>JAHRHZ010000273.1:4931779-4953960 GCA_024137785.1 Ginglymostoma cirratum | reverse complement strand
TGATGAAGGGTTTAGGCCCGAAACGTCAAGTTTTCCTGCTCCTATGATGCTGCTTGACCTGCTGTGTTCATCCAGCCCCATGCTTGTTATCTCGGATTCTCCAGCATCTGCAGTACCTTTTATCTCTGATACAAAAACGAAACACGCTTGTGTTTGTATTTTGAAGTGATCATAGTTTTTTGACATGCCACAGGAACAGCTTAAAACTGTATTCTGTCTGGATCAAAAGTACCAGGGGGTGCAGGAGACATACTTCTCTATGTAAACACTTTAATGTGCTTATTGCCTACACATTAGGCCTGATTGCTGAGGTCTCTACTTCACTGGATGTGACTTTAGAGTAATCACAATAGCAAGCTTTGATGAGAATAGAACTGAATGACTAATCGCAAATGAACTATGTGAACCTCCCTCCCCCTCCTGCATATTGGTAAACTATTTCTGATAAACACAAACAATAATTAATAGTGACTGGCATCTGGAACCAAATTACAAGTCAGCAAGTCACTATCCTGTACACACTAACACTCTGTTACAGTTCTTAATCGTTCCATACATAGTCATTGGACGTTCTGCATGCAATTCTTAAATTGTCTTTGAAAATGTATGGCTTCCACATTGCTTCGAATAGCAATGTCTGACTTTGTAAAGTACATTGATAAGCCCACTTGCTGGATGGTTGGTTTGTGATGCAGTGATCATGCACTCGTGCAGGCTGAATTCCCACACTGCCTGAGGGAGCAAACATGGAGGTCTGCATGTGACCATAAAAGCCCTGACTTCTCAACTTTGCCTCTCACCTGAGGCATAGTGACCCTCAGGTTAAACTCACCACCAGCCATCGCTTGAATACGAGGGAACGGTCCTCTGGGACTTTCAGTAAGGTGCACTTTCAGTTCTTTGCAAGTAATGGGACAAGAGCTGAAAACTCCATCAATGAGGAACTAAATCTTGTGCCATTTCATTAGCTTCCAGATGGGAAACTACTGAGGAGTTTAGACATGGTAACAACTGGGCAGCTAATAGGAATGTACCTCAGCCACTGAAATTAAATATGCCCAGTCAATAAGCACATAGGTTCCAGAGAAATATTTCAGGACTCTCAATTGAATATTACAAAACAAAGGATAGTTGACTGCCTGCAAATTATCATGTATTGCAATAATCCTTCACACTCTTCCGCAAAGTCCAGGAAACCCCCAACCCTCATTATTTAGTTTACCTCAGAAAAGGGCTATAGTAATCAGATGTTGATAGGTAAACAGACTGGTTACATTTAGCGTGAATGCGATAAATGTCACCAAGATCAATACATTTGATGGAAACCATTGAGCCCATCTAGTTTATCCGTCCTTCAAACATGAAATATCTAACCGCTTTTTGATAAATTCAGTAACAAACATAAAGAATGTTGGAGAAACTCAGCAAGTCTGGCCGCAGCTGAAAGAGAGAGAAACAGTGTTAGCATTTTGAATGCAGTATGACTTTAGAGTAACGTAATATAACCTAATGTAATTTATTTTTACCAGTTTTATATGTGTTCTTATCCTGTTAACTAGCTGAAAAAGGTCTTGCCATATTCACCTCCTTTCACCAAACTCTTGAGTTCATCACAAAGTGTCACAGGGTTGTCAAGGAAACAGATACTCTCACTTGTTGTACAGTCTGTTGGTATTTAACAGCATTCTACACAATGGACACCGTACTTGAGGGGCGGCCAAAAGCTATCACAAAGCAAAGTATCATTTAACTATCACAAGCACAAGCAGTGACATCATGGGAATGATTTGCAACAAATGAACAAATGCTTTCTCTACTGGCACTGAACAAATTCCCTTTGTAAAACTTTACTGCACCTTCTATCATTTTAATTGGTTACTTCTAGCTTTCATTTTACAGTCTCTTATATCCTGGAGCAGGTCAACTGGGAGATGGCTGAGGGATTTCCCACTCCCTTGATGAATTCTATAATGTCACTAGAAGGAAAGTGACATGAGTTGGGCTTAGTCTTTTAACTTCCTGCTTTGCATCTCACTCTGCATTTCTCTCTGGTTATGAGGTCTAGAATGTGTCATCATTCCTCACCAATATTTTCCTATCATTTCCAAAAGGCTTTTAACTTCTTGCTGGTCACAGTTACACGGCACTGCCACTGTCTAATATCTTGCCCAGCGGGCCATTTGTTAACTGTGAACTTTGACATTGAATACCGGTGCCACCTGTGAGAGATTTCACAACTGAGCCTGATCTTGTCTTTAATTGACATTCAGCCAAGGCCAATTCAGGCAAGATTTATCCAATAGAAATCAGGAGCAGAAGTATGAGTGATATTTCCTTTCCTGGAATGACATTCCAGTATGAATGATGGCCCTCCATCACGGTCAATTTTCACATATTCACAGAGAATACAGTTAGGCAGTAACCTCTAAGTGGCTCTGTTAATCAAAGTGTTAATTTGGTGAATCAGGTAGTGAATTTCTCACCTCGGTCTTCAGCAGTGAAGTGGTACCTGCTGAATAGCAGGCTTTCAATGCTGCTTAACCATGTGTCTCAGTGGGTAGCACTCTTGCCTCTGAGTTGGAAAGTTAAGGGTTCAATTGTTGCACGAGAGATTTTGGATGCCCACTGACATTAGTGCACACTGTGTTTGATGTCCTGAGACCCAGTCTGACTCCTCAAGTGTGTGTAAATGATTCTAAAGTACAATTTTAAAGAGAAACTGGGGAGTACACCTCAGCATCTTGGACAACGTTTTATTCCTCAATGAACATCTGCATTTAAATTATTTGCACATTATCTGTGCTGTTTGTGGGGACTTGCTCGGCACATATTTCTTACATGGCATCACTGAATGCACTTTGAAAGTAATTCCTTGGCTATAACACACTTTGGAACAGCCTCAGCTTGTGAAGGGAGAATAGCAATGTAAGATAGTCTTTCTATGTACACAAAACTGATAAAGCTCGGTTGGCTTGCCACTTGTTCAATTCAATTGCAGGGAAAGACCATCCTTTTTTTAGGCTATGATTTTGCCAACACAGACATGACGGCCATTGCAGAGATACCACTTCTCACAATCCAAACTCCAGAAGTATCAAAGTAAAAGCAACTGGAGAGGCACATGCAGTACCTGTCAAGCGCTGCATCGTATACATTCATAGACACAAATAAAACTGTTTAAACTGTCCCAAACCCTCTAGGGACAGCAGTGTAAAACAGTGAACGTCTCACATCAATCGGCGAAATCTCAAGTTAAGAGCCTGGGGTTTGCCGAAACCAAAATATTACACAACAACAGCTAGAGAAAAGAGAAACCACAAAATTGCTGGCAACATGGAGTCAAATGCAAACAGCAGTAAATGTGGTTAAAATTATTTCAGAGATAGTAGGAACTGCAGATGCTGGAGAATCTGAGATAACAAGGTGTACAGCTGGATGAACAAGCAGCATCATACGAGCAGGAGAACTTGACGTTTCGGGCCTAGACCCTTCTTCAGAAATGGGGGAGGGGAAGGGGCTTCTGAAATAAATAGGGAGAAAGGGGGAGGCGGATAGAAGGTGGATAGAGGAGAAGGTAGGTGGAGAGGAGACAGACCGGTCAACGAGTCGGGGATGGAGCCAGTAAAGGTGAGTGTAGGTGGGGAGATGGGGAGGGGATAGGTCAGTCCAGGGAGAACGGACAGGTCAAGGGGGTGGGATGAGGTTAGTAGGTAGGAGCTGGGGGCAGGGCTTTAGGTGGGAGGAACAACAGGCCGTTGTGGCCTCCTCTACATCAGGGAAACCAAGCGGAGGCTTGGGGATCGCTTTGCAGAACACCTGCGCTCAGTTCGCACTAAACAACTGCACCTCCCAGTCGCGAACCATTTCAACTCCCCCTCCCATTCCTCAGACGACATGTCCATCCTGGGCCTCCTGCAGTGCCACAACGATGCTACCCGAAGGTTGCAGGAACAGCAACTCATATTCCACTTGGGAACCCTGCAGCCCAATGGTATCCCAGTGGATTTTACAAGCTTCAAAATCTCCCCCCCTCCCCTACCGCATCCCAAAACTAGATCAGCTCATCCCTGTCTCCCTAACCTGTTCTTCCTCCCACCTATCCCCTCCACCTACCTCAAGCCCCACCCCCATCTCTTACCTACTAACCTCATCCCGCCCCCTTGACTTGTCCATCCTGCCTGGACTGACCTATCTCCTCCCTACCTCCCCACCTATGCTCACCTTTACTGGCTCCATCCCCACCTCTTTGATCGGTCTGTCTCTTCTCCACCTATCTTCTCCTCTATCCATCTTCTATCTGCCTCCCCCTCTCTCCCTATTTATTTCAGAAGCCCCTTCCCCTCCCCCATTTCTGAAGAAGGGTCTAGGCCTGAAACGTCAAGATTTCCTGCTCCTATGATGCTGCTTGGCCTGCTGTGTTCATCCAGCTCTGCACCTTGTTATCTCTTATAGCAGCAAATGTGGAACACGGCCTTTAGCACTCGAAGAGAAAAAAATCTGGATCATTCGAGGAACTATTAACTTGTCTTTTCTCTCTATCTCTATCTCTCTCTCTCTCTCTCTGACTAATCCTTTACCTCTCAAGCAACATTGCTTAAATAGATTCTACAAACATCCAAATTAAGAGCAGGGGATGGTATTTGGCTCCTCAAGCCTGGTCCACCATGCAATAAGATCTAATTGTGGTCACATTGATGACCTGTGACCTCCGTGTTAGTCAAATTATCTGATCATTATCATATTACTGTTTACGGGAGTTTGTTGTGCACAAATTGGCTGACTAGTTCCCTATTTTGTAACAGTAACTGGATCTTCAAAGTACTTCATTGAGTCTAAAACTTCGTTGGTAAATGCTCCAGTCATGTATCATATTTGATCTTTCGTATGCTTTTCAGAGACTGAATGACTGGCAGTATGTCTCCAGCAGTATATTTCTGGATGCAGATTAACAGGAGACAAATTATACAGGGGCAGCTGTTTAGTTTGTTAACCTGTTGCAAAGATTTATACAATAAAATACAATCCAACCCAGGAACAGGCCTTTCGGCCCACCAAGCCTGCACCGATTCCTAGTCCTTATTTAGACCTGCTACTTATTGCCCAGAGATAGTAGGAACTGCAGATGCTGGAGAATCTGAGATAACAAGGTGTAGAGCTGGATGAACACAGCAGGCCAAGCAGCATCAGAGGAGCAGGAAAGCTGACATTTCGGGCCTAGACCCTTCTTCTGAAGAAGGTTGTTATCTCCTTGTTATCACCTTGTTATGTCATTTATTGCCCATACACTGTTTCTACCCCTCTGCTCATCTCACATTCATGTGTCTATCAAAATGCACCTTAAATGTTGCTAAAGTACCTGATTCCACCACCTCCACTAGCAGTGCATTCCAGGCACACACCCCACTGTCTCTGTGAAAAATTTTTCCTGCACTTCTCCACTGAACTTTTCCCCCTCTCACCTTGAACCTGTCCCCTCTTGTAGTTTTCATGCATATGTTAGGAGAAAGAGGGTAACAAGGGAAAGAGTAGGCCCGCTCAAGGACGAAGGAAGGAAGTTATACATAGAGCGTGGGGAGGATCCTGAATGAGTACTTTGTATCGGTTTTCACCAAGGAGAAGGACATGACTAATGTTGAGGTCAGGGATGAGTGTGTGAATACTCTAGAGAATGTCAACATATTGAAAGAGGAAGTTTTGGGTATCCTAAATTGCTGTAAGATAGATAGGTTCCCAGGACCAAATGGGATTTACCCCAGGTTGCTCTGAGAAGCAAGGGAGGAAATAGCTGAGGCGTCGGCAGATATCTTCACATCCTTGTTGACCACAGGTGAAGTTCCAAAGGACTAGAGATTAGCAAATGTTATTCCCTTGTTTAAGAAAGGATGCAGGGATAATCCAGGAAACTATAGGCCAGTGAGCTTGATGTCTGTGGTGGGGAAGCTGTTGGAGAAGATACTGAGGGACAAGATATATGCGCATTTGGAAGAAAATGGACTAGTTAGTGACAGGTTTTGTCCAGGGAAGGTCATGTCTCACCAACCTGATTCAATTTTTTGAAGAAGTAACAAGGATAATCGATGAGGGAAGGGTTGTGGATGTAGTTTATATGGACTTTCTTAAGGCATTTGATAAAGTCCCACATGACAGGTTGGTACAAAAACTAAAATCGCAAGGGATTCGTGATGGCCTGGTTAGATGGATAGAAAACTGGCTTGGTCATAGAAGACAGAGGGTAGTGGTGGAAGGATATTTTTCAGAATGGATACTTGTAACTAGTGGTGTTCCACAGGGGTCAGTCTTAGGTCCTTTGTTTGTAATATACATAAATGATCTGGAGGAAAATGTGGGTGGTGTGATACACAAGTTTGCAGATGACACAAAGATTGGTGGAGTTACTGATGGCGCCAATGATTGTGAAAGTATATAACAGGATATAGATAGATTGGCGACTTGGGCACAGAAATGGAAAATGGAGTTTAATCCAGACAAATGTGAGGTGATGCATTTTGGAGGATTAAATTTAGGTGTAAATTATATTGTAAACAGCAGAACTCTTAGGAACACTGACATACGGATGGATCTGGACGTGCAGGTCCACAGTTCCCTGAAAGTGGCAACACAGGTGGCCAAGGTGATTAAGAAGGCACATGGCATGCTTTCCTTCATCAGGCAAGGCATGGAGTACAAGAGTTGGCAAAATGTGTTGCAGCTATATAAAACCCTTGTTAGGCTGCATTTGGAGTATTATGTGCTGCTTTGGTCACCACACTACCAGAAGGATGTGGAAGCTTTGGGGAGAGTACAGACAAGGTTCTCCAGGATGTTCCCTGGTCTCCAGGGCATTGGCTATGAGGAAAGGTTAAAAAGACTAGGATTGTTTTCACTGGAAACACGGTGGCTGAGAGAAGACCTGATAGAGGTCTACAAAATTATGAGAGGCATAGATAGGGTGAATAGTCAGAGGCTTTTTCCCAGGGTTTCAATTACAAGGGGGCACAGGTTCAAGGTCAGAGGGGGAAAGTTTAAGGGAGATGTGCGAGGGAAGTTTTTCATGCAGAGAGTGGTAGCAGCCTGGAATGCACTATCAGAAGAGGTGGTTGAAGTGGCACATTGAAGACATTTAAGAGGCACTTAGTTGGGTACATGAATAGGGAGGGAATAGAGGGATATGGATTGAAAAGGGGCAGGTTTGCTTTTAGATTAATTAGGGCATGATAGTCAGCACAGACTTGGAGGGCCGAAAGGCCTGTTCCTGTGCTGTACTTTTTAATTTGTTCATTTGACTTTTCCACCCTGGGAAAAAGCCTCTGACTGCCCACCCTACCTATGCCTCTCATAATTTTGTAGACCTCTATCATATCGCCCCTCAGCCTCTGCCTTTCCAGTGGAAACAATTTGAGTTTATCCAACCTCTCCTTATAACTAAGATCCTCCAGACCAGGCAACATCCTGGTAAACCTTCTCTGCATCCACTCTAAAGCATCCAAGTCCTTCTGGTTGTGTGATGCCCAGAACCGCGTGCAATATTCCAAATGAGGCCGGCCGAAAGTTTTATTCAGCTGTAACATAACTTGCCAACATTTATATTCGTGCCTCAGCTAATCAAGGCAAGTGTGCAGTATGCTTCTTGATCACCTTACCCAACTGTGTCGTCACTTTCAGGGATCTGTGGACTGATATGCCCAGGTCCCTCTGTATGTCAGTGCTCCTAAGGGCTCTGCCATTTATTGCATAAGTCACACCCGAGTTCCAAAATGCACCATCTCGCATTTTTCCGGATTAAACTCAACCTGCCATTTCTCTGCCTAAATCTGCAATCTATCTATATCCCGCTGTATCCTTTGACAATCCTCCTCACTATCTGCAACTCTGCCAGTTTTGGTATCATCTGCGAACTTACTAATCAAACCAACTAAATTTTCCTCCAGATCATTTTTATATACTTTACAGACAACAAAGGTCCCAGCACTGATCCCTGCAGAACATCACGAGTTACTGGTCTCCATTCCAAAAAGTAACCTTCCACCACTACTGTCTTCTAAGACCAAGCCAGTTTTGTATCCATTTAGCCAGCTCACGCTGGATCGCATGACTCTATCTTTAGTACCAGCCGGCCATGAGGTACTTTATCAAATGCCTTACTAAAGACCATGTAGACAACATCCACTGCCCTTCCCTCAACTATCATTCTTGTCACCGCCTCAAAAACTCAATCAAATGAGTAAGATGTGACCTTCCCCACACATACCCATACTGTCTATCACTAACAAATCCATTCATTTCCAATTGTGAATAAATCCTGTCACTCAGTATCTTCTCTAACAGCTTCCACACCACTGGCCTGTAACTACCTGGATTATCCCTGTTTCCATTCTGAAACAAAGGAACAGCATTGGCCATTTTCCAGTCCTCTGGAGCCTCGTCTGAGGCCAAAGAGGAATTAAAGAGGAGCAAAGATTTAATAGGAACTGCAGATGCTGGAGAATCTGAGATAACAAGGTGTAGAGCTGGATGAACACAGCAGGCCAAGCAGCATCAGAGGAGCAGGGAGGCTGACATTTCGGGCCTAGACCCTTCCTCAGAAATGGTGGGGGGGCAGGGGGTTCTGAAATAAATAGGGAGAGACGGGGAGGCGGATAGAAGATGGATAGAGGAGAGGATAGGTGGAGAGGAGACAGACAAGTCAAAGAGGCAGAGATGGAGCCAGGAAAGGTGAGTGTAGGTGGGGATGTAGGGAGGAGATAGGTCAGTCCAGGGAGGATGGACAGGTCAAGGGGAGAGGGGTGATTTTGAAGCTTCAAAATCTCCCCTCCCCCACCGCATCCCAAAACCAGCCCAGCTCATCCCCGCCTCCCTAACCTGTCCTTCCTCCCACCTGTCCTCTCCTCCCACCTCAAGCCCCACCCCCTTGACCTGTCTGTCCTCCCTGGACTGACCTATCTCCTCCCTGCCTCCCCACCTACACTTCATCCAGCTCTACACCTTGTTATCTCAGATTCTCCAGCATCTGCAGTTCCTACTATCTCTAAAAAATGCTTTACATGTTTCATGGGATGACAATACCTGGCCTTAAATAAAGATATTGTGTCTGCTGAAATATGAACTGATTCAAAGTAAGTGCTGGGCAAAAGAAAAAGAAAAAGAGGTGGGGGAGTTGCATTACTGGTTAGGGAGCAGATCACGGCTGTGTCAAGGAAGGACACCTTGGAGGGATTTTGCAGCAAGGCATTATGGGTAGAGCTGAGGAATAGGAAGGATGCAATCACAATGCTGGGATTGTACTACAGACCTCCCAGCTGCCAGTAGGAGATAGAAAAAGATACGTAGTCACCTTCTGGACCCTTCTTCAGGAAAAGGGTCTAGGCCCGAAACATCAGCCTTCCTGCTCCTCTGATGCTGCTTGGCCTGCTGTGTTCATCCAGCTCTACACCTTGTTATCACAGCATTTTTACCCATGATTGCATAAGTAAATTAGTTTCTGCTGGTCTCTATAATGTTCTCCATCCATATACATTTTGTTATGCCTCCTGCAGAGACTGGTAACATTTAAAAAGTGATCCCACCCACTGGCTTAAAGGAATCACAGGGTCATACAGCGCAGAAACAGACTCTTTGGTCCAACATGTCCATGCTGGCCAGTTATCCCAATCTAGCTCCATTTGGGAGCATTTGGCCCATATCCCTCCAAACCCTTCCTGTTCATGTACCCATCCAGATGCCTTTTAAATATTGTAATTGTACCAGCCTTCACCATTTCCTCTGGCAGCTTATTCTACACATGCACCACCCTCGACATGACAACAAGATTTCAAGTTTTTAGACTTTTATTGTTTCAAACTAAAATCAACATTGACTAAATATTTCTTTGAAGGAAACTAATACACCAAACTCCAGAAAATACATCCTTAATGAGCATTAACACATTGAAAAACCCCATACCACCTTTATATGTTATAACTTGCTCTCACAGTCTACAGGAATCAATCCAGAGTTATTTGCAGCTTCCAACTGGCTCACTTCTCTCTGTTCTGCTGAGTTGTAACTTCTAGTAACCATTGAAAGCCCTGCCCTCAATCTTCAGAAAATCCCCATCTTCAGAAAATCCCTGCGTCATCTTGCAGGAACAAAGCTAATTCTGGTGATTATGTCTCCCATCTGTTCAGAGCCAGGCCAGTTGCTTTTGCCTTTGTGCTCAAGTGTGAAAGTGAACACTTGGCTTTCAACAGAACTTGAACTCGGCCACCAGCCTCTTTGGTGACCAGGTCATTTTGACTTATCTTCAGGCAGAACTGGCAGGAGGTCATATGCAATTTTTTAAATGAAAAAAAAACACACTTTTTAAAATCACATCTGCCTTTCCTTTTATACAGAGTATCCCAAGAATGCCATCTCTAGGTGGCACAAGGAACAGAATGACAGCTGACGGTATTCTCAAGTGACGAGAAGCAGGCGCCTATCTAAAGATGGTGCTGCAGGATGTAAAGTGAAATAGCATGAGCAACAAAATAAAAGGAGCTTAGGTTATTTTGAACAAAAACACAAGTTGCTGGAAAAGCTCAGTAGGTGTGGCAGCATCTGCAAACAGAAATCAGAGTTAACTTTTTTCGGGTCCAGTGACCCTTCAGGTGGCACAGTGGCTCAGTGGTTAGCACTGCTGCCTCACAGCTCCAGGGACCTGGGTTTGATTCCACTCTTGGGCGACTGTCTGTGTGGAGTTTGCACATTCTCCCAGTGTCTGCGTGGGTTTCCTCCAGGTGCTCCAGTTTCCTCTCACAGCTAAGTGAATTGGCCATACTAAATTACCCATACTGTCCAGGGATGTGTAAGTTAAGTGGATTAGTTGTGAGAAATGCAGGGTTACAGGGACAGGATGGGATGCTCTTTGGCAAGTTGGTGTGGACTTGTTGGGCTGAATGGCCTGTTTCCACACTATAGGGATTCTGTGATTCTTTGGAACTGATGGTAGCTAGAAAGATGTCAGTTTATATGCAGAAGATTGGGGAGGGGGGATGTTGCGGGAGGGTGTAAGATGTAAAAGATAGGTGGAGATAGAACCCAAGGAGAGAGAAGAACAGTTGGACAGACAAAGGAGTGAATAACAGTCAGCCTAAGAAAATGAATGGCTGCTAATGGGGACTTTTAGTGGGGAACAATGTGTTGAGTGTAATAGCAGATGTTGTGATAACAAGTACTAATGTGTGTGGGTGGGGGTAATGACATGGGAGAAGGTGCCTCAAGCTTAAAATTGTTGAACTTGATATTGCGTCCAGAAGGCGGCCGAGTTCCCAAGTGGAAAATGAAGTGCTATTCTTGTAGTTTGTGCTGAGATTCGCTGGAGCACTGCAGCAAGTCTGGGGCAGAGATGTTGGCTAAAAGCATGCAAGCATGTTGAAGTGGTGGGAAGTGTGTTGAAGTGGTGGGAAATGGGAAGCTCAGGGTCTTTTCTGCGGACAGAACATAGGTATTCTGCGAAGCGGTCCCCAAGTCTGTATTTCATTTCCCCAATGTAGAGGGGACCACACTGTGAGCAACGAATGCAGTCGACTGGATTGAGTGAAGTACAGATAAAGCACTGCTTCACCTGGAGGGTGTGTTTGGGCCCTTGGGTAGTGAGGAGGACTGCCACTTTGATACACCACCTTGTGACTGGCCTTGTCATGGTCTGCTGCTATCGTAGGCTGTGCCTGTGCATGTGTGGTTGCCATTTTGGTGTTAGGGATCATCTCTCCATTTGTTCTATTGTGGATATGGTTGCTGTGATAAATCCTCTCCTTCCCCTCTACCCCCACTGCCCAGAAGGACAAACCAGTAAAACTAGCGAATGACCCACACCGATCATGTGTATTTTGCATACTTCAGAACAGTGCTCCAGTATAACCAGCATGTTCGCTGTCAAGTATTAATGTTTTTTGACTGGTTTTTCCATAGCAGGTTGGCTTTTTCGGCAGTGGTAATTACAGCCAATATGGCAAAACCAATTTCCAGAGCAATTGGACAATATAAATTCAGTGAAAATTCATTAAATCTTTGCCTGTTTGGTACGGCAGTAATGTAATGGAACAAAGTCAGGTCCCAATATTACCACATCAGATTACAGGGAAACAATCTTGGGAAGAAGAAAGGCAGTGTGAAAAGCTTTCACAGCACCTCAAAACCTGTATTTCTGATGCTTTTTTCCTAACTATCAGGGACAGTATTTATGTGGGCATTCTGAATAGTACAGATAACAGGAAGACAAAATAGTCTTGTCTTCTCTTCAGTCGACTTTACAGTTACTATGGTAAACAAGGAACAAAATAACAAAAGCTTTTAATGTTTGTCGAGGTGTTTCTCTCCCCCCAACCCCACCCCCATCCCCAACATCCTGTTCTCCACAATGCTGCTGACGTTGCTGTAGGTTGCAGCCTGCAATAATTTCCCAAGTTTCAGTTCACACAAACTCATCTCTAAAATGACAAGACTCTCCAAACCTTTACAAATTCTCAACATTTCAGTTATGGAAGACGTATAACAGTGCCCCCAGAAACTTGTTCAAAGTTATGTTTCAAATTCAGATTAAACGAGATTGCTGTCATCATTTAATACAGAATTACACAGCTGGTCAGAGAATAATGGACTTAAGTCAGAGAATCATTAGTTGAGATGTTTAACATAGAATTATAAATCGTTTACATCCCTTGCTCAACAAGAGTAAGGAATGCAGTTTACTTCAGGCATTAAAGCTCTAGGGTCTATTTCTCTGGTGTCTGTCCATGATGCACAAAGGAGACACATCCAGAGTAAGACATTGAAAATACTAAAGCAGTTTTGAAAATTTGGACATGGGTTTTCTTGCATGTTTATTATCCTTAAAAACAGTCAGTTAATATATTTAGGCTGCACCCACATGTGCAGCTTTGGTGTTATCTAAAGCTTTGGCTAATTTCCTTGCATTCTGACAGCACTCTCCCTTACTGTTCAAACTTCCCAATCTTTTATTCTGTACTTTTCTGTCTGTTTGGATCACCCACACCAGGTACTGGTGTCAGATTTTGTTTGGTAATGCTTCTGTGAAGCACTTTGCAATGATTTTCCACATTAAAGGACCTATTTAAAAAGACTAGCTGTTGGATGAGCTGGAACTTTACTGTAGCTCAACGTTGATGACCAAAGCTATTGGCTTGACTGAAACATTTGGTGCTGATTTCCTCAGATGCTCACTCTCACTGAACCTGTACATTATTCTTTGGCAGCCTTCCATCCTGGGAGCTGGTTTGCTGCTCAGTAGTCAACTATCTGAGTCAATGACACTGGGTCTGGAGTCATAGCAGATTTCTTTTAATAAAGGATATCAAGTGAACCACAAATGATGATAATTTCATGGTCACCATTATGAAGACTACATTTATATGCCAGCTGGAAAATGGGATTAAACTGAATGGATGTTTAATGACCAAGACATAAATGACAGGCCAAAGGACCTCTTTCTGTGTTGCTAAAAACTTTATGACTCTAACTCTCTGGTTATTTTTAATATTTTCAGTGCCTGAGATTCTGTACATTGTTCTTTATTTTCCTTTATTTTTCCTCTTATACTCCCAAGGTATGCTATAGATATGTGCATATCCTAGCGTGAAAAGGAACTAAAAAAAGTGGAGAAAGTAGAACAGCATAAAAACATATCTTGCCAAGTGAGCCATTCTAAATGTTCCATTGTATACACTGAACGCTGATCATGGGGCCATCTCTGATTAGGCTGACCAGCCAGCAAGACATGGGAGTATCTGGTACGTGTTACTGGACAGAGATCAGAACAGGAAGGCTAGCTTATCTCCTTTCCTTCTCTAACTGGGAGTCAAAGAACACCCCTCAAACCCAGGTTAAACTACTGTCATCTTCGTATGATATCAAGTGGGATGCTTATACAATAAGCAGCTAGATGAGCTCTCAGGTCAGAATCATTTAGAAAGTTTTTGTGATCACTCCTGCACCATAATAATTACAATGGAAACAATCACAGTCAGGTATCCCTTTAATGTGGCAAACCTTCCCGAGGCACTTCAGAGGAACATAAGATCAGGAGTAGGCCACTTAGCCCCTCAAGCCTGTTCCACCATTTAATGAGATCATGGTTTATTTCCATATATACCTACCTTTGGTCTATATCTCTTAATACCTTTGCTTAACAAAACTTTATCCATCACAAATTAAAATTAATAACTGATCCAGCATCCACTGTCATTTGTGGAAGAGAGTTCCAAACATCTACATCTTTAATGTGTAGAAGTGCTTTCAAAGGAATAAGGACAAACTCAGTGACAGTTGTAATTAAACCTATTTTCTAACCCTTATATAGGCTCTCAACAGATAACAACGCTATGCATCTCACATTCAAAAAGATATAACATGGTAGGATTCACTTCCAGGTGAGACCTAGTGGTAGTGATCGTACATTATTTTTAATTCATTTAGAGGATGAGGTCATCTCCGGCCGGGCAGCATATGTTACCCACACCTACTTGCCCAGAGGGCAGTTAAGAGTCAACAACATTGCTGTAGGTCTGGAGTGACACGTAGGCCAGACCAGGTAAGGATGGAAGTTTCCTTCCGTAAAGGACATTAATGAATCAGATGGGTTTTTCCTGACAGTGGATTCATGGCCATCGTTAGACGCTTAATTCCAGGACTGAACTCAAATTCCACTATCTCCCATGACGCCATGTCCCCAGAACATTACCGGAGTCTCTGGATTAACAGTCCTGCATTCATATCAAGAGGCAATTACCTCCTCTGAGCTGGGAGGCCCAGGTTCAAGTCCTACCTGCTCCAAAGATGTGTCTCAATATGAACAAGTTTAATTAAAATAACAAAATCTCTGGGAGGCTAGGACTTGAACCCTGATCTTCCAGGTCTAAGGTAAGGGACGTGTACCTCAAGCCCCTTTGGATTCTACCTTGCAGTCAATTGCTCAATGCTAAATCAGATTCTTGAACCACCAGCAAATGCAAAACACTATCCTTATACACACTTATATACAAAAGCAATGAAGTTAAACAGAAGCAAAAACCCAGACTAGGGAGGTATGGATCTCCATTCAATAGGAGGCACTTTGGGAATATGCAGGGAAAGCTCACAGATGATAACAGGTACAACTAAAATAAATAAATGAAGTGGTTTTCAAAAAGTCTTCGACTGAGGGCTAGGTTGAGGTAACTATGCGTGTCATGATTCCCAGCAGTACGTGCCAGAAAGATTTTATTTAGATTTGTACTCTGTTAGTCGTTCTCAACTACTGGAACCATGCAATGTAGAGTCATAGAGTCATAAAGCACGGAAACTGATCCTTCGGTCCAACTCGTCCATGCTGACTAACTTTCCCGAACTAAACTAGTCCCATTTGCCTGCGTTTGACCTATATCCCTTTAAATCTTTCATGTCATGTACCTGTCCAAATGTCTTTTCGATACTGCAACTGGATCTGCATCTACCACTTCCTCCGGCAGTTCATTCCACATACGAACCACCCTCTGTGCAAAAAGGTTATCCCTCCGGTCCCTTTTAAATCTTTCTCCTCTTATCTTAAAAATATACCCCCTTGTCTTGATATCCTTCACCTGAGGGAATATATACCTGACATTCACCTGATCCGTACCCCTCATGATTTTACAAACCTCTATAAGGTCAACCCTCAACATCCTACAGTCCAGTGAAAGAAGTTCCAGCCTATCCAGCCTCTCCTTATAATGCAAGCCCTCCAGGTCCAGCTACATCCTGGTAAATCTTTTCTGAGCCCTCTCCAATTTAATAATATCCTTCCTATACGACAGTGACCAGAACTCCACACGGTATTCCAAAAGTGGCCTCACCAATGTTCTGTACAACCTCAACATGATGTCCTAACTCCTTAATATGATGCCCTAACTCCTCTGAGGGTGGCATGGTGGCTTGGTGGCTAGGTGGCTAGCACTGCTGCCTCACAGTGCTAGGGACCCAGGTTCGATTCCAACTTCAGGTGACTGTGTGTGTGGAGTTTGCACATTCTTCCCCTGTCTGTGTGGGTTTCCTCCCACAGTCCAAAATGTGTGGGCTAGGTGGATTGGCCATGATAAATTGCCCATAGTGTCCAGGGGTGTGTAGAGGTTTGCAAGGATATCAGAAAATCATTTTCTGATGAGGGGTCTAGGCCCGAAACGTCAAGCTTTCCTGCTCCTATGATGCTGCTTGGCCTGCTGTGTTCATCCAGCTCCACACCTTGTTATCTAGGGTTGCAAGGTAATTCATTTTCATGGGGCACCTCCGTCACATTTCCACCAAAAGTATCTTGACAGATTGGTCAGCAGAAGTGATGTCATCATAACAGAGGTGACTCATAGTGCATTTTGTGCATTTTGCAAGTGATTTTCCTTCTGGCCAGTGCAACTTCTACCCCATTCAGTGTGTTCCCTTGGACTCAACTTCATTCTATTAAACATGACAAGCTCCCAGTGAAATTCCTACCTACCTCGCAAACACATCTTGGAGGTGAAGGTTTGACAGCAAAAGCAATTTCTCTTATAGGCCTTGATGGACAGATTCAAATGATTTGAACTTAGAAGCTGGAAGTAACCGGTTGCACATAATCCTTTTCAAATCTCTCTCCACTTGGTATAGCAATGCTTTAGATCAGGGACACAGAAATCACCTTACGTCATTTGCTACTGCATTGTAAATTACGCATTTCAAATGTGCACTCCAATTTCAACAGATCTATCGAACGCCCAATATCACAGTGGGGAAGTTCTGAATTTGACTATGGCAGGAGCAGATATCCGTAATACACAACAGCAGACATAGGCCATTCAGCCCATCAAGTCAGCTCTGCTATTCAATGAGAATAACTGGATAAACTGTTTTTTACCCAAACCTACTCACTACCCACCCCCCCAATCCCCTTGCACTCAAGTTTAAATAATAAAGTTATTCAGTCCAGCCCATTCTCTAATGTTCCTCCATAGTTACCACAAGTTGAGCAGACGTCCCATCTGAGATCAGTTCTTAATTCTAATGCACTGCCCTTTTTCCAGTGTTAAACATCAAGGAAATACTATGCATGCACCAAAAATCAAAAGGGACTACACACCAATGCTCTTAATTCATGTCTCAGAACATGTCTGCCTTTCGTTCACTTTCAGGTAGAGACATGTATCTCCTGAGCGACAACTTTTCCTTTCATTGTGCTGTGTTCTGCCAGTCCCAAGTGGGAAGCCAATGGACAAAAGACAACATCTTTCATATCTCCACCTGTTATCAATGCTGCTGGGTCTTCTTAATGGAATTAAAATTAGACCGTCTCTTTGAAAAGAGCTGACTGAGCACCAATGTTCTCATATTTTATCTCTTCTTGTTCATAGTTAGAAAAGGATGAAAGATTTTCCCACCTTCCAATGCATGTGAGGTGTTGACTGATCACTACTGAGACAAGTTAACAAATTACTTATCATTTACTGTCTGCGAGAAACAACTTGTTATCAACAATCTGTCATCTCCGTGACATTTTTCTTAGATTGTAAGAATACTTAGCTGAAAAAAATTAAAGTCTCTGTTCTTCAAAATCATTCCAAACACAAATGCAGAAAAATATTGGTGCACTGTTCTATTAACAGTCCACCAGAATATAAATATGACCTGCAGCCCAGCTGCTGCAGTGAATGGAATTGTTGTATATTAACTTCGGGTGGGAGCCGTCTGCGAGAAGTCAGCTGGTGCCTTAAGAGCAATACAACACCAACTTACGTTTCTAAAGCCCCTTCAACCTAGTAAAACATTTACAAAGTTCTTCATAGGAGTGATAGAAAACAAAATTTCATACCAAGCCACATAAGGAGGTATTAGGGATGGCAGTCAAATCTTTAGGCAAAGACATAGATTATAAACACCATTTTAAAGGAAGCAAATGAAGTCGAAATTGGAAGAGATTTAGGGTGGGAATTTAAGAGTTTAGAGAATTGACATTCAAGGCTGAGACAGACAGATTTTTAATCAATAAGAGATTTAAAGGTTATGGGAAAGGAGGAAAGTGGAGTTGAGGATTACCAGATCAGCCATGAATAGCAGAGCACGCCTGATGGGCTGAATGGCTTATATTTGCTCCTACGTCTTATGGTTATCTGAAATTAGGCCTATCAACAAAGGAGTAATTAAAGTCAGGGCAAGATTTGGAAGTGTGCAGAAACTTTTGGGTAGTGTAAGGCTGAAGGAGAGTATAGAGTCAAGACCAAGACACAGAGTCAACGCTGGAGGGAAAACATAACCTCATAGCAAAATGTATTTTTGATTTCATTTTTTCAGCTCATGGAGTTCCAGGAAAACAGTGAGTTGCCAAAGCCCAAGGCAACAATTCAACAATATGGATGTAAAAAGAACCAGCACAACTGACCAGGATCTATCTCATTGTGACTCAAGGTGGGACAGTCCAACATCCCAAACAAGATATGTGTGTCCAAACCTGCCCAAACTCTGAAATCCTGGCACTGCCCCAATCCTCGTTAGGCAAAACAATGCCCTCACCCCTAATTGTAGCTCTGTACTCAGCAACAGGCTCACAGTTTCAATCCAACGCTCACTGCAGGCATTTTGAGGAAAAGGTTGGAACTGCAGTCAGAACAGCATTATCAGAAACCTTAAATTTCCCGCTATTTCTCTGGGAGATATCGTGATCGATATTCCCTCACAGTACAGCGGTGTGAAATCCCACAGCTCTACTATGTAAATGCAAGACTGGCACTGCCTGAGATGTTCCTGCTCTTCCCACGTCAAAGGATATGTATCATCTGGAGCTTGATCAGGCTTGGGAAGAGCTTTGGTGTATTTATGAGCTTCTCGCACTCTCTCATTGTTTGGAGGACCATATGATATTTGAGTAGCATGTTCATACTTTCTCACTCACCATCACCAAACAAATGGATTCTCTCCCTGCTCCCCTCCCATCGACCTTTCTCTATTCACCCACCCATTCATCCTCAGTTGGTCACAACAAGATAAGTTTAAAAAGAATCCATTCCCTTTGTGGATAACTTTCTCCCAGATCCAGATGAACTTATGTTTTAAAAGGAACCAATGCAACCAGGCTTTCTTGAATTAACAAATAGAGTCAGTTTATTAATTACTACAAGTAAGAAGAAATACCAACGTAACATAGTTGCACCTGGACCAGAAGTAAGATGTGAGTCCGAAACGGTCAAAGTAAAACAAAGTTATAAAAATCCATCCATGAATTGTTCGCAAAGAGTGGATGGTAGAACATTGCAGCCATTGCAGTAGTGTTGGTATTGGTCATTGAAGTTAGTTTCCCTATCCTTAGACTGGCAGATTGGTTGAGATTTTGGATTACTGATCCCTTTCAACAATAACTGAATTGCAGCATTCTGGATGAGAGAGAGACATTTTTTTGTTATCCTTTTGTCTGATTCACAGCACTTGGAGTGATATAGATTTGTTACCTGCAGCACAGGGAAAACCAGGGGCTAGTTCTTTGACTGTGGCCTTTACAGTATGCTAACATTTGAACCCAGGTAGGTACACATGCAAGTTTTCAGTCCCACTAGTCCACTCCAGTAGAGCTGAAGCTGGCTTTTTAACCCCTTTTCTTGTGTATTCTTCAACGGGAAGAAAAATGTAAAATGCGTCTGAAGTTTGGGACATAATCCAAAGGGTAAGGGTTTGCTGTTGAGCAGGAGTTCATCAGCACCCCACTTTCTTTCTAATCACAAGAGTTCACAGTGCAGCCTGTTTGAAGTTTCTTTGACCCCTTTAGGTTTAGACCCTATCAGTCCCACACTGAATCTAATTTATATCTGCAAGGGTTATTTTGGCTGTGTAGCAGCCCTCTTTTAAAAACCACATTATGGAATCAGGGCTAAAAATACCTGTAGTATTTTGGGATTCTGACCCATCATTGTAACATTTAGAATATAAGATAATTTTTCCATAAACCAAGGTGTCAGATATACATAAATGCACAATGCGTGGCAGATAATATAGTGTGGAATAGATGAATGGTAGTATAATATTGTAACAATAATAGAAATGTGGCTTAAAAATGTTGAGGACTGTGTGACTATGAGACTATAAAATATAGGAGAGAATTAGTCCATTTGGCCCATTGAGACTGCTCATGGCTGATATGTTTTGCAAATCCATTCCCCTGCCTGATCTCCATAAACCTTGATCCCCTTACTAATCATGAAATTGTCTATCTCTGTCATAAATACGCTCGATGACTTGTCTTCCATGATCTTTTGCAGCAATGAGTTCCACAGATTAACTACCCTCTGGCTGAAGAAATTCCTCCTCATCTCAGTTCTAAAGAGTCATGCCTTCACCCTGAGGCTGTGCCTTTGGGTCGTAGTATCTCCTACTACTTCTCCATGTCCACTCTTTCCAGGCCTCTCAGTATTCCGTATGTTTCAATGAGATATCTCCTTGTCCTTCAAAACTCCATCGAAGACAGACCCAGAATCCTCAGCTGTTCCTCATACAACAAGCTCTTCATCCATGGGTTCATTCTTGTTAACATTCTCTGGACCCACTCCCATGTCAGCACATCCTTCCTTAGATAAGAGTCCCAAAACTGCTCACAATTTTCCATATGCTGTCTAACCAGTGCCTTATACAGCCTCAGCAATACATCCCTTGCTTTTATAATCTAGCGCTCTCAAAATGAATGCGAGAATTGCATTTGCCTTTCTAACTGCCATCTGGACCTGTATCTAACCTTAAGAGATTCCTCAACTAAAACTCCCAAGTCCCTTTGTGCTTCAGATTTCTGAAGCCTGACCCCATTTAGAAAATAGTCTATACCTCAATTCTTCCTACCAAAGTGCATAACCTCACATATTCCCACATTGTGTTCCAACTGCCACTTCTTTGCACGGTGTCCTAGTCTGTCCCAGCCCTTCCTCAGCCTCCCTGCCTTCTCAACACTGCCTGCCTGTCCACCTATCTTTGTGTCATCTGCAAACATAGCAACAATGCCCTCAGTTTCTTCGTCCACATCATTAAGGTATAATGTGAGTAGTTATGGTCCCAACACAGACCCCTGTGGAATTCCTGTAGTCAATGGCTGCCATTCTCAAAAAGACCCCTTTATCTCCACTCTCTGCCTTGTGTCAGTCAGCAAATCCTCTATCCAGTACAGTACCTTGCCCCTAACACAATGGGTTCCTATCTTATTTAGCAGTCACCTGTATGGCACCTTGTCAAAGGCCTTCTGGAAATCCAAATAGATCATGTCCACTGGCTCTCCTCTGTCTAACTTGCTCATTACCTCCTCAAATAATTCTAACAGATTTGTCAGGCATGAATTTAACAAAGCCATGCTGACTCAACTCTATTTTACCATGCATTTCCAAGTACTCTGCAATCTCAGCCTTAATAATGGACTCTTAATTGAACCTGCAATTAAATTAAGTCCTATAGACGTGAAAGAGAAAGGAATTTTGTGTGAGTTCTGTAAAGGAGTATGTTTGGTATGAAAGGGGCTGTGTTTGATTGAGTGTTCCTCAATCTTTAAACTTGTGATATATGTTGTGGTTGGTTGGCTCGCCGAGCTGGTTTGTTGTTCTGCAGATGTTTCGTTACCATGCTTGGTAACATCCTCAGTGCAGCCTCTGATGAAGCGTCGGCATGTTTTCCCGCCTGGTTTTTAAACTCTGGAGTCCGTTGAGCTGGATTGTCTCACTTCCGGTTTTCCTTCGTAGTGGAGTGAATATGGGATTGAGTTCTATGTGTTTATTGATGGCTTTCTTCATGGAGTACCAGGCTTCTAAGAATTCCCGTGTCTGTCTCTGCTTAGTTTGTCCCGGGATTTTGGTGTTGTCCCAGTTGAATTTGTGGTTCTCCTTATCCATGTGGATAGAGATGAGAAAGTATTGGTTGTGTGTTTGTGACATATGTAATTTGTCTGATTTATTCTATTTCATTCCATTTCTTTTGCATAATACACTTCTGATTCATTGCTAAAACTGAATCTGCAGCATTGCTGGTTTGTAGTTTGCTAAAGATCACCTTGCTAAAACCAAAAACAAAGAATTATGATCTAATAGAGATAGTAGGAACTGCAGATGCTGGAGAATCTGAGATAACAAGGTGTAGAGCTGGATGAACAGAGCAGGCCAAGCAGCATCAGAGGAGCAGGAAGGCTGATGTTTCGGGCCTAGACCCTT
>JAHRHZ010000273.1:4918543-4931379 GCA_024137785.1 Ginglymostoma cirratum | reverse complement strand
GCCTTCCTGCTCCTCTGATGCTGCTTGGCCTGCTGTATTCTTCCAGCAATATACCTTGTTATCTAATGTGATCTAATAAGCCAAATTTCAGTCTGGGTTCCGGCTTGTACGGTAATAACTTCAGCTGGATCATGATATAAATTGTATTCCTTTCGTGGAATGTGGGCTTCACTGGCAAGGCTGGCTTTTGTTGTACATCCCTGGTGATCCTTAAACTGTCTAGCTTACTAGCCCATTTCAAAGGACAGCTAAGAGTCAGCTGTATTGCTGAAGTCTGGAGGCACATGTAAGCCAAGCCAGGTGAGGGTGACAGATTTCCTTCTCTGAAGGACAATGGTGACCCACTTGGGTCTACAACAATCAGTGAATTGTCACGGTCACCATTACTGAGTCAAGCTCTTCGCTCCACAATGATTAATTTCATTTGAATTCCACCAGATGTGCGAGCTGGGAATCAAACCCACATCCTTGGAGTATTAATCTGGGCTGCTGGTGAATCAGTACAGTGAGAACCACTGTCATCACCGTCTCCCTTTCTTGACATTCTGTCTGTGAGATCTTGCTGTCTGCAGTAACTACATTGGTATTTCATTCACTGTTAAGCGCTTAAAGGCTTTCTGAGGATGTGAAAGACGCTAAAGAAATGCACATTCTTTACTTCTTTGTGCCTTCAATGCCACACAGACGAACACTTAGTGAATAGAGTCACCAGGTGACCACCAGGAGTGGAAAGCCTGGTCCTTCATGAACCCTCAGGAGGATGTCACATTGATGGTGCCCTACTACAGTCCCAAGCTCAGATCAGGGGTACGTGCATGGGCAACTGACCTGGATCTCCTGGGCAAGCCACTGTCAGAAAGGCTGTCTTTACATTTTCCAAACAGCCTCTGCACCATCCACACCAAAGCCTAAAAGGCAATTTCCCTGCTCAAAACCATTCTGCCCCCTGAAAGTCTAACAGCTAGTCAAACTAACCAAAGCCAGCAGTCTGCTCACCATCCACTACCCACATGTAACTACTGCACGTTCAGTAAAAGGGGTAGCAACTCTGTGAAAAGGTTTTCACTCTGAACTCATGACACTGTAAAAGAGAATTCAAGCTTAACAATAGCTTTGTAAAAGCACCTTAACTCACACAGCAGTCAAGAAACCATTCCACCACATTTAAAGGAGAACTCATAAACAATGCAGTAATCATTGACATTCCTGCAGACTTACCAGTATGCGGCTGTGTAGCATTGCAGGTAGCAGGTAAATGGACACTGGCAGTTTAACATATGTTTCCTTCAGTCCTGGCCTGAACACACTGAGACCTGGCGGGCTGCAGTTGCATTCTCACATTGTTGTGCAGACTGGTACATCGGAGAAAAAGCATCCTCAACCCCTACGGCTCTAAAGACAGGCACACCTAGAAGCTGCCTTATCATGGCAACATCTCACCAGCAGCTGATTCATTGCAATCATTCCTCTAACCCAAGTGATTTTATCAAAGCTTCCAAGACGTTTCAGAGGAATATTGCAAGTTGTTCCAGAGTAGGGCTGTGCATTCCTTTCATACTAACTGAGGAAAACATTGCCATGCAGCTGGAAGGAGTGCTGCAGTCAGCAAAGACTGAGTTACGAATTGTAAACAGCATCATTGCCATATCCTGAGGCCATCAGTATGTGAGCCCTCCTGGCATTATCAACACACCATTCAATCCAACATGCTTGAGAAATAACACAACCATCTGCCTTGTAATTGCAGCTCCCTCAACAACGGTCTCACTATATCCAATTTAGACTCTTCCCTCAATATCCTCCTATGTTTATTCATTCATGGATGTGGGTGTTGCTGGCCAGGCCAGTACTTTATAGCCCACCCTTATTTGCCCTGGATATGGTACAACTGAGTGGCTTGCTGGGCCATTTCAAAGGGCAGTTAAGAGTCAACAAATTGCTGTGGATCTCAAGTCACATAGAGGCTAGACGAGGTAAAGATGACAGATTTCCTTCCCTAAACGACATTTGTGAAGCAGATGGGTTTTAACAACAATCAGCAATAATTACATGGCCACCATTTTAATTCTGGGGCTCACTGAATTCAAATTCCACTATTTGCCAGAGTCGGATTTGAATCCATGTTCCCAGAACATGAACCTGAGATCAGGATTTCTAGTCCAGTGACATTACCAACACACTACACCATCATACCACCTCAGACTCCTCTCTCAACAGTAGTCTGCCCACAACATCTTCAACTTGCATTTATATAGCATTTATCACGCAGCAACATTTTTCAAGCTGCTTTGCAACACCATATACCAAACTACGTATTCGGACAGAGAGGCTTCAAGCAGCATCTGAAAGGTGGAAAGTGGGATGAGCAGCTGAATAGTTTAAGGGAAGTAGAATTAGTGAATTCCAGGATGTGGGACCCAGGAGACTGAGGGCACTGCAGCCTGCGGTAGAATGATTAAAATTGTGGGTCAGATTTGAAAGAGTGGAGAAATTGTGAAAGATTAGAGGGTTGAATTTGAAAAAGATGTTAGAAGTTTAAAATTATGTCTTGTTGGCCTGGGAGCCAACCTAACTCCACTTCAGGCTGATACACTGATGCCAGTTTATCCCCTCCCACTCCAGGTTCCTCCACCAATCCTCATTGAGAATTCTTTATTCATTGTGTCCTTATCATATCTGCTCATGTTGGAGCATTGACTCATCACTACAAGCTGCCAACTGGTACCTTGACCATAAACCATCCCAATACTCCCTGTGACTGTCCTCCTTCCTACCAAAACATATCAGCTCACATTTTCCTCAGCATCGAATTTAGTCTGCCACCTATCTGCCCACTCCACCAATTTGTCTGCATCCATTTGACATTCCACTCCACCATCCCCACTGTTCACAATGCTTCCAAGCTTTAGAACATAGAACATAGAACAATACAGCACAGTACAGGCCCTTCGGCCCACAATGTTGTGCCGAACTTTTACCCTAATCCTAAAATCTATCTAACCTCCACCCCTACCTTATACTATCATCCATATGCCTATCTAATAGCTGCTTAAATGCCCCTAATGAGGCCGACTCCACTACCCTCTCCGGCAACGTCCCAATCACTCATTGTATCATAGTGAACTTTGGAACTGCCCCTTGCACACCAAGATCTCAGACCATTAATAGATATCATGATAAGCTAGAGACCCAATTTCAACACCTGTGGAACTCTTCTACAAACCTTCCTCCAGCCTGAAAGTATTCATTGTTTCCTGTTTTCTCTCACTCAGCCAATTTTGTATCCATTTTGCTACTATCCCTTTTATTCCATGAACTATAACTTTTCTCACAAGCATATTATGTGACACTATACCTGAGCAAGTCCAGGTAAACTACATCAATAGCATTACTTTCATCGACTCCTTCAGTTACCTATTCAAAAAACTCCAGCAAGTTAATTAAACACAATTTCCCCTTTAGAAATTCAGCTGGCTCATCCTAGTCAGCCCACTTTTTTTCCACTTGCTACCCCAAATAATTGTTTCTAGAAGCTCCCCACCACTGAAATTACACTGACTGGTCTATAATTATCCTTACAAACATTTTTTGAACATGATATTTGAAATTCTCCAGTCTTCTCGCACTTGTAAAGACTGCATTTTGATATTTTCCTGACTGTTTTAAAAACCGAAGATTGTTGAAGGGTTTGCTGCATTGTTTAAAAGCAATTTGCCAGCACTTATTGTCGTGCTGTTTTCACTGTTGCTTGCACAAGGAGTGGGGGCACGCTTACTGCAGCCAGGCTGGCATCAAGGGTTGTGTATGAAGAGAGATTCAGCCAACAACAAGTAAGTGATTGTTTTATGAAGTTATGACCAGTTGTCAATGACAAATGCCTTCTGTTTGCCAACAACATTATGGCTGGTTTCCAAGTAGCTGAACAGCTTATGGGAGTGAATGATGTGGCCAGAAGCCTTCAGACCTCCGGAATTCAGTAAAATATACCTAAAGCCTGAAGAAATTCAGATTACTGCCCCTCACAAGTTGTGACAAGCTGTAGCTTTGGACCAGCAGGTAAGACACTTTACAGTTTTTGAACCAATTGCTCTGTGCCACCTGCAAAGAATTGAAAAGTACTGGTGAAGACAGATCAATGAACAGCAAATCCTAACAAGCAAAAGGATCATCTCAGTAAATCTTGTGGATAGGGGGCTATTGAACTGCCTATCCAGTTTTCCCTTCTAACCACAGCACTAATTGCTTTTTTTTCTGTAAGTGTGTGCAGGGGTTTAGAGTGTAAACTCATAGAATTATACGTCAATAGTACATATCTACAGGTAGAATCTCTTTATTTCTAACAAATAGTAACTCTTGTTTAGCACAGAAACCTGGTGTCATTTTTTATTTTCTTTTCTGTTTCTGGTTTTCTGTTATCCTGGGTGTAAATGGGTAAATTGGGACATTTTGCATATTTTGGTAAAATCTTTAACTTCTGCGATGGCTTCAAAATATGGACCTTTATTTCCAGTGCAAGACCCCAGTGAGGCAGTGCAAGATCACACCAGTGCTCCTATAATTTTTACCCTGATTTCATTCAATATCCTCAGATGAATCTCCTTTAGTCCTGGTACATTGTCAATGTTAGGTACCAACATTCGATAAAACACTTCTTCCATATCAATTTTAAATCCTTATAGTGACTGAGTTTCCTCCTCTGTCAACATGGCATCAGGAGGACCTAGTTCTTTGGTAAAGACAGGTACAATGTATTTATTCAATACCTCAGCCAAGCCCTTGCCTCCGTGTATAAATCACCTTTTTGGTCCCTAACCAATTAATCTCTCTCACTACTGCACTTCATTTCTTTTTCCTTCCCTCCTGTACAGCAAGCTGCTTGTGACATCAGAAATGTGCCTCTGGCCGCACTCCTTCAAGGAACTAGTGCCCTTGCCAGCTTTGAAAGCAGCTCACCAAATTATAAGCAGGACTGCAGAGGACTCCTGTTATGGACCAGACTAAACCCCCTCAAAATATATTAAGAAGATAGCCTAGACCTTAAATTCCAAAGTGATCTTTCACAGTGCTCAGCAAAAGTATCCACTGGTGAAAAGGAAGGACCATAGGAAAAGGGACAACAGCAACGGATAACTAAGGAAGGAAAGGAGGTTATCAAATTGAAAGCTAATACTTGCAAAGCGGTGAAGATTAGAGGGAAACTGGGGGATTGGGAAATCTTTAAAGGTAAACAGAAAGGCACAGAGAAAACTATAAAGAAAAGTAAGATGGATTATGAGAGTAAACTAGCTCAGAATATGAAAACAGATAGCAAAAGTTTCGACAAATATATAAATGAAAAAGAGTGGCAAGGTAAACGTTGGTCCTTTAGAGGATGAGAGGGACGATTTAATATTTGGAAATGAGGAAACGGCTGAGGCATTGAACAGGTACTTTGTATCGGTCTTCACAGTGGAAGACACAAATAAGGAGGTGAGGAACTAAAAAAGTAGTGTTGGACAAGCTAATGGGGCTAAAGGAGGACAAGTCCCCTGGCCATGATGGAATGCATCCCAGGGTACTAAAAGAGATGGCAAGGAGAGATAACGAATGCCCTTGTGGTAATTTACCACAATCTGCTGGACTCTGGGGTGATTCAAGCAGAGCAGAAAACACCACTGTTTAATAAAAAAGTAGACAAAAGGTGGGTAACTATAGGCCAATTGGCTTAACTTCTGTCGTGGGGAAAATACTTGAATCTACAATCAAGGAAGAAATAGTGAGACATCTGGATAGAAATTGTCCCATCAGGCAGACACAGCGTGTGTTAATGAAAGGCAGGTCATGTTTATCTAATTTACTGAAATTCTTTGAGGGTATTATAAGTGTGGTGGACAATAGGGAACTGGTGAATGTGTATGTCTGGATTTCCAAAAGGTATTCAACAAGGTGCTGCACAAAAGGCTGTTGCATAAGATAAAAGTGCACAGCATTACAGGTAATGTATTTGCATAGATAGAAGACTGTTCAACTAATAGAAAGCAAAGAATGGGAATAAATGGGTATTTTTCCGGTTGGCGATCAGTAGCTAGTAGTGTGCCTCAGGGATCGGTACTGGGACTGCAATTGGTTACAATTTACATAGATGATTTGGAGTTGGGAACCAAGTGTAGTGTGTCAAAGTTCACAGATGACACTAGGATGAGCGGTAGATCAAAGTGTGCAGAGGACACTGAAAGTCTGCCGAGGGATAAAGAGAGTGGGCAAGGGTATGACAGATGGAGTACAATGTTGGCAAATGTGAGGTCACCCATTTTGGTAGGAATAACAGCAAAAAGGACTATTATTTAAAAAGTGAAAAATTGCAGCATATTGTTGTGTAGATAGACCTGGATGTCCTTGTGCATGAATCACAACAGGTTGATTTGTAGGTGTGCAGGTAATTAAGAAGGCAAATGGAATATTATCTTTCATTATGAGAGGGATGGAGTTTAAAAACAAGGAGGTTATGCTGCAGCTGAATAGGCTGCTGGTGAGGCCACACCGAGAGTACTCCCAAAACCAGCCCAGCTCATCTCCACCTCCCTAACCTCCCTAGGTTTTTCCTCTCACCTATCCCCTTCTCTCACCTCAAGCCCCACCCCCATCTCCTATCTACTAACATCATCCCGCCCCCTTGACCTGTCCGTCCTCCCTGGACTGACCTATCTCCTCCCTACCACCCCCCCCCCCACCACCTACACTCACCTTTACTGGCTCCATCCCCGCCTCTTCAACCTGTCTGCCTCCTCTCCACCTATCCTCTCCTCTATCCATCCTCTATCTGCCTCCCCCTCTCTCCCTATTTATTTCAGAACCCTCTTCCCCTCCCCCATTTCTGATGAAGGGTCCAGACCCGAAACGTCAAGTTTTTCTGCTCCTATGATGCTGCTTGGCCTGCTATGTTCATCCAGCCCGACGCCTTGTTATCACCGAGAGTACTGTGTACAGTTTTGGTCTCCATGTTAGAGAAAGGATGTACTGGCACTGGTGCGGGTACACAGGAGGTTCACTAGGTTGATTCCAGAGTTGGCTTATAAGGAGAGATTGAAGAGACTGGGACTATATTTATTGGAATTTAGAAGATTGAGGGCGGATCTTGTAGAAACACAAAAAAATTATGAATAATACATAAGATAGAGCAGGGAGGTTATTTCCACTGACAGGTGAAACTAGAACTGGGGCGCACAGCCTCAAAGTAAGGGGGAGCAGATTTAGGACTGATTTTGGGAAGAACTTCTTCACCCCAAGAGTTCTGAATTTGTGGAATTCCCTGCCCAATGAAGCAGTTGAGGCTACCTCATTGAAGTTTTAAGGCACAGATAGATAGATTTGTGAGCAATAAAGGAATTGAGGGTTATGGTGAGTGGACGGTTAAATGGAGCTGAGTCCATGAAAAGATCAGCCATGATCTTATTGAATGGTGGAGCAAGCTTGATGGGCCAAATGGCCTACCCCTGCTCCTATTTCTTATATTCTTATGTTTTTCTTATTTAAAAGGTAAGTGTTGGGTGTTGCGTTCTAGATGCAATACAATACAATTAGTCAAACTACCAGTCTTGAAGCAAAACACACTTTATTCATACACAATAGTTAAAATATAATAAAAGAAAGAATTAGAATAACTTAACTCTATTGGAAAACTTAACAGAATAATAGATTATTTAACTACTGAACCGTAACTGTTCCAACATAGTAACATCCCATAAACACACCCTTGGCAAAGGCAAATTCAGTAAACTGGATTGTCTGAAATGTAATTCTAACAGTAGGAAGAGAACCTCAGCTTTTAGCTGTAACATAGAGAGGAAGAACAGCTTCCACGCTTCAATAGCTCAGCAACAACTGCTGCTGAAAGCTAAAACTAAAAATCCTGGTTGGAGCTTGACTCCACCCAATCAGGCTGCTTCTATTGTTCCAACTTTTTGAAAAAGCCAAAGGCCTCAGAAGCTGTTTACTTTATTGGCTTTGGAGCAGACCGCTCACTACCTCTCTATCAACTTTCCTTTGTAAAAAACCAGGATAAAATACATTTCTTAAAGCCATAGCATTGTCACACCCCAGCACAACCAGTTTGTTTCTCTTGGGCTGCCTAGACCCAGAATTTGTGCTCCTGATTGTTATCCTGCCAGCATGTCAGAGTGCATGCTGGTAGTAAAGGCAGAATCATCTTCAGCTTTGATCCCCTTTTAGGTAGAATGCTAAGGTAGTAAAATTGGAATAATTTCAGGTAGAAGAAGATCTTTGGTCCATTTAGCCCACTGCACTGCATTTCTTATTCCCTTTTGTTGACTCCCAATTCTCTATTGAGATCTTCAGGCTTTCTTGGATGATCACTCATGCTGATAATCTGTCTTTTCAGTATTAAATAGCAGTTGAAGAGGCTGTTTCGACCATTGTGTACTGGTAGAGCCATCCAGTTAGCCCCACTCCCTTGTTTTCTCCCCGTTGCCCTGTAAAGTATTGAAATTCTGAAGAAGGGTCACTGAACCCGAAATGTTACCTCTGATTTCTCTCCATAGATGCTGCCAGACCTGCTGAGTTTTTCCAGCACTCTGTGTTTGTTCCTGCAAAGTATTTCCCTTTATGTATTTTTGCAACTCCCTTTTCGAAAGTTAAGTATTGCACCAGCTTCTAGACACTGTCAAGCGGAAGGATTGTGATTCTGACAAATTTCTACCTAAAAGGTGTTTCCTCATGTCTCCTTTAGTTTGTTTGCTAATTACCTTAAATCATGTATCTAGTTAAACATCATCCTACTACTGAAAATAGTTTCTCCTTAATTATTCTACCAAAACTGTTAAAAGATGTTGAAAACCTCCTCTTATTCTTTCTCTTCTCCCTAAGAAGTTCAATATGTTTACTGTAGGTAAAATTACTATAGTTTTAACAGACCATAAGGCTGCTCCTTCATTAGGGAGAGATGATGGTTTAACCTCAGCGTCACCATATCTCAAAGGGAGAGATTGAGAAGGAGAGTCCTTCAGGGTAATCTCAGCCAACGTGGGGATTGAACTCACACTGTTGGCATCATTCTGCATCACAAACCAGCCATCCAAGCTAACTTCTTTCTGAAGAAGTGTCACATTCGACTCAAAATGTTAACTTCCTTTCTCTTCCTGCTGACGCTGCAGACCTGCTGAGTTTTTCCAGCACTTTCTATTTTTACCCCATTTATTTACCACCCTTTTTGTAAAAGTATTCTTCCTGTATTTTCAATTTTCATTTGATCTCCTTAATTGTAAATAAAGTGTTGTCCTTGGTTTAGTGGTAGCACTTGCACCTCTAATTTAGAAGGTTGTGGAGTCAGGCCCCCGTTCTAGGCTTTAAACATCAAATCTAGGCTTGACACCTCAGTTACAGTATAATAATGATGGAATTCAGCAGGTGCTGTCTTTCAAAAGAGATGTTAAACTGGGGTCCCAATTACTCTCTCATGTACAAAGCTACATTAAAAAGAGAAGGGAGTTAACCCACACACAAAGTTGCTAGAAAAGCTCAGCAGGCCTGGCAGCATCTGTGAAGCAAAAAACAGAGTTAACATTTCGGGTCCGGTGACAGAACATGCTCTGTGGAAGGGTCACTGGATCCGAAACGTTAACTCTGCTTTTTGCTTCACAGATGCTGCCAGACTTGCTGAACTTTTCCAGCAATTTCTGTTTTTGTTCCTGATTTACAGCATCTGCAGTTCTTTTGGTTTTTATTAAGGGAGTTAACCTGATGTTTGCTCCATGTTTATCTCTTGATCTGCATAACCGGCTACCTGTCGCTTGTGAGGCATGGCTGTGTGCAAATTGCAGCATTCGTCACTATTAGAAGTGGTTACATTTCAAAACTGCTGCATTATTTTTATACTGGTTTGGGACAGTGTGTGCTTAAGAAAAGTGCAAGTTCTTTCTTGTTAATATGACTCTTCAGCTTGAATCCTGTTCAGAGCAGAAACATGTATTTGGGTCCAATTTATCTTCATAAATGCAAACAGAATTGCTGATGCTTATTCAAGGCTTCCCAACGAATAAAGACTATTGCTTGTGATAGTACAACCTTGCGGGAATCCACAGTTTCACAAGAGGAAGGAGGGAAATTTAAGCAAAGTATAAGCACCAGCACAGTCTTGTTGGACTTAATGGTTTATTCCAGGGTTGTATCTTATGTCTGTTTGGGCGAATCTTGTGTGCATATTGTCTACAGTGCTTCATATATATTACAAACATGACTAATGTCTAAAAATAGGCCATTGGTTATAAAATGTTTTGGAATGTCCTGAGGTTGTAACAAACACAATATAACTGCAAGTCCTTGATTTTCTAAGGATCCTGTGTTGAATATGCAACATTTGTGCATGTACCTTTTGCTCTAAATGTCACAAAGTCATTGAATCATTCGTGTCACAGCCCCCCTACCTACACTCACCTTTACTGGCTCCATCCCCGCCTCTTCGACTTGTCTGCCTCCTCTCCACCTATCCTCTCCTCTATCCGCCTCCCCCCTCTCCCTATTTATTTCAGAACCCTCTTCCCCTCCCCCATTTCTGATGAAGGGTTTAGGCCCGAAACGTCAAGTTTTCCTGCTCCTGTGATGCTGCTTGACCTGCTGTGTTCATCCAGCCCCACGCTTGTTATCTCGGATTCTCCAGCATCTGCAGTACCTTTTATCTCTCCCATCAAGTTCCATATCGGCTTTCCAATGGAGTAAGACACTCATCCCCATTCCGCTGCTCTATTCTTGTAGCCCTGCAAGTTTATCTTCTTCAAGCCTCCAATTTCCTTTTGAAATCACTGACCATCTCTGCTTCTACCACCCTCGTGAGGCCATTATCACTTGCTGCATAGAAATGTTCTTCTGGACGTTTCTCAGCCAAAACCTTAAATCTAGGCCCCCTCATCCTCATACCATTAAAAATGAGAACACCTCTTCCACGTCCAACTCTGCCAATCCTGCTATAACTTTGTACACCTCTAAAAAACCCTCCCCTCAATTTCCTTAGCCCCAAAGACAGCAGACCCTATTTCTCCAATTTAACCTCACAGCAAAAATCCTTCATCCCTGGAAAACTGTTCTGGGAATAAAATCGTACAGTATAAAAGAGGCCCTTCTTCCCATCAAGGGTAAATCTCCTCTGCATCCTCTCAAGAATCATCAGCTCCTTCCTCAGGTGGGGTGACCAGAACTGGATGCAATATTTTAACTGTGACCTAACAGAGCATCCTAAAGGCTCAGTATAACTTTCGCATTCTGTGTGTGTGTGTGTGTGTGAGGGGTAGGGGAACATGGGGAAGGCACAGTCTTGTCAACATAGGGAATTTTCCAGAGGCTTCCTCTGCATTTTGCTGCTGTCTTCAGTGACCTCAGCCATCCGGGTATAGTGTCCATTGCCCTACTTACCAGTGAGGTAGACACACAAGGCTATGCTGTGCATAATTGACATCAGCACAATTTTGACAGAGCTTAATACCTTCCCGAGTGCGGCTCCTGTCCTGACACTGTCTAACTGAGGTTTTGCTGTCTGCCCCAGTTTCACAGCCCTGCTAGTTCCCCATCCATGCCTCAGCGAGCAGGGAACGTGCACAGTTTCAGCAGAAACTGCAGAGAGTTTATTACAGTCTAGGTGAGCACCCGCTCATTTACATTGCATTACTTCCATCCTGTAAGTTGTGCTTCCAATTCCGGGATGCAAAAGTACAACAACAATTGCATTCATGTAGCGCCTTTGAGAAAGGCTTGAGATAAGAAGGTGAAACTTCTGCTCTGTAACTGGAATTGATGGGTACCTGGTTCCAGTTTGCATTTTGGTGACTTCAGCCGCTGTGAGGGGATAGACTTGGTGCCCTGGAGAAGAATGGCACAGCTGCCATGATCCTGCAGGTCTCTTGTTTTGTTCTTGTCTGTTTTGTATCCTGTTCACACTCTGACTCCTGCTCCCACCGTTTCTCTGCTACTGTTCGCTCGCTGCTGTCCTGTTTTTTGCATGTTGTACTGGATTAATCGCACACCCCGTATTATTACAACGGGCAGGCATTAGGTGGAGCGCTTTTAATGGGAGGGTTGCTAAATAAATATTTATGTTTTGGCTTGCATTTCATTTTTTATTTTGTTAGCCTGTGGCTTTGTGCAAGTGCTGTTTCCCTGCAAATAGCTCACGGGGTTTTGGTGGTAGGGTTGGCAGTTCCTCTGGTAGTATCCTTCAGTGCCTTGCCTGGTTTTCAATATATATAGAAAATACATATAAAATACATATATGTGGTCTTTCACAACCACAGGGCATTGCCAAGCCCTCTACAGTGAAGGAAATACTTTTGATGTGCAGAAAATACTGTAGCCAAAGTGAGCACAGCAAGATCCTACAAAGGGCAGGGCAACAATATTTTCAAAATCTGACCCTTTTTCATTGATGTTGGTTTCTGTTAAATATTGACAACAATTCGGACAACTCTTAGAATTAGATTCAGATTCATTGTCGTATGTACTCACCAGTGCATTGAAAAGACTACAAAGTCACCGCTTACAGCACCATCTTAGGTACAAAGGAACCTAGGTACAGGATCTTAGGAATCAATTAAAAAAGTAACGAAATAAAGAAGTTCAGCATTACAGTCCTTCAAGCAGATTGTGCCCGGCCTTGCCTCCAGCCCACATTGGGCCCTCACCTACAAGCCCTACCATGTCTCGTATTCAAACCGCACTGGACTTCTCTCCCAGATCCCACTGGCCCTGACCTCCAGACCACAAAGGGCCATGACCTCCGGACGGCACAGGGCCCTGACCTCCAGACCACACAGGTCCCTCGGCTCCAGCCCGCACAGGGCCCTCACCTCCAGCCC
>JAHRHZ010000273.1:4897292-4918533 GCA_024137785.1 Ginglymostoma cirratum | reverse complement strand
CACAGGTCCCTCGGCTCCAGCCCGCACAGGGCCCTCACCTCCAGCCCGCACAGGGCCCTCACCTCCAGACCACACAGGTCCCTCGGCTCCAGCCCGCACAGGGCCCTCACCTCCAGCCCGCACGGGGCCCTGACCTCCAGACAGCACAGAGCACTAACATACAGCCCGCACAGGGCCATCGCCTCCAGACCACACAAGGCCCTCCACTCCAGACCGCACAGGGCCTTGGCCTCCAGACTACACAGGGATCTCGCCTCCAGACGGCACAGGTCCCTCACCTCCAGACCGCACAGGGCACTGACTTCTAGACTACACAGGGCCCTCTACTCCAGACTGCACAGGGCGTTGACCTCCAGACCGCACAGGGCCCTCGCCTCCAGGCCACACAGGGCCCTCGCCTCCAGCCCGCACAGGGCCCTGACCTCCAGACAGCACAGAGCACTAACATACAGACCGCACAGGGCCCTCACCTCCAGACTGTGCCGAACCCAACCTGGGGGTACATGTTCTCACCACTGCCTCTGTCTGCCTGTTCTCGCCGCAGTTGCAGATGCAGGGGACCTCGCTATCAGCCATGTTGGGCCTACTTCCTCCATGATAGTTTGACTCCACCACACTGGGCCCACTGTCCTCCACACCGTACAAACCCGCTCTCCATAGAAGATAGGTATGTTAAAGTAAGAAAATAAAACAGTGAAAGAAGTCAGAACTGCAAAAAGCGGACCGAGCAGATGAGCTCCAAGTGGGAGCCCGCATGGTGCACTGCTACTCTGCTGCCATCTTGGATCTAATACTCGTGCTGTTCAAAGACATTTTATATGCAACTTGAAAACACAGAAAAGGGCATGATCTTTTTTGTCTCATTTGAAAGGCTGGCCACTTGCAGTGTAGGTGGGAAAGGAATGACACTCCTCAGCAGTTAGAATCAAACTGGACAGTCACACCATCTCTATCCATTTGTTGGCAAAATGTCTTCTTTGTTCCAAAGATTTCTCAAAGTGCATTAAACAACAACTGGGGGACACTGGTAGGAGACAGGGGCTGTTGGCAGTGGGGGTGGCTGTGAGTGGGGTATCTCAGGCGGTGGTGGGGGGCTGTGAGGGGAATGCGAGTGCAGCAGTGAAGGCAGAGTTAACACTCAACAGCGCAACCCAAGTTTAACAATGTCAGGCTGTCGTGCAAGTGTGTTGCAGCAAAATGTGGTTAAGAATAGATTGTAAGTGGAACATCTAAAAATCAGCAACGAGCCATGCTAATTTGGAAGAGCATTTTGAGATTGAGTGATAGGAATTTTCACTAAGTACAGCAGCCGAGCGATGTTCCACACTGAGTACTCAAAAACAACGAAAGTGACGTTTTTGTTTCTCCTGTCTGACCACGGTTTGTTAAAGGGTGCAGGCAGCAGTGCAGAGACATCTTCAGAGGCACAGGAGAGTCGAGGGTTCAGCCCTTAGATCCTTCATCAGGATGGGAGAGAGGGAAGGGAGCTGGGAAATAAATAGAGAGAGGAAGGGTGGGGCTGGGGGAAGGTAGGTGGAATGGTAATAGGTAGATGCTGGTAGGGGGTGGTGAGGATTGGTCAGTGGGAAGAGTAGGGCGGATAGGTGGGGAAGAAGATGGACAGGTTGTGTCAGGTCAAGGAGGTGAGAGTGAGGAGGGGTGGGGCTGTGGGAAGGTAGGTGGGATGGGACCAATCCCCACCCCTCCCAACCTGCATCCAACTATTACCACCCCAGCCCCACCCCTCTTCCCTCTACTTATTTCCCAGCTCCCTTTCCCCTGCCCAGTCCTGATGAAGGGTCCCGACCCGAAACGTTGACTTTCCTACCCCTCCAATGCTGCCTGGCCTGCTGTGTTCCTCCAGCTCCACACTGTGTTGACTCCGACTCCAGCATCTGCAATTCTTGCTATCACTCTCAGAAATATCGTCTTAATGCCAGGAGAAACAGGATGCCACCTCTCAGATTGCTATTGCCTCTGATTATATTCAGCGATCCACTTGGAGCCACTGACAGTAAGGCTTTTCTCAGTGAAACCGCATTCCCTGTGATTTCTTCGAGTTCACATTCAGCTGCGTAAACAAAACAGGAAGCAGGAAACTAGCGAAACTTTCCAGGAGTCCCGGTTTGTCTTTGTAGCTTGTATTTGTAATAACTCTGATTCAAGGTGGGACAGGGACTCCCACACTGGGTGAGTCACAACTGACCACTGCTCAAAGCCTGGACATTCCATGTGCTTAGAGACAGCAAGGACTGCAGATGCTGTAGTCAGAGATAACACAGCGTGGAGCTGGAGGAACACAGCAGGCCAGGCAGCATCAGAGGAACATGAAAGCTAGCGTTTCGGGTTGGGACCCTTCTTCATATACTTACACACCCCCTTCTTCAATCCAATAAGAGGATCTGCAGATGCCAGTTATCCCTGTCTTCCAAATAGCAGTTCTCCCATCCTGGGCTCAAACAGTCATTTCTGGAGGGTAATTCAGCCATGGAGTGTATAATCAAGCTGCTTTAAAGTGTGAAAAATATTAAATAGGTAGATGCAAATGAACTATTTTCTCTAATGGAGGAATCCAAAGGAAAGGGATATAGTGTTCGAATTAGAGCTAGGGCCCTGGGACTAAAATTAGCGCACACATTTTCACACAAAGGGCAATGGAAATCTACGATTCTATCCTGCAAAAAGTATGGATGCCAGATCAATTGGAGTTCTCAAGGCAGGAAGCTTTCTCTTCGTGAGGACATGAACGTGGGGAGTGGATTTGAGTGGCAGATCAGCTGTGATTTTTGGAGCTTGCTCAAAGTGCAGAATGGCTTACTCCTGTTTTTACTATCAATCATTACCAAAAACCACACACTTTCTGAAAATTGGAGAGGATTCAGGAGTGGAAAATCTGACTGATTTTCCTTCATAGGACTCCTATAGCGTGGAAGCTGGCCATTCAGGCCATCACGTTCACATCAGCCCTCTGAAGAGCATTTCACCCAGACCCATCCCTCTAACCTATCCCTGCGTTTCCCACAGCTAATCAACCTAGCCTTGACACTATGGAACAATTTAGCATGGCTAATCGACCTAACCTGCACATCTTTGGACTGTGGGATGAATCCGGAGCACCCAGAGGAAACCCGTGCAGATACGGGGAGAATGTGCAAACTTCACACAGTCAGTCGCCCGAGGGCGGAATCGAACCCAGGTCCCTAGCGCTGTGAGGCATAACCATTGAGCAACCATGCTGCCCCAAAAACCCTTTGTGCTGTTAAAACCAACCACCTGCTGAGACCAAGCAAACTTAACACAAGGACAAAAACAAAGTTGCTGGAAAAGCTCAGCAGGTCTGGCAGCATCTGTGAAGGAGAGAACAGAGTTAACGTTTCAGGTCCGGTGACCCTTCCTCAGAACACAAGTCAGGAGATACATCAGGGACTTTCTGGTCTTGCATGGCTCAATTTCACACCAGGCTTTGTGCCACCAAAGAACCTATGGAACTGTCAAAGGCTTTCTTGTTAATTGAAAGTTAGACTCACTTCGCACATAAACATACAGGTCAGCAATGTGTGTATTGCAAAAAATAACATGTGACATCCAACCACAGAACTCATGGAGGCTGCTGACACCATTATGTTGGCAGCTGCAAACAGTTTATGTGTCAGAGTATTCCACAACAACAACCTGTGTATAGGATAGCTCAGAGCCTGGGTTCTTACTTCTAACATATGGATGTGCTGTTTACTGTCATCTCTCAACAGTGAACAGAACTGAATGCAAATAAACAACTGGAATAAGGAGATAGTAGGAACTGCAGGAACTTTCTGAAGAAGGGCCTAGGCCCGAAACGTCAGCTTTCCTGCTCCTCTGATGCTGCTTGGCCTGCTGTGTTCATCCAGCTCTACACCTTGTTAACTGGAATAAGGAATTGGGGTTGGAGAATGGCTGGAAGAGAATTTAACTCAATGGCTTGAGGCACAAAAGATGCACAGTACGGAGTAACATGTTAGAGAATTGAGGGCAAAAAGGTTAATTCCCATCCCACCAGGTGACGACATAAAGACTAAGGTAAGAAGTCATTCCAACTGTAAACCAGTGATTGTAAATTCTTGAAATTAGATTCCAGTAGAAGTCAGTGAAATAGACTGAGGCACATAGAAAAATGAGCATAAAATGAAATTTTTTTATGTATCACCAGCAAATAAAGACCTACAATTTAGTGACAACATTGTCTAGCACTAACCCATTGCCGCACATGGCCACCTCCAGCAGAAACTGGTCAATGGCAGCCCTTGCCAGTCACACCAAGTTACTACATACTGTAAGTAATGTGATTACTCATAGCCTCTCTCCAGATATTTTCTAATCAACCTGTTCAGTGATGTTATCACATATCTCTGGTTCAGGTGGGAATTCAACTCAGACTTCTTGACTCAGAGATGGGGACACTGCCATTACGCCACAAAAGCCTTTTAGCTCCTTACTATAACTCCCTTGCTACATCTCCCAGTTGATAACTTGAAATACATTTGATAATAATGGGTAGTTACTCAGATCAAACTGAACTTGGGCAATTGTTCTGAAAAGGTGCGCCTGACATTAACCCCTCTAGGATGGCTCTGGAGTCTCCAGAAATTGAAGATTAATCCGCGGAATAGTGGTGCGAGAAACCCATAATAATACCATCAAGACATTAAAAGTATTCTGTGTTTCTTATTCTAATTTTCTTCAAACATTTTCATATTATTGCAACAATGCTGCAGATGGGGAAATGATGTTCCAACTGATCCAGCTGTTTGAAGGCTCAAGTTCATGTGATAAAACTTGCAACTACAGTTTTCAACCCTACTTAAGGCAACAATGGATGGCTGAAACTCATGCGTATGCATGCTTTGCAATTTTATTAAAATAGGCAGTGCAAAACATACAGTACCAGCTCATATGAATGGGCTGAGAGGTCAGAAGCAGAAGGCATGCCCAAATTGAATATAGTTATATATGTGGAGCAGAATTTTCCCAGGCCCTGATTGACAAAGGCAATTCTAAGACAGTTTGGAAAATACAATGAGAATGGAAGACTTGGATTCCCAGTGTCAAGAAGGACACCAGAAATGATGTACAAGAATGAAAGCAACTCTGTGGAAGTGCCTGTCAATGTTTTATACGGTAAGCTTTCCAAGTGTACTAGCCCGACAGCCATCAAACCAGAAACATAATGGGAATTTTATGCATCTGCATTTAAAAAAAAGCCATGATTTCGGTTTTACAAAACTTCGCTTACACTTAAGGTCACAGGGTAAGAATAAAATCCTCGGTCCTAGTAACATGAGAAATAGTGAAAATGAAATGACACAGAGTTGTCTGTAAGGTTCATTGTTGCCATGTCAGATGCATAGAAATCTCAGTAAATGCACAGTGTCAAAACACTTCACCGTACCTTATCATTATGCTAATTTTCAAGGATGAATTTTGTAGTAACTGCTCCTTTGGGGGAAAGGTGGAGAATTCTTCTAATTGCTATGTATAAATTTGTTTGTGAACATTTTATTTTCTGTATGGTGCCTGGAATAGTAAATTTATTATTCAGCAAATGTATCCAAGGCTTTTGATGACATTGCATACAAAATTGTTTGCTATGGAGAGGGAACCATGGGTGTACAGTTTAAATCCATGGCCCCATAAATCTGTGCTTACTCCAATTTGTTAATACAAATGGACCTCTGCATTTGACTTTAGAATTAACAAACCAATTAGGCAATAAGTTGCATCAGAGATAATAGGTACTGCAGATGCTGGAGAACTGCTATTTTTTTCTGACCCCTGAGCCCAAAGAGTTCAAACAAGACAAAACTATGTGTTAGAAATGCGAGCTCAAATAAGATCCCTATTGTCTGCAGCAGTTTAGGTCAGAATGCCAGGGCTTGCGAGTGACACATGACCTCCAGATTGCAGTTTAGAGCAAATTAACAATTTTATTAGAATTACAGGGCAGAAGAAAGCTGGACAAAATACATTCACAACATTGCAACTCACAGTAACAAAAGAATTCCCACCCTCTGCTGGTGGCCTTTGTCATTCAGTCCACATCATTAGGAACTATTCCAGTTAGAACTGACCGTTGATAGAACACTTTGGAAACACTAGGAATAAATTAACAATCTTCTATCAAAAAGTGAAGTCTGACACTGTGTGGTTTTTAAGATGACTACTTTAGATTTCGTGTTCACCTCCCTGACAAAAATGATAAAATGATCCATAAATGGGAAAACTTTGGTGGCCAAAACTAAATCTCCCTATACTCACGCATTTATATCAGACCCAATTTTCACGGAGTGCATTTTCTGCAGCGATCTCTGAGGAGAAGTCTTTTAGCAAAGAGTTGTGCATTTTTTATTCAATCATGGAATGAGGGTGTCACTGGCTAGGTTAGCATTTATTGCTGATTTCTAATTGCCCAGAGAGCAGTTGAGTCAGTTGCAGGCCAGACCAGGTAAGGATGGCAGTTTCCTTCCCTAAAGGACATCAGTGAACCAGATGGGTTTTTCCCTAACAATTGACAATAATTGTCATTAGACTCTTAATTCCTTATTTTTATTGGATTCAAATTCCAACATCTGCCAAGGCAGGATTGGAACCTAGGTCCCAGAACATTAAATAAAAACGAAAAGAACTGCAGAAGCTGTAAGTCTGAAACAAAAACAGAAATTGCCGGGAAAGTTCAGCGGGTCTGGCAGCGTGGTGGAGAGAAATCAGAGTTAAAGTTTCAGGTTGAGTGACTCCTTAGAGGTTCTCAATTCTGAGGAAGGGTCACTCAACCTGAAACATTAACTCTGATTTCTGTCCACCGATGCTGCCAGACCTGCTGAGCTTTTCTGGTAATTTCTGTTTTTGTCCCAGAGCATTACCTGGGTCTCTGGAATAACAGTCCAGTGATAATACCACAGCATAGCCTCTCCCTTTCATGAAATGCCCAGCGAGGACTTTGACACTCTGACATAGCTCGAGCATAACGGTTAGATTTCTCATTTCAGAAACAGATTAAGACATTTAACTATTCCTTTGTTTCCAGACACTGCTATCTCTATTATCTTCTCCAGCCCACAACTCTTTGAGATATCTGTTTCTGATTCCCGAAGGATCCCTGACTATTTTTTTGCAGAAATATGCTTGGTTCATAAGATATCTACAAATGTATTCCAAAGTATTGCAAATCGGACACTAAGAAAAATGAGATCAAATACAATTTTTCTCCATTTAGCATGTTGCTCTCTTAGGTGCCTCAATCCAATTGCAATACATTAGACCTTTACTGTGTGAATTCAGTGATTCAGTGCATACAGTCTGAAGCATCCTATAAGTCACCAAATCCCTCAATAAAGTGTAACTAAAAGACATTAGACAATGATACTTCCTACCGCATTCCCAAATTTATTTTTCTTTCCAAAGATATACTTCATTCGTAAAATTTGTAAAATAAATTGCAAAAACATTTCAACTTGCGCCTTAATTGAATTTGCACTAACAATCAACTTGCCCTCTCTCGGGCTGTGCCCCTTATGAAGAATGCACAGTGTAAAATAGGAATATTGAAAACGTTTTGAGGTAAATCAAAGTGTAGCCTGGTGTATAGAGAAAATTGTTAATCTAATGTCTAAATTGAATTGTGTTAACCCACAAGCTGTGTACTAGACATGGAATGCAATTCATAAATTTTAAGCATTTCTGATTTAAATCACTCCCAACTATTGGTCGGTGTGCCTACAGCTACAAAGACATTTAGTCCTGGATTTCCCTCCCTGACCCACTCTCTTTGCTCCCCCAAGATGTTCCTTGAAACATTCCTCTTTGATCTAGCCTTTGACTTTCTGCTCTAATATCTTCCTATTTAGGCCACATCTACCCTATCAAGTTCCCTAAGAACCTTTATGTTTCAATAAGGTTCATTTGTCTCATTTTTCTACATTTCAGTGAGTACAGGCACAATCCAGTGATATTACCACTCACGCCATCAGTGGAGTCCTATACGGGACACCATTCAGGTGAGAAAGACCGAATTAACCTTCTTAGCATCCATTGTAGAGAGAGTAGGCTTGATTTTAACTTGTTGATATCAATGTTCTTCTCCATCTTAGGCAGTCCCTCAGGATCAAGGATGGTGACTACCCTCCAATCTGATCCGATGGGTTGGTTGCTAAGGACAATACGTGATCCACAGTCGCTGCAACACGTAGAGCAGATGGTGCTTGAAATGTTGAGTAGATGGGTGGTTTGGAGGTTTGTTCCCTCCCTCCGAGGCCTCGACTTTGCCTCTGCATATTCCTGGCAAAGTCCCTCGAGGTGTTTGGTGCCTTTGCAAGAGAATGTTCTCCATTGCAATTGGCCGCATAAAAGTGTCTCCTGGATGGCATCAAAATGGAACGCACAGACTTATGGCACCATTCGCACCTCATCAATCTTGGGCCAGCCTCGACTTGCTGAGCTGCCTCAGGATGCATGTTCTATCACACATAGGATGTTGTGGCATAGAAGGAGGCTTGTCAGCCCATCAAATCCATTCTGGCTCTCTGCATGAATGTCTTTACTGGTCTCTTTCCTGCCCTTTCTCTGTGACCTTAGTGACCTCACTCTGCTCAGAAACTCAATGACCCATGTGCAGGAAGGATAGGTGGACACCCAGCCTTGCAACGAGCTTCTTCATTCCCAGAATGAATTCACTGCTGACTCTTGCCATGAGTCAGTGACCTGACAGTTACAATTAGCTGCAGGAATTCTGCATTGCATGCTTTATGTCACAACCTTGGTTGTGCACCGTATTTTTTACTTTATGTTGTGGGATCATGCTTCAGTCTCCTAGGTTAAACATTAATCAAGTGCTTCTGGCTTCCTAAATTTACTTTGCATTTTCTCTCTCTTATTGGATCTCCTTTCTTTTATACATGTGCACACATACACACATATTCCTTCTCTGGACAATAAGTGGGCAGCCTGCTTCTGAGGCTAAAAAGCAAAGTGAAAGTCCACTCTGTCTTAACCTGAGTGTCACCCTGCCTCAGGCAAGGTTGAGAAGGCAGAGCCTTCAGACTAACCTCATCCAGATTAGGAACAGAACCTACACTATTAGCATTACATACCAGCCATCCAGCTAACTGAGCTAACCAAGTCAGTACAGTGAGAGAAAGCAAGAACTACAAATACAGGAGTAGGAGTCAATACATTATGGAGCTGGAGGAACACAGCAGATCAGGCAGCTTCAGAGGAGCAGGAAAATTGATGTTTCAGAAATTTTCTGATGAGAGGTCCCGACCTGAAACATCAACTTTCATGCTCCTCTGATGCTGCCTGACCTGCTGTGTTCCTCCAGCTTCACACTGTGTAATCTCTGAGCATCTGCAGCATCTGCAGTTCTTGCTATCCCCTAACTGAGCTAACCAACAAGGTGCCGTGTTAGCAGTAAAATAAAAATGAAGAATTGCAGATGTGTCAAATCTGAGCCATAATGGCAAGAGTTGGAGAAGTTCAGCAGGTCTGGCAGCATCTGTGGAAAAAGGAACACAGGTAATGTTTCCAGTCCAATGTGATTCTTCTCTGGAATTGACTGAAGCACTTTCCACTACAGGAAACAACAGGATTTGACGCACTATGTGAGGCAATCAGTCATACCTATGCCACTGTGGGGAGATTCCAGGCATTTCATACTGGGATGAAGCCAATGAGGAGATTCAAGTCTGCTCTATTTGCCTCCCAGCAACCAGTATGAAGGAATATTATATTATAGTGGGGGCAGCTGCAGGCCTGACCATGCATTCTTCCTCACTCCTCTCCCAATTTGTGAGACATTGTGCCCAGGAGATGGGGTAGCAAATAAAGGTTTATTTAAATAAATAAATCTGTCATTTTGCTGGGAAACACTGGCAATGATGTTTTTTTTTCATTATTCATTGGACAGGGATATATTTATTGCCCATTAAGTAGCTGAGAGTCAACACCAGGCCAAGCAGCATCAGAGGAGCAGGAAGGCTGACGTTTCGGGCCTAGACCCTTCTTCAGAAAATGGGTTCCCATGGTGGTAGATTTCCTCCAGTGAATTAGTTTTTCCACTAACAGTATCACAGTAATCATTAGACATTAGACTTTTATTGAACGCCCACTCTCTGCTTCGGATGGATTAGAACCTGGCACCCAGAACATTACCTGGGTCTCTGGATTAATAGTCTAGTGGTATTACCACTAAACCATTACGTCCCCTGAGAAATTACTGCTGAGAAATGCAAATCAGTGTTTCCTCCAATGGGACATGTACTTACCACGTGGAGATCAACAAAACACACTTGTTTAATCAATGGGGGCTTTTGTCTTGCTTTTTATTGTGCCGCAGTCCCTTCATTCAAATGGGTAGCAGTATTGTCACATCCATTCATCGGGAAGAGATTTCCAGCTGCCTCAGTATTTTATGCGGAGTGCTAAGGCCAGTGTATTATTGTAGTTTTCCAGGAATAGCCTGCAGGTCTGTTTTGTGGAATGTTTCCAGGTTAGTACCTGCTGAGGACAGGATGGTGACTATGGTGTGGGGGAGGGCAGTTAACATTGCATTGACGAGGAATGGTTCACAAGCCTTTTTATTATGAGATCGCTATCATTCGGACTTATTAAACTTTGCATTCAGTAATGGGAAATTCCTGGAAAGACCGTCATCAAGAGCAAGGCTGAGTAAATCTAACTGCTTCCAACTCACTCCACAAAAATGTTCAGAGTCACGTATCTCAAAAATCCCCAGGCAAACTCTTCAATTTGAAATATCAATTATAGGAATGGGCAGGACTGGAATGAGGAGCCTCATTTGGCTAACCCAGATTCAAATAGCACAAGCCAAACTTAAATATCGGTTTTATTGTGAAGAGGGTGAGGCAGACTCTTGTGACTCACTGGTAATGTCTGTACCTCTGAGCCAGGAGGCCTGGGTCTAACCACACACCCCACCGGCTCCAGAGGTGTGTAATAACATCTCTGAACAGATTGATCAGAAAATGTATAAAGAGAGCAAGGGTGGTGTATAGATACTGAGATCAGCCCAAAAGCCAATTATATTTTTCATCCATGGAGATTTGGCTTTGGATACCCTTTGTGTTACTGCTGTCAGCATTTAGTCAGAGTTTTGAGTGGGCTGTGAATGGTGTAAAAAAAATGCCAAAATGTTTTGAATGCTACTTCATCGAAAGAGTCATTAAATGCTTCTCTTGCTTTTTCCACCTGAACCGATGGCAAGGTAACCGATGGCCTCATTTTTCAAATAAAAACCGAAAGAACTGCGGATGCTGTAAATCAAGAACAAAACCAGAAGTTGCTGGAAAAGCTCAGCAGGTTTGGCAGCATCTGTGAAGAAAAAATCAGAGTTAACGTTTCGGGTCCGCTGACCCTACCTCAGAATTTGACCCGCCTGAAACGTTAACTCTGATTTTTTCTTCACAGATGCTGCCAAACCTGCTGAGCTTTTCCAGCAACTTCTGGACCCGAAATGTAGGCTTTCCTGCTCCTCTGATGCTGGCTGGCCTGCTGTGTTCATCCAGCTCCACACCTCGTTATCTCAGAAGATAAAAGAAGGGTGTGGACCCGAAACTTCAGCTTTTCTGCTCCTCTGATGCTGCCTGGCCTGCTTTGTTCATCCAGCTCTACACCTTGTTATCTCAGACTCCAGCATCGGCAGTTCCTACTATCTCTATACCAGATTTGAACCTGTGGTTCTGAATACAGACCACCCAGAAAATCAGTTGCTACATTAAAATGGATTACATTCAAAATTCTCAGAATATAAAGCATCAACATTTACTTGATATACTCATAGAACATAGAACATGGAACATTACAGCGCAGTACAGGCCCTTTGGCCCTCGATGTTGCGCCGACCTGTGAAACCAATCTGAAGCCCATCTAACCTACACTATTCCATTATCATCCATATGTTTATCCAACAACCATTTAAATGCCCTTAGAGTTGGCCAGTCTACTACTGCTGCAGGCAAGGCATTCCATGCCCTTACTACTCTCTGAGTAAAGAACCTACCTCTGACATCTGTCCTATATCTATCACCCTTCAATTTAAAGCTATGTCCTGTCGTGCTAGCCATCACCATCCGAGGAAAAAGGGTCTCACAGTCCACCCTATCTAATCCCCTGATCATCTTGTATGTCTCTATTAAGTCACCTCTTAACCTTCTTCTCTCTAACGAAAACAGCCTCAAGTCGCTCAGTCTTTCCTCATAAGACATTCCCTCCATACCAGGCAACATCCTGGTAAATCTCCTCTGCACCCTTTCCAATGCTTCCTAATCCTTCCTATAATGCGGTGACCAGAACTGTACGCAATACTCCAAGTGCGGCCGCACCAGAGTTTTGTACAGCTGCAACATGACCTCATGGCTCCAAAACTCAATCCCTCTACCAGTAAAACCTAGCACACCGTACGCCTTCTTAGCAACCCTATCAACCTGGGTGGCAACTTTCAGGGATCTATTCGCATGGACACAGAGATCTCTCTGCTTGTCCACACTACCAAGAATCTTACCATTAGCCCAGTACTCTGCATTCCTGTTACTCCTTCCAAAGTGAATCACCTCACACTTTTCCGCATTAAACTCCATTTGCCACCTCTCAGCCCAGTTCTGCAGCTTATCTATGTCCCTCTGTAACCTGCAACATCCTTCCGCACTATCCACAACTCCGCCGACTTTAGTGTCATCCGCAAATTTACTAACCCATCCTTCTACGCCCTCATCCAGGTCATTTATACAGATGACAAACAGCAGTGGCCCCAAAACAGATCCTTGCGGTACACCACTAGTAACTGAACTCCTGGATGAACATTTCCCATCAACCACCACCCTCTGTCTTCTTCCAGCTAGCCAATTTCTGATCCAATTTCTGATCTAATTTCTCATCGATCAAACCCTCCGAGTGCAGTAACACAAACATTCTGAATACTCTGTAATTACCCATACACTCCTCCTTCTACAGAATAGTTCATTGTCCTGTAAAATAAAGTGTTGCAATGCTTTAAGCCACTAAAATCGCTCTCACACTAATAATCTGGGATTTACGAGTCACATAAATGCATTTGCTGCGAAAAGGGTACAATAAAATTTGACACCAAATTTACAACCAAGAAACTCATTATCTCCTGACACTTAGCAATACCAAATGCATTTTGAACCATCAGTAAAAATTGAGAGCGAGAGATTCCCATTCTTCCGAGAGATTGAAGTGATATTTCAACTGCAAGTTTCTTTGGAGGGCAGAGGGGTGGAGCGAATAGTGTCATCAACACTCACTATTCCCCCCCCATACCAACCCCAGATTAAGAAAAGAAATTCAAATGAGTATGAAGTCAGGTGCAGGCTGGATCAGGTAAGGGCAACAGATTTCCTTCCGGAAGGTTATTTGTGAACCAGATGGGTTTTTACAAAAGCTGTCAATGGTTGCATTTGGTGGAATCTCAGAGCGGCCTGAATGATGACGGCTATAGCACCATTTTTGGCAGAATTAGGTGAGAAGTCAGGCGAGGCATATCTCAATACCAGGAGCATCTTACTATATCTCCTATAGCTCTTATTGATTTGCCAAGCAGCGAGGTGAGTTTCTCACCAGGCAACAGAAAGTTTCATTGAAAAGCTGCTGCAGGGGCATTTCGCACAGAGGCACAGGGACCCAACTCACAGATTGGACCAGGCTACATCTCAGGGCTAACTCACTGGCTCTCTGAACACTCACTCACCTGCATCCTCATGGCATCCTCTCTAGTCTTGCCTTGACCAGGCAGCTTACCTTGCTGATCAGCAGTCCTCAGTCAATGGAGCACACACTTTGCTGTATGGCAGTGTGTTATGCCAATCTCCAACTGCACCACGTGCCAACAGCTTCTTAGAGTCATACAGAAACAGAGATATACAGAACGCAAACAAACCCTTCAGTCCAACTCATCCATGCCGACCAGGTAGACTAAATAAATTTAGGCCCTTTTGCCAGTGATTGGCCCATTCCCTCTAAACTCCTCCTATTCATATACCCATCCAGATGCCTTTTAAATGTTGTAATTGTACCAGCCTCAACCGCTTCCTCCGGCAGCTCATTCCATACATGCACCACCTTCTACGTAAAAAAGCTGCCCCTCAGGTCCCTTTTAAATCTTTCTCCTCTCACCTTAAACCTATGCTCTCTAGTTTTGGACTTCCCAACCCCCAAGGAAAAGACCTGTCTATTCACCCTATCCATGCCCCTCATGATTTTATAAACTTCTATAAGGTCAACCCTCAGCCTCCACCGCTCCAGGGAAAATAGCCCCAGCTTCAACTTTCAGCATCTCCCTATATCTCAAACCCTCCAACCATAGCAACATCCTTGTAAACCTTTTCTGGTCCCTTTTAAGTCTCACAACATCTTTCCTAAAGCTGGGAGACCAGAATTGCATGCAGTATTCCAAAAGTTTCCTGACCAATATCCTGCACAGCCACAACTTAACTCCTATACTCAATGCACTGACCAATAAAGGCCAGCATACCAAATGCCTTCTTCACTATCCTGTCTTCCTGTGACTCCACTTTCACGGAACTATGAACCTGCACCCCAAGGTCTCTTTGTTCAGTCACACCTGCCATTAAGTGTATAAGTCCTGCCTGATTTGTCTTTCCAAAATGCAGCAGCACACATTTATCTAAAGTAAACTCCATCTGCCACTCCTCGGCCCATTGGCCCATCTCATCGAGATCCTGTTGTACTCTGAAGTAACCTTCTTCACTGTCTACTATACATCCAATTTTAGTGTCATCTGCAAACTTACTGACCATACCTCCTGTGTTCACATCCAAATCATTTACGAAAATGATGAAAAGCAGTTGACCCAGCACTGACCCTTGTGGCACACCACTGGTTACAGGCCTCCAGTCTGAAAACCAACCCTCTACCACCACCCTCTGTCTTCTACTTTTGAGCCAGTTCTGTATCCAAATAGCCAGTTCTCTCTTTTATGCAGCAAACACACTGCACGTGCAGCAAGCAAGCAGCAATGTATCAAAGTCCTCAGTGAAGCCCATGGAAGCTCTTGTAAATAATGGGGTTCTGGCGCAGTAAGTCAAAGGCAGCCTCCCATGCCAGAGCATTGGCCACAGTCAGTCATCAGGTAGGGTCATTTCAGTCAAGGGGGTCTGCACCTGTGTAGTCAGAGGAGTGAGTCACAGACAGACCTGTGACTCTATAGAAGGTGGCTCGGGCTAACACCACTGGGGAGATATACAGCCATCAATCAGGGGTCTGAGCAATTCTCAGTGAACTGTCCAGTTAGGTTGCACAAGGGGGTGGATGTTGTTTGTTGGGTCTGTCCATAGAATCAAAGAGGAAGCGGGGTTAGGATTGAGTGGTGGGCAAGAGGGCCACTGTTCCAATAAACAGTCTCAAGAGCCTATTCTTTGGGTTTAGAGACTGCAGGCTGCGGGGATGGGGGTTGACAATTGTGAAGGCGGTGTTAGTATTTGTAAGTCTAGATGGGATGAGAAATCATGTGGGAGCAGGGTTTGTCCACTGTCAGGAGCGCCCTGGCTTCAGGCAGGATGGCAGTGTATCAGCAAACTTGGCATTGTCTCCTTGTGCCAGGCACTGGACTGGCATGGGAAAGATGTGCAGGCTCATGTAGACAGGTTGTGTGGGGACCTGGGGAGCTGCGAGGCCAGTGGGGTATATGGGAAGGACTGTCAGGAAAGCGCTCTGGTTGGTCTGGCTCTCAGTGACATGCAGAGTGAAGGCTGGAAGTTACTGGTTGAAGGGGGCAATATCACTGTCTCCGTCCATCATGGTGGAAATCGGAAGGACAGAATGGGAGGGAAAATCATCAATCAACAACTCATTGAATACCGACAGTGTGGAAACAGGCCCTTCAGCCCAACAAGTCCACACCAACCCTGTGAATATCCCACCCAGAAACATCCCCTCTATAACCCACCGAATCTACACATCCCTGAACACTACAGGCATTTAGCATGGCCAATCCACCTAGCCTGCACATCTTTGCACTGTGGGAGGAAACCAGAGCATCCAGAGGAAACCCATGCAGACACGGGAAGAATGTGCAAACTCCACACAGACAGTCACCCAAGGGTGGAATCGAACCTGGGTCCCTGGCACTGTGAGGCAGCAGTGCTAACCACTGAGCCACCGTGCTGCCACCTAGAGGGAGCAGGGTAAGGGTCTCAACCTCTGAGGAAGGGGGCTTCCAGATCCACCAATGTAAGACCCTTTACAGGGCAACAGCATCACACTCAGACCTACGCACTGGACAGGACACAGACAAGCAGACTTCCCGATCTCTGACTATCCTAAAAGCTTGGACAGCTGCACAGTTGTCACAGTAAGGTGCTCACCAGAAGGTACTCCCAGACGTTCTATAGTGAATGTTCCCACTGGGGTGCCAGTATCTGGCCTGGGGGTGGAGTTGGGATGCTTGAGGCAGCCTTACTTCTGCTTCACCTGTGGTACTCATCTCCTCAGAGATCAAGAATGTAGCTTTGATACAACAGGCCATTGCATCATAGTACAGGGTATGCAAATCTAAAAAGAGAGGAGATATCATGGCCAGTAATTAGAAATGGTGTGCAATGAATGGTATAGACAGGTGGTTACTGTGAGAGTTGCATTGGGGTATTAACTCAATTGGTGAGACATCCCTGCAGGAGACTGGAATAGTTTGGGAGCTACTGACTTAAGTCCCTACCTCAATAGGGAACACTTAGTGCAACAGTTTTCCTTTCCACACCAAGCCACTATATTACAGTGATCTCTATTTGGTAGGAATTAGGAATTAGAGCAAAACTACTGAAACCTCTTTCCCATTTGGCAGCTTTACATTCATATAAGGGTCAGAAGAGAGTAGCCCTTGACTGAGCAGTGAGGAAGTAATGAATGATATCCATTAGTATGCTGAACGCTTTAAGGGACAGGTTAGCACCTTGGGATATGAAAAATCTCACAGATATCGATAACAACATTATGATTCAGTTTGCTATTGTTGGGACAATTGTTTATTTGACTTATTGGAATCCAATTGGAGTAATCTGGACCTTTTGGCCTGGTAAAGAGGTGTCCATAGAGTGATATTACATTCCTATATCTGCAGTGCTTGAGAAAGGAGCATTTGTTTTATTCATTCATGAGATGTGGGCAACATTGGTAGGGCTATCATTGATTGCCCATCCTTCTTGCTCTGGAGAAGTTGGTGGCGAGTTACCTTCTTGGACCATTATGAAACCATTACACCATTCGTGTAGAGACACCCACACTGTCATGGGATTTTGACACCGTGATAATGAAGAAATGGTGATGTAGTTCCAAGTCAGGATGGTGTGTGACTTAGAGGGGCACTTGCAGATAGTGGTGTTCCTGTGAATCCACTGCCCTGTTGTTCAACTTTGTAAAAGTCACTGGTTTGGAAGGTCCTTCTGAGGGGACCCTGTTAAGGACTGCAGTACATCTTGTAGGAGGTCCACATTGCTGATGCTGCTGTACCTCAGTCGTGAAAGGAATGAATATCCAAGGATGTGGTTGCCAATCAATCAGCCTGCTTTGTCTTGGATGGCAGTAAATGTCTTTAATATTGTCAGAGCTGCACTCATCCGGGCAGTCTAGTGACTTTGAAACAATAAAATTATTGGTCCATCTAAATTGGCTCAGGAGTATAGTGCTCAAATATTGTTCTGGTGTTCATAAGAAATCAAAGCTGTGTTTATCTTCCTTCTTGTCCCCATTCAAATTAAACCCCATTGCATATACAAACTCATTCCCTCTGAATATCTTGTTCAGGTGTTTTATGACACACCACTAGAGGATGTGGGACTTGTGGGTCAGAGGTAGGGACACTACCACTATGCCACAAGAGATCTTAATATCTGCTTGGATGCCCACTGGAACTGCTGAAATGTGATAACAATCCAGTTATTGTCGTGATCCATTAAGGCATAACTTTTATTACCTTTTGGGTGAGTACACCAACAAACTATGTCCTCTCTTGGGTTCAATAACTCTCATTCCTCCACTAATTTCAAACTCTGACAGGTAAAAAAAGAAATAGTCACATTTTTACACCTTTCTGAAACTCAGCACTTCCCAAAGCTCTCCGCAGGTAATGGAGCATTTTTGAAATATAGTCACTGTTGTAATGTGGTAGGTAATTTTGTAGACAGAAAGTTTCTACAAACAGCAATATGAAAATGACCAAGACATCTTTTCCTTTGTGCTGTTGATTGAGGGATCAATATTAGCCAGGATTTAGAGATGAAATCGTATCTTGGGATCTATTGTATCCAACTCAAATGATCTGGGTTTAACATTTCATTTGAAAGGTGCAAGTTACAACAATGGAGCATTTTCATTATTGCAATGGAGTGGTAGCCTAGATGGTTGTTCACAAGTGTGGGTCTTAAACTCACAACTGTCTGAATCAGAAGTGGAAATGCTACCAACTGAGCCACTGCTTCCTAATTGTATATTAATTGTCTTTCATTGTATGGAAATTGCAGGCACTAACTGGAGATTCACTTTATGTTCTTATAAATAGGTATGGTCTGAAACTGTGCTAGTTGGTGAGGAGGTTTATTTCTGTAATATCTATTTAAATGCTTACAACTGTGTAAAGATTAGCTGCAGGTCTATCCCTCACAGTTTGGCTTTCTGAAGCACAATGCAGGTTGGCACTTAAGTTTAACTAAATAAACAATGATTGTTTTAAGACATAAATCGTAACGCAATCCTTCCATTACAAACTTGTCAGTAATCTTGAAAAGAGGCAACCTGCAATAAATCAAATCCTTCTGTTTAGTCTATCAAGTATACAGTTAAGTGTCTTATTTTCCACTCTATAGCACTGAAAATCTGAGGTAAGTCGGACTGTCTCTGTGCTGTGGTGTTTAGCTGTGTGACACATGCATGGAAGAGTGCTCTGTTACAGTTCGAAAGCACCATCTCCTTTTTTTCTCAGTATTCAAGCACTTCATCTAAATTCAGGCTCAATCTTCATGCAAGCTAATGGTTCATTTTGTTATGAAATAGTATATTGGATATAGAAACAAGTTGAGGCAAACCTTTCAATTTGTCTTGAACTAGTTTGATGTAAGCATCGAAGGAAAACTTCAGTTAACTGTATGAATGAATTCCGATTGTAATTACTGAAATATAAACCGGTCCTTCTGATGTCATTCCTCCTGTTTGGAGCAGACTATAGAATGTGAGGAGACATCATTTATCAGAAATGCTTCTTTACCTGACTGTAACATTGTAAGATGAAGTCACTATAGGTGGGATCGGTAAACCTGATAACTGCTGAAATATGTGACCAAAGTAGAATTGATACTTTCACATCAGAAAGCATTCTTTGATGATGACCATGCCTAGGGCCAAGGCCAGGGTCATCTTAACACCCTGATCTAGAGGCAAAGTAATCGTGTTGTTGCAACCAAAATATTTGTTTCTTTTCCAATTCAGTTCCAAGTTAGCTTCAAACAAATACTTCCAATTTCCCTGCCACTTGCAAACATGTTGAAACACTCCCAATGTATTTGAATCTCATACTTGTTATAAATCCAGCAATTGTAAACATTTGTATGTATATGAATTTCATAGGATTAATAAACAAAATAAGTGTCATACAAGTTAAATTGTTTCAAGAACATTTCTAGGTAGATATATTTCATTCTTGTAAATACAGTTAATCCACTTATATATTATATATACAGGTATGAACATTCCACTTCCTCTTAGCATACACACACATATACATGTATAAAGTACATCTGTATATACATATTGACACACCAGCGTACAGATGGGCTGATTAATGTGATTCTTCTGTCAGCTGTGGCTCAGTTTGTAGTACTTCACTCTCAGAGGCTTGTGGATTCAATTCTCACACCAGGACTTGAGTGTCAAAATCCAAGCTGACATTACTGCGGATGTACAACCATTCTATCTTTCAGACAAGGTGTTAAAGTGGAATCTTGGCTACCCTCTAAGATAAATGCAAATCATCTCACAGTACATATTATCCTCTATGCTATTCTTTAGAATCATAGAATTCCTACAGTGTGGAAACAGGCCCTTTGGCCCAACAAGTACACACCAACCTTCAGAGCATCCCACCCAGACCCATCCCCCCATTCCACACATCCCTGATTCCTATGGACAATTTAGCATGGCCAATCCACCCTGCCTACACATCTTTGGACTGTGGGAGGAAACTGGAGCACCTGGAGGAAACCCATGCAGACATGGAGAGAATGTGCAAACTCCACACAGACAGTCATCTGAGGGTGGAATTGAACCCAGGCTCCTGGCACTGTGAGGCAGCAGTGCTAACCACTGAGCCACTGTGCCACCCCTACATATTACAGTCGAGATTGCACTTCATTGTTTGAGACCATGAGATTGTGAAAGGCATCATATAAATGCAAGTCTCTCTTTTGTTAAGTACAGTTTTGGGTAAAATACTAATCTTTTAAAGGAAGATGGTAATTACCTGCTTTCCTTCATAATAAATGACAAAATTAGAACATTATTGTTTAGGTTTGGTGATGTTGGAGATCAGATTTCTGTCATGTTGGGATCTGGCTGGTTGATGTATAGTGCTGTTCCTTTCTATGTTGTGTCTAAGCAGCTGTCTAATTAGCAGATGACAGACCACTGGAGAGTCTGAACAAGAAGGGGCACTTGTCAGGAATAACAAGAGGTAATTTATGGAATGATGTAATAGGTACAAGTTACATTCCTGAGTTAGGAATAATTACCAAGACTATCAGGAACCAGAAAAGACAACTCTGTCTCCAAGGTGATCTCATGCAAAATTGCCTGATACTCTACACAAAGATTGCATGGCATTATCAAATTGGGTGCAGTTTAATGCATTTTGCAATGCTAACTCTTTTAGAACCACTACGATATACAACGGTTTTCATTGGTACACTTAATTACAGTGGGTTCTCGATTTACAAACATCCAATTTACAACTGTTCATTGTCACAGATGCCATCCCACAAGGGGTGAAATTTTAAAGACCCAACTTACAAACAGCTGCTTTACATTATTCCCACATTGTGCTGTGAATTGTGCAATTCAACTTACAAATGGACTCCAGAATGGAACAGAGATAAAAGGTACTGCAGATGCTGGAGAATCCGAGATAACAAGGCATGGCGCTGGATGAACACAGCAGGCCAAGCAGCATCATAGG
>JAHRHZ010000273.1:4877534-4896892 GCA_024137785.1 Ginglymostoma cirratum | reverse complement strand
CCTATGATGCTGCTTGGCCTGCTGTGTTCATCCAGCGCCATGCCTTGTTATCCAGAATGGAACAGCTGCCCGTACTGAGAAAAACAGGCAATCTCTTATTGAAAAGCAGTTCATCCTTTTAAGAAAAGACGAATGGGATCAAAAGCAAACAAAAATTAACATTCACACCAAATACATTTAAAATAAATTGTGTAATTCCCTACTAACATGTTGAAACTTTTGTATGTTAACAGTGCAGTTTTGTCCCATACATTCTATTTGCTCAATTCAGCAGCTATTACTAAAGGCAAATGAAACTGTATTACAGCAAAAGTTATATGCAGAATATTACCAAGCAGTAGCGATCATTGTATGATGGATGGATTGATATCAATTCAATATATAAATCAAAGGAGACACATTGCCATCTACTGCTGGTTTCCCGACATAACTCATTTAAGTCTGTTAAAGTCCAGGGAACAAATGCTCACACTTAAAAGGATGTGTATCTTTAGTTTCAGACTCATGTTCAATAGACGCTCCAACAGAATTGAAAAATGGCTTGGATAGCTGACAGAGGAATAACACACAGCCTTGCATCTGACAATGTTATGTCGATCCAGGCTGTCCCAGCCTTATTCACTGCTCAGTGTGAGTTCACTGATTTGAGTCTGGGCTGCTGTTTGCCTTTGTAGCTGCAGTCTGTGGAGCAGAAATGCATGAACCAGGAATGCCACTGGGGATACTGTCCAGTGAACCATGCTGCAAAATACATGTCTGGGGAAGTTGGATCCACAAGGATCCTGTTCACAGCTGAACAGCTTGTCAACACCTACTGCTGGATTTTACAAATGAAATGGTGTCACTTGGATGACCCTTGGGTTACTGCGTCCCAATAGCCAGTACCTCTCAGAAAAAGAGCAGAAAAAAATTCCAATGGCATTAGAAAAAACACTTCTGAAGGGAGAGGCTGGGAAAGTAAAGTTTGTTTTCCTTGGAACAGAAGTGACCAAATAATGACATTCAAGATGATGAGAGGCTTTAATTTAATTTTCTGTGATTCTAGAATAAAAAGAATTAATGGTCATTACGGAACAAATTAAATGACAGGCTTTATACATAATTTTATTTCTCCCCCTTTGAAAGCACTGCCTCATAAAAGAGAGATCTATGGTTTCCAGTAACACACTTTGTGGAACCTGGAGAGTGAAGTTTATTGATGAGCTGACCATGGGAACTTTGCTTAGACAATGTTTTGCTCACATTTCACCCGGCATGGAAACCATTGTCACGAATCATCTCCATCACCTCTGAGAACCTGTCACACAAGGGCTGGCAGCAAAGTGCAGTCAAAGAAACTCGGGCACATACACAGCTCGAGACAATCCCCTCAAAGCTCCGGGGAAGGATCGAGTTTAAAAGTTCATTGTTTCCTTTTCAGACATGGATCATATTTAATGGTGAAACGTTTCTTTGCTACCTTAGAAATGACGTCTCAGAATTAGTGTAAGATCCATCATTGTCTTATATACTGTCTATCCATCTCAGCTGAAGGATGGACTGGAAGGTCAGTCCCCAGATCCCAAGGGAGATCCATACAAGGTGATAAAATGCTGGAATTCAAATAAAGCACTATTTAATATCCTCAAGAAATTCTTTACCACATAGAAACTATTGTACTGTGCATACTCCTTTGTGTGCCTTTAAAGCATGGTAAGGTCAACCCATTGTCTATTCTGCTGTTATGCAGGGATTGTACACACCGAAATACCAGCATTGATTGTTATTTTTAAGAGGAAAAGATAATTAAGCCCTATCGAATTTTCCGAACACCTATTTCCAATGCTGCTTCACATCAATCACATTCTTTCCCTGAGCTTTAACCCCTCTCTATCCTCTGAAGGTATTAACTCCGTGGACAAGGGAGGCGCAGTTGTAGTATGGCGCACTGACCTCTACATCGCTAAGGCCAGGCACCAACTCTCCAACACCTCCTCCTACCGCCCCCTGGATCATGACCCCACCCCCGAGCACCAAACCATCATCTCCCAAACCATCCACAACCTCATCACCTCAGGTGACCTCCCACCCACCGCCTCCAACCTCATCATTTCCCAACCCCGCACCGCCCGCTTCTATCTCCTTCCCAAAATCCACAAACCTGAATGCCCTGGTCGACACATTGTCTCCACCTGCTCCTGCCCCACCGAACTCATTTCCACCTACCTCGACTCCATTTTCACCCCCTTGGTCCAGGAACTCCCTACCTACATCCGTGACACCACCCACGCCCTCCATCTCTTCCAGAACTTCCAATTCCCCGGTCCCCAACACCTCATTTTTACTATGGACGTCCAGTCCCTATACACCTGTATTCCCCATGCAGATGGCCTAAAGGCCCTCCACTTCTTCCTGTCCTGCAGACCTGACCAATCCCCCTCCACTGACACCCTCATCCGCTTAGCCGAACTCGTCCTCACCCTCAACAACTTCTCTTTCAATTCCTCCCACTTCCTACAGACAACGGGGGTGGCCATGGGTACCCGCATGGGTCCAAACTATGCCTGCCTCTTTGTAGGTTACGTGGAACAATTCCTCTTCCGTACCTACACTGGCCCTAAACCCCACCTCTTCCTCCATTACATTGATGACTGTATCGGCGCAGTCTCGTTCTCCCATGAGGAGCTCAAACAGTTCATCCACTTCACCAACACCTTCCACCCCAACCTTAAGTTCACCTGGACCATCTCTAACACCTCTGTCACCTTCCTGGACCTCTCTGTCTCTATCTCGGGTAACCACCTAGAAACCGATATCCATTTCAAGCCCACCGACTCCCACAGCTACCTAGAATACACTTCCTCCCACCCACCTTCCTGCAAAAATGCCATCCCCTATTCCCAATTCCTTCATCTCCGCCACATCTGCTCCCAGGATGAGGCATTCCACTCCCAAACATCTCAGATGTCCTCATTCTTCAAAGACCAGAACTTCCCCCTCACAGTGGTTGAGAACACCCTCGACCGTGTCTCCTGCATTTCCCGCAACTCATCCCTCACACCCCGTCCCCGCAATAACAACCAAAAACGAATCCCCCTCGTCCTCACGTACCACCCCACCAACCTCTTGATCCAACGCATCATCCTCTGACACTTCTGCCATCTGCAATCCGGCCCCACCACCAAAGACATTTTTCCCTCCCCATCCTTGTCTGCTTTCCGGAGGGACTACTCCCTCCATGACTCCCTTGTCCGCTCCACACTCCCCTCCAGCCCCACCACACCTGGCACTTTTCCCTGCAACCGCAGGAAATGCTACACCTGCCCCCACACCTCCTCCCTCACCCCAATCCCAGGCCCCAAGAAGACTTTCCACATCAAGCAGATGTTCACCTGCACATCTGCTAATGTGGTATACTGCATCCGCTGTACCCGTTGTGGCCTCCTCTACATCGGGGAAACCAAGCAGAGGCTTGGGGACCACTTTGCAGAACACCTGCGCTCAGTTCGCAAAAAACAATTGCACCTCCCAGTCGCGAACCATTTCAACTCCCCCTCCTATTCCTCAGACAACATTTCCATCCTGGGCCTCCTGCAGTGCCACAATGATGCCATCCAAAGGCTGCAGGAACAGCAAATCATATTCAGCCTGTGAACCCTGCAGCCCAATGGCATCAATGTGGATTTCACAAGCTTCAAAATCTCCCCTCCCCCAACCGCATCCCAAAACCAGCCCAGCTCGTCCCCGCCTCCCTCACCTGTTCTTCCTCTCACCTATCCCCTCCTCCCACCTCAAGCCGCACCCCCATCTCCTACCTACTAACCTCATCCCACCCCCTTGACCTGTCCGTCCTCCCTGGACTGACCTATCTCCTCCCTACCTCCCCAGCTACACTCACCTTTACTGGCTCCATCCCCGCCTCTTTGACTTGTCTGTCTCCTCTCCACCTATCCTCTCCTCTATCCATCTTCTATCCGCCTCCCCCTCTCTCCCTATTTATTTCAGAACCCTCTTCCCCTTCCCCATTTCTGATGAAGGGTCTAGGCCCGAAACGTCAAGTTTTCCTGCTCCTATGATGCTGCTTGGCCTGCTGTGTTCATCCAGCTCCACACCTTGTTATCTAGGACAAAGCAGCCTGTTTGATTGGCACCATATCCGCAAACATCCATTCCTTCCACCAGTGACACTCATCAGCAGCAGTGTGTATAATCTACAAGATGCAGAAATTCAGCAAAGCTCCTCAGACAGCACCTCCCAAACCCACAATCACTTTCATTTAGAAGGACAAGGGCAGGAGATACATCGGAACCCGATCAACTACAAGTTCCCCATCAAACCATTCACCATTCTGATTTGGAAATATGTTCCCATTCCTTCACTGTTGTTGGGTAAAAGTCCTGGAATTCCTTCCCTGAGGGCATTGTGGGTCAACCCACAGCAGGTGGACTGCAGCAGTTCAAGAAGGCAGCTCACCACCACCTTCTCAAGGGCAATTACAGCCAGGCAGTAAACACTGGCCAGGCAGTGACACCCACATTCCAACGTGAATAATAATTAAAAAATGTACTCAGTGAAGCTCAATAGTTTCTGTTTATCTTTTCTTTAAACTATCCAGCTCTAATCTCCATAGCAACTTGGCCTGAAAGTCATAGCCAGGAAATCAAATTACTTCCCCTTCCAGTAAATGGTACAAAACCAGCATTTCTTTCATTTAAAGGCAGAACACCAGGGAATACTGGAAATCTGAAGCAAACACAGAGATTGTTGGAGAAACTCAGCAGGTCTGGCAGCATCTGTGGAGAGATAAACAGTCAAAGTTTCAAGTCTGGTATAATTCTTCTCAGTGCCAAAAAAATTATTCATTCATTCGTTTCATTTTGGTTGGAAGTGTTGTCTCACAAATATTAGGTTTTCGGTAAATCCACAGTTCATCACAACATACATACCGGCAGGGATGTCTCAGTGCTACGTTGGTTGTTGTCGCGCCTGTTTTACAACCTCAAAATGGGTACAATAATGTTAAACTTCTGTCCTAGACTGTGCAAGAAGTAAACTATGTAACTGAGCGTTCACATAGGCAGATGGTGCAGCATGTATAAGTAGATGATGTTTAGTTAAAGAGATTTCATTAACTTGATTTAGAATAAAAGTCACTCAATTAACAGCAATGAAGATATAGACAGAAAAGTTTGCAGCATTGATTCAAATTCACTGTTTAGGTAGCAAACGTCAGCCCGTCTTCAAAAACCCTGCCTTCACCTCAGGCCTTGAATCAGCTCAGCACCACTCTCTCACACTCCCTTCCTATCCCTCAATTACCTTGCTATCCTCTTCAAAAGAAAGCCCTGACTCTTTTAGAGCCAGCCTTTAGTAACCTCTAACCTCACCCTTCCTGATTCCACACCTATCTTTTTCGAGGATATTGGTCAAATGCTTTGGGGTGTTCTCCACCGGAAAGGCGCTCTAAAAAATGCAAGTTATTGTCGAGTTTGGAAATGATGGTTAAAGAAAGAATTTCTACAATGTTGGATCCCTCCAAACACTATAAGAAGTAGTTTTAGTGAATTGGTGGTGCAGGCCAAGATTATCTTCTGCTGTTTTGGCATATTGCAAATTCAGTGTGGCAGAGGTCTATGCAGTTGTCCATGAGAATCAAGCCTACAGACTAAGGGGGTGGCCATGGGCACCCGCATGGGCCCAAGCTATGCCTGTCTCTTTATAGGATACGTGGAACAGTCCCTTTACTGCTGTTATTATGCTAGCACTATCCCCTACCTCTTCCTCCGCTACATCGATGACTGCACGGCACTGCCTCGTGCTCCACGAGGAGCTTGAGAATTTTGTCAACTTTACTAACACCTTTCACTCCCAACTTCAAGTTCACCTGGACCATCTCCGATACCTCCCTCTCCTTCCTGGACCTCTCCGTCTCCATCTCTGGTAACCACCTCAAAACTAATGTCTATTTCAAGCCTACTGACTCCCACAGCTACTTGGACTAAACCTCCTCTCACCCACCTTCCTGCAAGAATGCGTTCTCCTGCTGCCAATTCCTCCACCTCCATTGCATCTGCTCCCAAGATGAGGCATTCCATTTGCAGACATCCTAGATGTCCTCGTTTTTCAAGGACCAAAATGCCCTTGACCGCATCTCTCGCGTTTCCCGCAACTCATCCCTCACCCCCCCTTCCCCACAGTAACAACAAATACAGAATCCCCCTCGTCCTCACATACCACCCCACCAACCTCCGGATCCAACGCATCATCCTCTGGCACTTCTGCCATCTGCAATCTGACCCCACCACCAAAGACATTTTTCCCTCCCCACCCTTATCTGCTTTCTGGAGGGACCATTCTTTCCATGACTCCCTTGTCCACTCCACACTCCCCACCAGCCCCACCACACCCGGCACTTTTCCCTGCAACCGCAGGAAGTGCTACACCTGCCCCTATACCTCCCCCCTCACACCCATCCCAGGCCCCAAGAAGACTTTCCACATCAAGCAGACATTCACCTGCACATCTGCTAATGTGGTATACCGCATCCACTGTACCCGTTGTGGCCTCCTCTACATCGGGGAAACCAAGCAGAGGCTTGGAGACCACTTTGTGGAACACCTACGCTCAGTTCGTGACAAACGACTACGCCTCCCATCGCGAACCACTTCAACTCCCCCTCCCACTCCTCAGACGACAAGTCCATCCTGGGCCTCCTCCAGTGCCACAACGATGCCACCCGAAGGTTGCAGGAACAGCACCTCATATTTCGCTTGGGAACCCTGCAGCCCAATGGTCTCAATGTGGACTTCACAAGCTTCAAAAGCTCCCCTCCCCCGACCGCATCCCAAAACCAGCCCAGCTTGTCCCCGCCTACCTAACCTGATGCCCTTTCTCCCACCTATCCACTCCTCCCACCTCAACCCCCCACCCCCACCTCCTACCTACCAGCCTCATCCCCACCTCCTTGACCTGTCCGTCTTCCCTGGACTGACCGACCCCCACCCTAACTCCCTACCTACACTCACCTTTACTGGCTCCATCCCCGCCTCTTTGAACTGTCTGTCTCCTCTCCACCTATCTACTCCTTTATCCATCTTCCATCCGCCTCCCCCTCTTTCTCCATTTATTTCAGAATCCCCTTCCCCTCCCCTATTTCTGAAGAAGGGTCCAGACTCAAAACGTCAGCTTTCCCCCTCCTCTGATGCTGCTTGGCCTGCTGTGTTCATCCAGCTCCACACTTTGTTATCTCAGATTCTCTAGCATTGGTTACTATCTCTTCCATGTTTGTGAACCCTGATATGTACTCCATCTGGTGGGAATGAAAAGGATAAAACATGAATCTACTCTGTAGACAGATTAGCAGTAGCAATATACTCTTACATATTACAGGGTTTTGTGCCTTTCTGTCTGGCTTGTTCAGAGGTCTTGGTATGTCTGTGGTTTACTTATTGAGGGGATAATCTCATTCTTGTCAGTTGTCTAATTATTAATCACAACATATATCACTATCCCCAAGAGTGGAAGGACATTAAATAAGTTATCTTATTTGGATTGATGTGATATGTGTGATAATGGAAACCCAGATGTAAATTCCATTCAGAGACAGAAGTAGCAACTGGATATCAGAACCAGATAAATCTGCAGAAGTCTCACACACTGTTAAAGACTGACTGGGCTATCACTTGAACTAGGAGTTTTTTGTACTTTGCTCCAGGTAACGCTACAAATCTTTGGAATAATATGTTCATGTTAGACAAGCTACAGAGCACTGTGTTGGCAAGCATTTTGGCTCGAACATTTCACACCTATAGGAGCTTTTAGACCTTGGCATTTGTGGTCGACATCTTTGTACACTGAGCTGTGGTAAGTAGACTGTCCTTCTATGGGCAGACAGCACAGACAGTTTCCCTGCCAAAAATAGACCTTATTCATTATAGTTGTAAAAACTACTTCATAAAACATTTCAACTTGAATATTACAGAATTTGCAAAAGTTCAACTATAGAGATTGGAACAAGGGCCAGCTGGATCTGATTGGCACAGGTTAACAATCCCAATCAGTCAATCAGGGAACCCTGGCTGACAGATATAAACAGGAGACTTACAGAGTCTCCTCATTCTAGGGACTGGCTCTGAGCTGGCTGGTCAGAGCCCATGTACTGTGCACATGCAAACTTGGGGATGATGATTGAGAAGCTGTGAGCATTGCTCACAATACATGGACTCCTGGAAGTATTGGTCACGGACAATGGGACATCATTTCCCATTAGGGATTTTGAGTATTTCCTAAAGTCGAATGGCATTCAGCATGTTCAGACAGCTCCGTACCATCCATCGTCCAATGGTCTAGGGGAAAGAGCAGTCCAAACATTGAAGGCAGGCTTAAAGAAGCAGCCCACGGCTTCAATCGATAGCAAACTGACCCGGTTCCTGTTTGATTATAGGACCATCCCTCAGGGAACAACAGGGATAGCTCCAGCAGAGTTGCTGATGAGGAGAAGTGTGTAGTTTTATTAAGGCTCACACCCTGAGGTTTGCACCCCCTCGGTGTACTGTGGCTGAAAGGCCTTAGTCAGCAACTGGCCACTTACCTCAGCACGTCCTCCTGTACCTTGAAATGTACTGGACTGCATTACTCAATTGAGAACAACTCTTTGCGTTTTGAGCAAATCAAGGAGCAACTTTCACTGAGTGGATGGCCTTCAAGAAACTTTCTGATCAAATCTGGAGTTGGGCAGGACTGCTCTCCCTCTGCTGTTCTGTATAGAAACCATTATGGAGAGAGTGCACACATATCAGTTCAAAAGGAACTCTATCTGTGTGGATTTCTCAGTTGCTTGATTCAGAGAAAGTCAAACTCTTGCTTGCCCTCCTTTCAGAAACTTCTTAATGCCTACTTATTAGGTCTAGGTCTGATCATGTGTCCTGTAGAGATTCAGCTCTAATTTTTGTTTCATAACATTCTTGTGAAGTGCCTTGGGCTGTTATACCACATTAAAGGTGATTTTTAAATGCAAGTTGTTGTTGATAACCATATGATAGGCTATAACGAAAATCAGCCAGTCTGCCCACCCACAACTAACACTGGAGCCGGTGCTTATGTTGTGCGCTGAATCAAGCTAGCATCAGCACAAGAGTTGGTTCATTTGTAAAGATATACCCAAACAGTTCACACTACACTATGATTAGATAGTGCTGCCTGGAACATGACCTCTGCAGCAGTGATTGTCAATCTTATTTAGTTGATATTAATCCTTTTCAAATGCATTAATAAACATGGAGTCCTGAACTAAATCAGGAAACTATATAATACGCATCACATGACTGTGCTGCATTTAAAGAATGGTTTCATAACACATTTGAGGAAACAGGGACAGTTACAAATATCAGTGAGATGGGGCTTCTTGCTTAGAATCCCTACAGTGTGGAAGCAGGCCATTCAGCCCACACCAACCCTCCAAAGAGCATCCCAACCAGATCCACCCCATCTCCATAATCCCAAATATACCATGGCCAATCCACCTAATCTGTACTTCTTTGAACTGTGGGAGAAAACCCACACAGGGAGAACATGCAAACTCCACACAGACAGTCACCTGAGGGTGGAATTGAACCCAGGCCCCTGGTACTGTGAGGTAGCAGTGCTAACCACTGAGCCACCATGCCACCCAGCTTGCTACATGCTACCATCAGTCTCTCCCTGGATACCATCCCCTCTTCCTTGGTGAGAAACCCAGTCCATTCTACACCCTGCTCCCAGTTCCTGGTTCATATTTCCTATTACTTTGCAGACCCTCTGAAAAATGTGTAAGAAGCCCAGGGAGCTGCATTTCCAAGTTTTAGAAGTATTTGTGGGAATGTCATTTGTTGATTTCATTGAACTAATTTTACAGTTTGCTCCTGGAAATGCTGAAACAATTTCCAATTCGTCTTTTTTGTAAGCGTGTTGTGTTGTCTCTGAACTGCCACACAATCCTAAACAAGTAAGTGGTATCTATACACCCACAGATCTGAAAGGACATTTTGGAATGTGCTTCACTTTCTACCTCCTAGTCATGGTTTTGTGATGAATATTCTGAGAGGAATTCTAACCTGTGTAGGACAGGTTGTGCTAAGTCCAGGGAAGTTTAAAACATCAAAAAATGCCAGCGTGACAGGGAGCCCCCAACCACGACATTTAACTGGGGCAAACCCAAAACAGGCTGGAGAAACTTAGCAGATCTGCCAGCATTTGTGGAGAGAGGAAAACAGTTAACCGTTCAAGTCCAGTACAACCCTTCTTCAGAACTGAAGAACTGTTCTTCTGGACTCAAAACGTCAACTGTTTCTCTCACCACAAACGCTGCCAGACCTGCTGAGTTCCTCCAGCCTTCTCTCTGTTTCACATTTCCAGCACCTGCAGTATTTTGCTTCTACTTACATTTATTTCTAAACACGTGAGAAACCGCTGTGCGATAAGTAATTTAAATCTCCAAAAAAAAACCCCAAACAACTCACGATTTTAATCCTGCGGCTATTCTAGCCAACCTGTTCAGGGGTGTTCCAAAACACTTCACAGGCCAGGTGGGATTTGAACCCAAACTGGCTAGCCTTGTGGGGTTAAAATTGTATCAGAGCAGAGATTTCTGATGAAGGGTCTAGGCCCGAAACGTCAAGCTTTCCTGCTCCTATGATGCTGCTTGGCCTGCTGTGTTCATCCAGCCCCACACCTTGTTATCCTGGCTAGCCTTATGGTCGGGATACTGCCGCTGCAATTAACCCTGCATTTTGGCTTTAAGTGGCGTTTTGCAGGTTTCCTGGAAGTCTGAAACTGGCCAGACTCAACAAGGCGAGAATACGGTGGCAGAACTGTAAAATTGAATCCTTTAAATACTGAACTATAGCATTTGCTTCTTTTCCTGGATGAAAGGTTGTTAGCTCACAATGTTTGGTCTGCGGATGTGCTTTCACTGCTCTAGAGGTGATTTCTAAAACTTTGGGATGTCCAATTGTCTTTTCACCTTGAGCATTTTGTGGTGGCTTTGATGCTGCTGTCAGCCTTCTCAGCGCCAAGGAGAGCAATTTTACCCCGGACCTCTAGCGAAGAACATAATTAACATCATTCAGCCATCTGAAGGAACACACCTCAATCACTTGCCGCTCTAAAGGACAGAGGGAGAGCGAGTACGCTCCAGCTCACAAAGTGCCCCGCACTGAGGAGACTCTGATACGTTTGGCAGCTCGTTGCTGCCACCTGCAGCCTTGTGGGGTGAAATGCAGTGAGGATAAAGCGTGCACAGATTGGCTATTTCTTCAGAAAACTGCAGTGAGGCGAGGATGGTCAGAATAACACAGTACAAATTATGTGAATAAACTCAATTCCAACCCCTCACAGCAGAGTGGGCTCCTGGTGGGAATATTGGTGTCACAATATATGCAGCCGTGAGTTCATCCAATTCGACAGACGAACCCAGCTCTCAAATCTGTACAGGCATGGACTTTCCAGCAGAGGTCACTAGATGAAGGAACGCTGGCCCAGGTCTACTCTGTGAAGGAGTATTGAGTCCAGTTTATCAGATCCAACTGAGAGACCAGGTTGACATTAGCTAATTTAGTACAGAAGAAGAATTATACCAGGAATTTGGCAGTCTATACAGCTTAACAAGATCATTAGAAGAAAGATCCATAAACCCGACTGCCTCGGTCAACCCATTGTCTCTGCCTGCTCCTGCCCCACTGAGTTCATCTCCTCCTACCTCAACTCCATTCTTTCCCCATTTGGTCCAGGAACTCCCCATCTATGTTCAGGACACAACCCATGTCCTCCACTTTTTCCAAAACTTTCAATTCCCCAATTTCATCTTCACCATGGACATTCAGTCCCAATACACCTGTATCCCTCTCAAGGATGGCCTAAAAACCCTCTGCTTCTTCCTCTCCCATAGGCCCACCCAGTCCCCTTCCACTGACACTCTCATTCGTTTGGCAGAACTGGTATTCACCCTTAACAATTTTTCCTTTGATTCCTCCCACTTCCTACAAACCAAAGGGGAGGCTATGGTTACCCACATGGGCCCAAGCTATGCCTGCCTCTTTGTAGGATTTATGGAACAGTCCCTCTTCCACAAATACGCCGGACCATCCCTCACCTTTTTCTCTGCTACATTGATGACTGCATTGGTGCTGCCTCGTGCCCCCACGAGGAGCTCAAACTATTTATCAAATTCGCCAACACCCTCCGCCCCACCCTCAAATTCACCTGGACCATTTCCAACATCTCCCTTCCCTTCCTGGACCTCTCAATCTCCATCTCTGGTAACTGACATCCACTACAAACCCAGTGAACTCCCGCAATTATCTCGACTACCCATCCTCTCACCCACCATCCTGCGAAAATTCTATCCCATACTCACAATTCCTCTGCCTCCACTGCACCCACTCCCAGGATGAGGCATTCTACTCCAGGACTTCCCACTTTAGAGACCGTAGTTTTCCCTCCTCTGTTAGTAAGGATTCCCTCAACCGCATCTCCCCCATTTCCTGTGCTTCTGCCCTCAAGTCCTTTCCCCACAACAACAATAAGGATAGAGTTCTCATACCACCCCATCAACCTCCAAATACAATGCATCATCCTCTAACATTTCCGCCTCCTACAATGAAATCCTTTACTGCCGATGCGGTCTCCTGTAAATCGGGGAGACCAAACGCAGACTCGGGGACCAGTTTGCAGAGGGTCTGTGCTCTGCACACACCAACCAACCCGACTTTCCGGCTACCATCCACTTTAACTCCCCCTCCTGCTCCCTGGCAACATGTCCACCCTTGGCCTCCTCCACTGTCAGAGTGAGGCCAAACGTAAACTGGAGGAACAACATCTGATATTTCGCCTTGGGAGCTTACAGCCCAAATGGTCTGAATATGGACTTCACCAGCTTCAAAATCTCTCCTCCCCAACCTGTCCATCTTCCTACTCATCTATCTGCTCCACCCTTCCCACTGACCAACCACAATAACCCCCTCCCTGCATCCACCTATCTCCATCTCACCTCCCCTCCCCCCAGCCCCAGCTCACTCCTTCTATTTATTTCTGGGCTCCCCTTCCCCTCCCCAATCCTGACAAAGGGTTTCAACCCGAAACATTGTCTTTCCTGCTCCTTGGATGCTGTCTGACCTGCTGTGCATTTCTAGCTTCACATTTATTGACTCAACACACCACCATGTTTTCTGACCAACATCTCTGTCTCTTGCTGCATGTTCCAGTGAAGCTCAGTGCAAGCTGGAAGAACAGGACCTCATTTTCCGCTTGGGAACTCTATAGCCTTCTGAACTCAATATCGAATTCAACTATTTCAGGGCTTGAGCACCTTTCCCCATGTTTTCTCTACCTTCTTGCTTACCTTTTGGCTCTGCTAAATCTTTTAATTCTAGTTTTGTAACCAAGTGGACACCAGTGAACTGCCACTTTGTGCCCTTTTCACTGTACTAATCTATTCTTATACTTAGTACATGAAACAAATAAATAAATCTAAAAATCTAAATCTTTACACATCATTTACTCCTTAACCCATGCCCCCACCGTATATTCTGCATAAAAATCAACTTTTTCCTGGCTACCATCAATTCTGAAGAAGGGTCACTGGACCCACACGTGAACTGATTTCTCTCCACAGATCTCCAGACCTGCTGAGTTTTTCCAATAATCTCTGTTTTTGTCTCATTAAACTTTCTTTTTTAAAGCATAAAGATGTTTGTTATGCAGTAGAAAATATCAATTAAATACACAGAATTACATAAACACATACAACAAAGAATAAGATTTCTGAAGAAGGGGTTCTGACCCGAAACATCAGCTTTCCTGCTCCTCTGATGCTGCCTGGCCTGCTGTGTTCATCCAGCTCCACACTGTGTTATCTCTGAGTCCAGCATCGGCAGCTCTTGCTATCTCTGAAAGAATAAGGCCACTTGGCCTAAATGGTTTCTGCTTCACACAAGCTTCCATCTGCCCCTCTTCACCTAATCCTATCAACCTCATCTATTCCATATTCTAACGAGCCCATCATTGCTGTGCTACATTGACTCCCTGAGATTGTATAATGAAGAGAGATTAAGTAGCTTGGGCCTATACTCATGAAAATAACAAGAATGAGAAGTGATTTTATTGAAACTTACAAAAAGCTTTTACTGAGGATGTTTCCCTTGCAGGTCAATCTAGGGGCAAACAATTTCACAATAAGGTGTTTCCCATATAAGACCAAGGTGAGGAGAGATTGCTTACCTCAAGCAGTCATTAGTCTATGGAAATTTCTTCACATTGAGCAGCGGATGCTGAAGGCTGGGACATAAATATTGAGAGCTGAGTTAGATAGATTTGATTTATTGAGAGGCAAAGCAGGCTCAATGGATCAAATGCATTTTTTAAAATTCTTTCATGGAGATGTGAGTGTTGCAGGCAAGGCCAGCATTTGTCACCCATCCATAACGCAGGCCTGGAGTCATATGTGGCCAGACCATGTGAAGATGGTAGATTTCCTTCCCTAAAAGGTCATTAGTGAACTATATAGGTTTTTAACAGCAATCAATTAATTGTAGTTTATTACAAATGGTAATCAGTATTTTAAATTCCCAACTTTAACTCATGGTGGAATTTGAGCCTTTACTGGTCCTCTGGATTATTAGCCCAGTGATATTACCACTACCTGTGCTCTAACATCTCATGATCAGCATTATTTAATTGTAAAACAAAGTACTTTTATCAGCAAATCCATTTAGGTGGCAATCCTATAATTTGTGGTATTTCACTGACTCCACCTATATAAGTAAAACTAAAATACTAAGTCGGATATCAACTTTACATGCCAAGTTGCATGAGCAGCACTTCTAATTTTGAATTAAGTAGTAATGAGTTCATGTCCTTCTTTGGGAGGTGCGGGTACAAAACGTAAGCTGATACAGGTACAGGGGTAGTGTTGAACTGCTGGAGGTGCTGTCCTTTAGTGGAGATGTGAAACTGATGTGCTGTCTGCCATCCCAGGTGCATGTAAAATATTTAACGGCTTAATTTTGAAAAGGAATAACAGGGGAGAGCTCCCTGATATCTTAGCTACTGTCCCTAACCCAACATCACTCAAGACAATGTCAAGTGTTGACTTCCCTGCTCCTCAGATGCTGTCTGACCCACTGTGCTTTTCCAGCTCCACATTTATTGACTCTAGCTTTCAGCATCTGCAGTCCTTACTGTTTCCAAATCACTCAAGACAGATTACCTGGTCACCACTATCTCTGGAGCTTGTTGCGTGTAATTTGGCCAACGTGTTTCCATTACAACAATGACAACCTGTCAAAAAGTACTTGATTGGCTATGAAATGTTTTGGGATGTTATGAAAGACATTATGTAAATGCAAGTCTTAAAATTAATGTTTGTTTTCTCTATTTCCTAATGAATGTTATTTTTTATATCCTTCCCAACTCCTCTTGCTAGTGAATTGTTTGAACATATTAAGATGCTGGCCCCATCTTAGTCCTATAAATACTCACTGTTACCAGGAGCCTTTTTATTTGTTTGAAATGGAAGAAAGACCCCCTCAGATTTAGTTTGTCAACAGAAGATAAAGGACAGCAGGATTTTTATGATTACAGTTGTGACAAGAGACTTCAGAAATTTTCTCCCTCCAGTATTTGAGAGGGGTGACTGGGTATAGAATGAAGAAGTATTATAGTAAGAAGGTAAACAAAAACAGATTTGATAGTACAGAACGTAAACATTGCTAAACATACACATAAAGAAAAAGAGAAGGCCGCTTGGCCTTTTGAGCCTGTCTCACCCTTCAATAAGATCATGGCTGATTTGGTTTTAGCATCAACTCTACATTCCTGCTTATCCCTTCCATAGAATCCCTACAGTGTGGAAACAGGCCATTCAGCCCAAAAAGTCCACACTGACTCTCCAAACAGTCATAGAGTCATACAATGTGGAAACAGGCCCTTTAGCCCAAACTGGTCCATGCTGACTATGGTGCCCACTCAGCTAGTTCCAACTGCCTCCATTTAGTCCATATTCCTCTAAACCCTTCTCATTCATGTACCTATCCAAATGTTGCTATTGTACCTGCTTCAACCACTTTCTCTGGCAGCCCATTTCATATATGCATCACTCTCTCCATGAAGAAGTTGCCCCTCAGATCATTCTTAATTCTTTCCCCTCTCACCTTAAACCTATATCCGCTAGTTTAAAACTCCCCATCCCTGGAAAAAAGACTATATGCATTCATCCTATCTATGCCCCTCATGATTTTATATATTTCAATAAGGTCACCCCTCATTCTCCTACATTCCAAGGAATAAAGTCCTATCCTGGCCAACCTCTCCCTATAACTCAGGCATACTAGTCCTGGCAAAATCCTTGCAAATCTTCTTTGCACACTTTCCTGTTTAACTATGTCTTTCCTATAACAGGGTGACCAAAACTACACACAATACTCAAAGTGCCGCCTCACCAATGACTTATATAACTGTAACATAACATCCCAACTCCTATACTGAATGCCTCAACCGATGAAGGCCAGTATGCTAAATGCCTTCTTCACCACCCTGTCTACCTGTGACACCACTTTCAACAAACTAGGTACTTGTACTCCTAGGTGCCTCAGTTCCACAACACTCCTCATGACCTTACAATTACTGTATCAGTTATACCTTGGATTGACTTTCCAAAATCCAACACCTCACACTTATCTGTATTGAATTGCATTTGCTGATCCTCAGCCCACTTCCCCATCTGATCAAGATCCCTCTGTAATTTTTGATAACCTTCTTTGCTATCAATAATACCTCCTAATTTTGTATCATCCACAAACTTACTAATAATGCCTTGTACATTCACATCCAGATCATTTATGTAAATAACAAATAACAAAGGTCCCAGCACCAACCCCTGTGGCACACCACTAGTCGCAGGCCTCCAGTCCAAGAAACAACCTTCAACCCTCACCATCTGCTTCCTACCATTGAGCCAATTTTGAATCCAATTAGCTAGCTCTCCTGGATCCCATGCAACCTAACTTTCATGACTAGACTGCCATGTGGGACCTTGTCAAAGGCCTTACTAAAGTCCATATAGACAACGTCCACTGATCTACCCTCATTCATCCTCTTGATTACCTCTTTGAGAAACTCTAGAAGATTTGTCAGACATGACTTCCTCCCAGGCCCACCCACCCACACTCTATCCCTGTATTTCCCACAGCTAATGCACCTAACCTACACCTCCCTGAACACTATGGGTAATTTAGTATGTCCAATCCATTTAGCTTGCACATCATCGGACTGTGGGAGGAAACCAGAGCACCTGGCAGAAATGCACACAAGCAGTTGCCCAAGGGTAGAATCAAACTCTGTTCCTGTGAGGCAGCAGTGCTAACCACTAAACAACCCCGATGATCTTTCAGCCCCTTCCTACACAACAATCAATCTACTCCTGCCTTAAAATAATTTAAACATCCTACAAGTTCCAGAGGATACAGGCCTAGATTGTCTAGCCTTTCCTCATAAGGCAATCTGATCATTCCAAGTATTAATCCAGTAAAGTCTAGTCTGGTCTAGACTAGTCCAGTTCTGATGAAGAGTCACCGGACTCAAACTGCTAACTTTGCTTCCTCCCTACTGATGTTGCCAGACCTGCTGAATTTGTCTAGCGATTTCTGTTTTTGGATTAGTAAACCTTCTCAGAACTGCTTCCAATGCATTAACATCTTTCCATAAATACAGTAACCACTACTGTACTCAGTACTGCAAACGCAGTCTCACCAGTGTTCTGTGTAACTGAATCATAACCTTCCTTGCCTTGCATTTAATTCCCTTTGCAATAAACCATATCATTACATCAGCTTTCCTGATTTTATGCTGTACCAGCAAAATAACCTTCTGTGATTCGTGCACTGGAAGACCCAAATCTCTTTTTCAAGCTTGTTTCTTCGTCCCTGGTTCTCATGAGTGCAAGTCTCCTTTTAGCAATGTCCAAGACAGATTGTTTCTGTCCAGACCAGAGAAGTAATTTCTCAACATCACAAAAGAATCAAAGTGGAGGTTAGATAAAAAAAACGTTACACTTTGGTCAATTTCATTTTTCTTTTGCGTCATGTAGCACAGTCCATAATATGTTAAAAAAAAAGAACTGCAGATACAAGAAATCTGAAAAAAAAATCAGAAATTGCTGGGAGAACTCAGCAGGTCTAGCAGCATCTGTGGAGAGAAAGTAGCGTTAATGTTTCAGATCCAGTGAGTCTTTTTCAAAGCATGTGAAGTTTGGATTGAAATATGTAAATTAATTGAAATTTTGAAGAATGGGGGGTGGGTGGGATCTTATAGAAACATATAAAATTATGAAGGGAATAGATAAAGATAGAAGCAGGGAGGTTGTTTCCTTCGATGGGACTGGATGAACACAGCAGGTCAAGCAGCATCATAGGAGCAGGAAAACTTGACGTTTCGGGCCTAAACCCTTCATCAGAAATGGGGGAGGGGAAGAGGGTTCTGAAATAAATAGGGAGAGAGGGGGAGGCGGATAGAGGATGGATAGAGGAGAGGATAGGTGGAGAGGAGGCAGACAAGTCGAAGAGACGGGGATGGAGCCAGTAAAGGTGAGTGTAGGTAGGGGGGGGCCGGGAGGAGCTCGGTCAGTCCAGGGTGGAGGGACAGGACTGGGGGGCGGGATGATGTTAGTAGATAGGAGATGGGGGTGTGGCTTGAGGTGAGAGGAAAAACAGGTTCGGGAGGTGGAGATGAGCTGGGCTGGTTTTGGGATGCAGTTGGGGGAGGGGAGATTTTGAAGCTTGTGAAATCCACATTGATGCCATTGGGCTGCAGGGTTCCCAGGCTGAATATGATTTGCTGTTCCTGCAGCCTTCGGGTAGCATCACTGTGGCATTGCAGGAGGTCCAGGATGGACATGTCATCTGAGGAATGGGAGGGGGAGTTGAAATGGTTCGCGACTGGGAGGTGCAGTTGTTTGCTGCGAACTGAGCGCAGGTGTTCTGCAAAGCGGTCCCCAAGCCTCCGCTTGGTTTCCCTGATGTAGAGGAAGCCACAACGGGTACAGCGGATGCAGTATACCCCTCCAGCCCCACCACACCCGGCACTTTTCCCGGTAACCGCAGGAAGTGCTACACCTGCCCCCACACCTCCTCCCTCACCCCAATCCCAAGCCCCAAGAAGACTTTCCACATCAGGCAGATGTTCACCTGCACATCTGCCAATGTGGTATACTGCATCCGCTGTACCCGTTGTGGCCTCCTCTACATCGGGGAAACCAAGCGGAGGCTTGGGGACCGCTTTGCAGAACACCTGCGCTCAGTTCGCAACAAACAACTGCACCTCCCAGTCACGAACCATTTCAACTCCCCCCC
>JAHRHZ010000273.1:4830680-4877134 GCA_024137785.1 Ginglymostoma cirratum | reverse complement strand
AGGGTTTAGGCCCGAAACGTCAAGTTTTCCTGCTCCTATGATGCTGCTTGACCTGCTGTGTTCATCCAGCCCCACACCTTGTTATCTCGGATTCTCCAGCATCTGCAGTACCTTTTATCTCTGAGGTTGTTTCCTTCAATGGGTGAAACTAGAACTAGTGGGAATAGCCTCAAAATAAGGGGAAGCAGATTTTGGATTGAGTTGAGGAAGAACTTCTTCACCTAAAGGGTTGTGATTCTGTGGATTTCCCTGCCCAGTGAAGCAGTTCAGGCTACATTATTAAAGTTTTTAAGGCAACGACAGACAGATTTTTGAACAGTAAGGGAACGAAGGATTATAGTGAGTGGGCAGGTAAATGGAGCTGAGTCCATGAAAAGATTAGCCATGATCTTATTGAATGGTGGAGCAGGGTCGAGGGGCCAGATGGCCAACACCTGCTCCATTTCTTATGTTCTTACGTGAGAAATGAGAGTGGGCTCGGACCCTGCACAGCACATGCAGAGGAGAAAAGAGCAACCTTGACAAGACAAGGCTTGATTTGTAATAACACAGTGTGGAGCTGGAGGGACACAGCGGGCCAGGCAGCATCAGAGGAGCAGGAAAGCTGATGTTTCAGGTCGGGACCCTTCTTCAGAAATTGATTTGTAATACTCTCTTCCTGTATCTGTCAGGCAGAAGATACAGACACACACACCAGTAGGTTCAAGAACAGCTTCAGAAATTACTGGAAAAGCTCTGCAGGTCCAGCAGCATCTGTGAAGAGAAATCAGAGTTAATGTTTCCGGTCTGGTGATCTTCCTCAGTTCTGCTTTTGCAGCAACTTTCTGTTTTTGTTTCTGATTTACAGCATCTACAGTTCTTTTAGTTTTCAAGAACAGCTTCTTCCCTGTTGTTACTAGACTGCTGAATCTCTAATTTCAATCTAATGTTGACCCTACTTCTGCGCGTGTCCTGTGCAGTGGTAACCTTGTTTACTTCGCTCTGTCTAAGCACCCCATGTCCCTAGTTTGTTACGATCTCCCTTTACTACTCGCGAAACAGAACTTTTCACTACTTAGGTACATGTGACAACAATAAATCAAATCAGATCAAAATCTTGATTCAAGGGGAAGTTCTCTGATGCAGACTGTCAGTGTGATTGCAATTCCAACCAGCCGTTTGTTTCTCTTTCCAGTAATTCTTTGAGCTAAGGCTGTAGAGAGAGAAAAAGGGACTTCTTAAATGAAATGCAACTCCTGGGGTCAGCTGACAGTACCACGTTGCAAAGTAAATCGAACAGTGATACAATCAGAATGTTACAATGTATTGTGATATCACATTGAAATAATAGAGAATGAAACTTCGCTGCAGTTTGGTGTCACATTGAGCTTCGGGACAAATCCAACAGGTGGCTCCGTGGCGCAATGGATAGCGCATTGGACTTCTAGTTAAAGCCGTAAGGCATTCAAAGGTTCCGGGTTCGAGTCCCGGCGGAGTCGTCCCTTTAGTTTTAAAACCGCCGGGAAAAAAAAACTTTGCTTCCACTTCAAACCGGCACCGACTACTAAAAACCGAGAGTCGCTTCGGTATTCCCTGAAAGTTATTGCTTGTTACGGATCCGAAGGCACACGGCAGCCCGAAAGTTGGGCCGTAGGAAAAAGACGTGCGAAGAAACAAGAACAAAATAAAACAGCCCTTCGCCCCGTTCAAAATGAAGGGAGTTAGCGAAATCTCCGCTGCCCTTCCTGTTGGAGACGGTGACGGTTTTCAGTAGTCACCAAGCGGATCCTAAACTCGCTACTTTGCCTTGTGACTTTGTAAAACACAAAACTTTCTCTTTTACAAGTTTTACTCTCGCCAGTATTGCAATGAATCTGTACAACGTGGATATTTCACTGCACGTTGTAAATCTGGCTTCGCTGCGGATCCATCATCTACTTTGATGCACATGCTCTTAGGAAACAAATAATGATTTCTCTCCGGAAGTTGGACCGTATCCAAATTCCACTTCCTGGACCGATGACAGAGTTTATTCCGCTCATCTCATCCCATCAAGTAAAATCTCCATTAAATATCCAATTGCTTCTCGGAAAAGGAACCCTTCAGCTGCAAGTCTTGCGAACACTGTGTATTGGATAATTCAGTTTATTAAAATTACACTGAGGCACCACATTGGAACATGGTGTAAACAGTGAAGTTTTATTTCCCTTGCACTTTCAGTAATTTCCAATTTAAAGTGTTTCCCCCTCAGGGTGTATTCCTGAACTGGATAGTCATAGATTCATACTGCGCAGAAAAAAGGCCTTTTGGCCCATCGAGTCTACTCCCACATAACTACTACTAAATGTGCGCTAATCCCCAATTTTCTGCACTTGTCCCATATCCATGAATGTTATGATATTTCACGTGTTCATCGAAATTTTTTTTTTAAAGTTTCCAGCCTCTGCTACCTTACCAGGCAGTGTAGGTTCCCACCACCCACTGACTGAAAAAGTTGTTTTCCTAAATCTCCCACCCCTTACCCTAAAATTATGCCCACTTGTGATTGAACCCTCAACCAAGGGAAATAGCTGCTCTCTATCCAACCTGTCTACACCCTTCATAATCTTATTCACCTCAATCATGTCCTCCCCTCAGTCTTCTTTACTCTAAAGAAAACAATCCAAAGCTTCCTAAGTCACTCCTTAAAGTTCAATTTCTCTATCCCAGGCACATCCTGGTGAACTGCCTCTGTACCCCCTCCCAGTGCTATCACATCCTTCCTACAGTGAGGTGACTAGAACTGCGCACAGCAGTCCAGTTGATCACAGCCTGATCAACTGTATAACTCCAACATAACCTCCTTGCTCTTACACTCTATGCCATGACTGATGAAAGCAAGTGTTCCATACGCCTTCTAAACCATCCTATTCATGTGCACTGCTGACTTCAGGGATCTGTGAATAATTACCCCTCTCTGTTTCTCTAAGCAACCCAATGTCCTGTCATTCATTAAATACTCCCTCATCTTGTTTCTTCTTCCAACGTGCATCACCTCACACTTATCAGGGATAAATACCATCTGCCACTGGTCTGCCCATATGACCAACCCATCTATATCTTCCAGCATTCCAAAACCATTTTCTTCACTATTAATGACCCTAATAATCTTGGTGTCATCTGCAAACTTGCTTAACATTCCCTCCACAATTTCATCTATATCGTTTATGTATATAACAAACAATAAGGGTCCCCATACTGATCGCTGTGGCACACCATTGGACAGTGGACTCCAGTCACTCAAACAGCCTTCTACCACTACCCCTTGTGTCCTATTACTAAGCCAGTTTCTGATCCATCTCACCAAATTTCCCTCAATTCCATCTTCTCAATCAGTTTTCCATGTGGGACCTTGTCAAAAGCTTTGCTAAAATCCATATGAACTATATCAACTGAACTTTCCTCATTCACACACTTAATCACATTTTTGACAATTTCTAATAAATTTGCCATAACCTCCCTCTGATAAAGCTATGCTGACTATCCCTAATTAACCCATACCTTTCCAAGTGGGTATTAATACTCACCTTCAGAATTTTCTCCAATAGTTTCCCACCACTTATTGTTGCTTATATTGAGACACATAGGATTGGAACATTCTGTAAGGAGACAAGTTTAATTTTATTGTAAATTTCAAGTGGAAATGTTTTGTACTGGACTTTTAAAATACGTTTTATGAATAAAATATTTTTTGGAGAGAAATCGCTCTATTATTTTCATTGCCATGACTTTTCCTGGAAGTTAATTTTGTTTTAAAGAAGGATTTATTGATATTAATCTGAAATGTACTCTTCATCAGCTTGGCTTTGTGTTTTCTTGTCCTACCCTTACTGTTTAAGTAATATTCACCGCTCCCATTCTCTTAACTATCTTGTAAATCACATCTCAGATGTCTCCCCTCTGAGCCAAAAAGCCAAAGTTTATCCCATCTTCCATCAAAGCTTAGACAGCAGAAATCATCCTTATGATACTTCTCTGCAGTACTTCCAGTGTTTAAATAACTCCCTCAACCCAGTCTGAACTGGATGTCTTACTTAGGGGACACAAAATTCAGTCATATATTCTTCCAGTTTCTTTGGTATGAGACCTGATCAATTTAACATGCTTTCCTTTTAAATAAGGTGCCAAACATGCAGGTTATCTTAATTACTTATTTTACTTTATGCAGGTTATCTTGTCTGAATCAAGATAACTTGCCAGTGGCCGACACAACCTGACTCTACTATGTTCCTCCCTTCTACTAGCTCACGTGACTAAAATTTCCTTTAATACTCCCCTCACCCCACCCTAGCTCTCATCTTTCTTTAGTTTTGCTTCTATCACCTCTCATGGCCATATTGAGTTCAACTTACTTGTGAAATTCCCCTCCTATTACCTTGTTCCTGTTCCCACTGAACCGCTAATCACCCAATTTCACCTCCTGACTCCTATGTTATTTTATATTGTGAATGGTTTTCTCTCTTCAGGGTTGTCCCTACTGACCGTCTTTCCTTTAAATCACTTCCATCAGTTGTCACTTTAAAAAGAAACCCTTGAACTGTACGTCCTTGTAAACCACCATCCCATAACCCTGTGGGCCGAAGGGCCTGTTTCTATGCTGCATGGCTCAAACAGACACTTTGGTCCAAACAGTCCATGCTGAACATAATCCCAAACTAAACTAGTCCCACCTACATGCTCCTGGCCCATATGCCTCAAAACCCTTACTATTCATATACTTATCCAAATGTGTTTTAAACATTGTAATTGTATCCACATCCACCACTTTCTCACAATGTGAAGAAAAATCAGAGTTAAAGTTTTGGGTCCAGGGACCCTTCCTCAGAACAGGCGGCATCACCGGACCTGAAACGTTAACTCTGATTTTTCTCCACAGATGCTGCCAGACCTGCTGAGCTTTTCCAGCAACTTCTGCTTTTGTTCCCGATTTACAGCATCCGCAGTTCTTTCGGTTATTCCTTTTTCATAACGTGTTGGGCTCTTCCATTATTGAGGAAGGAGACATTTGTGCAGCGTAAAATGATGAAATTTAAGCTGAGGACAATTGAATGGCAAGTTATTGCAGTGCAAACTGTGTGTCACATACTCAATAATTGCCTGATAAAATACCTAGCTGAATATAGCAGATATCTGCCACAATCTACTCAGAAACTGCAACTAGCAGGAAGGGGTAACTGCAACACGACAACATGTTAAGATAGTAAGAAAGAGATTGTTTTTAATTCTGTAAACAAGATTTCAAACCATTGATAAACTGGACCATAAAGGAAAACTGCATACCACAATCTTCTCAGCAAAGAGCACTATTGCAAACTTTTGAGTTGACTGAGGTAATCAACTCTGCTACTTGTGGAGGAAGTGCTGAAACTGAAAGCAGATTTTTCCCTGCCTTACTGCAGCCTCCCTCCCTCTGCCAGTGCTCCAGGTAATCCATATCCCTGACCAGCACATTAATTCTTTGCTTCAAATCTTGGTATAATTAGTTCCAATTGCTGGAGATTGAGTGTGTAGAAAGTGTATTTATATTTAAAAAAAACTTCAGGTTGGGTATTCTCCAAACAAAGTTCCTTACATGGTGTCTAAAATATGTGTTGTGATTTGTTTTAAACATGTTGGATGGTCTGCAGAAAATGATAGTCAAAAGGAGTCTGTTAGGAACATGACACATGAATGTGATGGGAGGAATGGGAACTTCAGAAATAACTTAACAAGAAACTAATACAGTCAAACCTCGATACAAGCATGTTCGAGTCTGGGACTGCCTGAGAAAACCTCTGGTGACAAGGACGTAAAAGACATAGAAGCATTCTTACAGTGGATACGTTCAAAAAGGCGATTGCAGCCGTGTGAAATAATTGGAATTTAGAATCTGTTCAGATTAGCTAAAAGGATAGAAACAGCACAAACTTTATGAATCAATTTATACTGGTTTTTTGAAATAGCAGAATAAAATTATCAACTTAAATTGGTAATGTCTGCAATTTCTAATGTAGCAAATCACAACCCTGCTACAATGAATACCCTGATAAATCAATTTATACTCCTGGCCCTAGGACATTCACGATGGTGAGGTTCAACTGTAGAGTCATACAGGATAGAAACAGACCTTTTGGCCCACCATGTCTATAACAACCAACATCAAACTAATCTAACCCCATTTGCCTGCACTTAGTCCATTGCCTACTTTGCCTCGGCATTCTAAGTTCTCACTCAGAGGCTTATTAAATGTTGCATGAGTACTTGCCTCTACCAACCTCTCAGGCAGCACCTTCCATATATCTACCATCTGGGTGATTTTTTTGTTCTGATCTCCTCTAAACCATTTACTCCTCACCTTAAACTAATGCTCTCTGGTCTTGGGGAAGTGATTTTCACGATCTACTGTCTATACCTCTCATAATTTTGTGTACGTTAATCAGCATCCTCTGCTCCAAGGAAAACAAAGCCAGCCTGTCCCAGTCTCTCCTCATAACTGAAGAGTTTTCATCCCAGGCGATATCCAGGTGAATCTCCTCTGCACCCTCTCCAATGGGAGTCAGAACTGCACACAGTATTCCATCTGTGGCCTAACCAATATTTTATGAAGTTGTAACAAGATTTTCTTGCTCCTATATTCTACACTCTGGTCAATGAAGGCAGTGGAGGCAAAAGACATCTTCACCACCCTATCTACCTGTGTTATCACCTTGAGAGCATGAAGTGGGCATCTGTGGACTTGTACACTACAGTCCCTTAGTTCCCCAGTTCCTCATTATTCCCCAGGGACCTACCAATCATTGTGTATATCCTTCCCTTATTAGAACTCTCAAAATGCATCGCCTTGCACTTAACAGGATTAAACTCCATCTGCCATTGCTCTACCCAATTTATTAGCTGATCAATATCAGACTGTAACCTGAGACCATTCTCCTCACTATCAGCAACACCATCAATTTTTGTGTCAGCTGCAAACTTAATAATTAAACCTATATTCACACCCTAGTCATTAACGTACATATGAGAAAGCAAGGGTCACAACATCAATCCCTGCACCAGTGCACCATTGGTCACAGGCTTCCAATTACAAAAACAACCCTCCACCATCACTCTTTTGTCTCCTATTTGTAGGCCAATTTTAGATCCACTTACCTTTTGGATCATCCTTCCATGTGGGACGTTGTCAAAGGCCTTACCAATGTCCAGGCAAACTGAACTACCTTCATCAACACATTTAGTCACCTTTTCAAGAAAGTCAATTAGTCATATTGGATATCCCTTTTACAAATCCATGCTGACTATCCCTGCCTTTCCAAGTATTGATTTGTCGTCTCCAAACTTTGTTTCCAATAATTTCCCTACCACTGACATCAGACTAATTGGCCTTTAATTACATGGCCTATCCCTGCTGCCTTTCTTCAACAAGGGAATCACATCTGCCATCCTCCAGTCATCTGGCACTTCACCTGTGGCCAGTGAAGTATTAAATATATCTCTGCCAGGGCTCTAACAATCTCCTCCCCTCTTCTCATAGCAGCCTGGAGTACACCTCATCAGGCCCTGGGGATTTATGCACCTGTATGCTTGTTAAAACAGTTTATATCTCCTCTTTACTAATTTAGCTTACTCTAGAACCTCACCACGTCAGCTGACATCCCTGGCTACAGTGTCTTTCTCTTTTGTGAATATAAATGAGAAGTATTCATTTATGACCTCACCCACATCCACTGGGTCCAAGCACAGGTTGCCTCTATGGTCTCTTATCAGGTCCCACTCTTTTCTTAATAATCCTCTTTCTCTGAATATATTTATAAAAAGCCTTGGAGTTTTCCTTGATCCCACCCTTCAAAGAAATTTTGTGGCCTCTCTTTACCCTCCTAATTTTCTTTTTTAGCAACCTCCTACAATCCCTTTCCTTTTGAAGGGCCTCCCCTGTTTTTAATGCACTGCACCCGACATATATTTCTTTCTTTTTCTTTACCAAACTCTCAATATCCCTTCGCATCCAGGGTTCTCATGACTTGCTGCCCTTGCCCTTCATTCTTACAGGAAACGCTGGCCCTGAATTCTCACTAGACTACTTTTTTAAAAAAGACTCCCACTTACCAAACGTAGACTTGCCTGCAAGTAGCTGCTCCCAGGCTTGTTTACCAGATCCTGTCTAATGATATGGAAAATTGGCCTTGCCCCAGTTTTGATACTTAACTTCTGTGCTATCCTTATCCCTTTCCATATGATTTTGAAACATGCAGGGCTATGGTCACTATCCCCAAAACGGTCACCCACTTGAAACTTTGACCACTAAACTGGCTTCGATCTAGGATTAGGTTTAATGCTGCCCCATATGTAGCAGGACTATGTGCCGGCACAAAAAAAACTCACCTGGATGCACTTCAAAAATTCTACCCCATCTAATCCTTTCACACTAAGATGGTCCCAGTTAATTCAGCAAAGTTAAAATCCCCTACAACTATAACCGTTTCTCTCACACCTTTCTATGATTTGCCAACTTATCTGCTCCTCTATCTGCCTGCCTGTGGCATAACCATAATAAGGTAATCTCCCCATTTTTATTTCTAAATGCTACTAAGAATGCCTCATTTGAAGACTCATCTAGGATGTCCTCCCTCATTTCTGCAGTGATGGTTTCCTTTACCGTTAATGTAGTGCCCCCACCTGTCTTAACTTCTGATCCCCACCCCAACTATAGTGCCTGAAACTTCTATACCTTGGGATATTGAGGAGCCAGTCCTGTCCTTGGTTCAACCTTGATCGTGACTGCAACAATATCATATTCCCACATGCCGATCATTGCTATAAATTCATCTGCCTTGCCAGTCAAGTTCCTTGCATTAAAATAGGTACAATTTAGCTTTCTAGACCTCCCATGTGTGCCTTATCCTGCCCATGTTTTCTCTGCCTACTGGACTGTCCTGGTATTCCTGATATATCTGATTGGAGCTTGCTCCCAACTTTTCATCTACTATCTGCCCCAACCCCCTGCCAGATCAGTTTAATACCTCCCCAATAGGATGAGCCTATCCCAGCAAGGATATTGGACTTATTCTGGTTCAGGTGCTGGTACATGTCACATCTGCCCAGAAACTGTCCCAGTGATCCAAACATCCAAAGCCCTCCCTCCTGCACCATTCCTTTAGCCACACATTCATCTGACCTATCTTCCTAGACAGATATTCAGTAGCATGTGGCACTGAAAGTAATCTGGAGATTACAACCATAGTAGTCTTTTCACTTCAGGGAATCATAGGGATTCTATGATTTTAATCAACTACCCAACTCTCTAAATTCCTGTTGTAGGACCTCATTCATTTTTTACCCATGTTTTTGGTATCAATATGTACCATGAGTGCTGGCTGCTCACTCTCCCTTTTAGAATTCCCTGCAGCTGCTCTGAGACATCCCTGACTCTGGCACTGGGGAGGCAACGTAACATTCAAGAGTCTCGTTTGCTGCCACAGAACTGCCTGTTAGAGAACTCCATTGTAAGGGGAACTATTAGTAAAGCTTTCCCAGTCTTTTTCCTCCACTGCTGTGCAGTAGAGCCACCACGATGCCACAAACATGGCTTTCTCTGCTTTTCTCTGAGAAGCCAACCCCTCCCCACCCACCCCCAACACTATCCAAAATGGTACATCTGTTTGAGAGGGGATTGGCCACAAGTGATCCCTGTAGTTTGAAGCCTTTAAAAGGAATGTATTTGCTGAAATACAATGCTCCTCTGTGACAAAGGAATGTTCGCAAGATCAAGCATTCCTATTCAGTCTAAATTTATTGATGTCACTATTTTCCCGTCTGTACTGTAAACATCTTTATTTGTGTTTTTCAAAAATGGATTTTCACTGCTAGAAAGTGGATAAATCTGGCTACAGAAAGGAATGGGTCATCAATTTCATTTGTATATATCAAGCTTATGATATTGTACTGAAAAAAAACTTACAAAACATTTTTTAAAATCCCTATTGTTCTATATTCTTAAACAAATCCACTTTACTCTAGTGAACTTGATAGATTATGCTCAAAAAGAATAAAATAATCCAGTAGGATGAATGAAGTAATGTTAATAAATCAAAAGACTAATTAAACAAGAAATTACAAGTCTACAACTTTGAATTGAGTAAATTGAAGACCACATGAATTTTCATTTCTCAAACACTGCAACTTGATAACATTCTGACATTTTTATTTTGCATGTATAACACAAGTATGAGAGAAAGAAACAAAAAACCTTTTTGCATGAATGATCAGAGAAATTAAGAGCCCACTTCATGAAACTTGTTTCATGAAACATTATTTCTTCTAGTGGGTGAAATCTCAATTAGTTAAAACTAGACATAATTCAATATATAAATTAGGAAGTATTTCCCATTATAGCCCTAGGAACATCACATTTAACCTTTACGAATTTCAGACGGTGCATCATATAGTATAAAAAATAACTTTTAATTCAAGCCCAATTCTGTAAGAAATTCCTTTTTAGCACAAAAACCGCAATTGCCTGTCACACAGACAAAGTCCAGGGTAAGTCTGTAAATATTGCAAAGAATCCTATTCTTGCATTCAATATCTACTGAACACAAATGTACGCTTGTCACTTTTATGAACTCATAAATAACTGTGATTTGATTTAAAAAACTGCTTAAATACAATGGCTTATTGAAGACGAAATATCTTTCGTGGTACTTTTCTCAGCACAGCTGAACAGTTCTTTTATCTCCTAAACTGCATTTAGCCGAATAAGCTAGCTTGCATTTATGAATCTGGTTGGATAAGGAAGTTGGTAACACTTCTATCACTTCCTAAATACATTAGTTGTGACTCTGGGGAACGACTTAAGGAGATGGACAAGAGAAGCAGGAAAGACGTGAAAAAGAATTATTTTAAACAGTGAGTATTTCTGACCCAGAACTCTATGCTTACTGGGGTTGTGGAAGTACAGATGAAGAATGGTTTCAATGGGAAATGGACAGGCACTTGAAGGAAATAGATTTTCTGGACCATGAGAATAAACCAGGAGCTGACTGGATTGCTCAAAGTATTGACTTGATGAGTCAAACAGTCTTATTTTGCGCTGTAACAATTTGAGACTGGAAGATTATCCAGTACAAGGCATTTGTTCAGTCTTGCTACAGAATTTAGTTCTTAAACTTTTTCTTCTTGCGATTCTTTTTGCCTGCAGCAAGAGCTGCTTTTTCTGCAATGATCTGCTGATACTTTTTCTTGTTATACCTGAAACAAGACAAATGCACAATTTACAATCATTTTTACTGATAATATATTTGATTAAAATACATGATAATACATTTGCAGGTAAGCCAGTTCTCCAGCTACGTAAGACTTATTAAAGCATTATAAATACAAATAGTAATATAATATTGTATATTTTATAAAGTATGCTAATTTGACAGCTTAGATAATATAAAACATATACCAATTGCAGCTGGGAGTTATACGACAATTCAAAAATAAGACTGGCATGTTATCTCAATAGCAACCAAAACATTTTAAATTTGACTCCTCTTTGAACAAAATAATGGATATTTAAAGTGACATCTATACTTTAAACACAAATGCAGGAGACTGGAAGAAACACCAACATGGATTAACAGCATAATCAACCATGTTTTATAGCTAATTTATCAGAAGTTTAACATAGCAGCCATTTCAAATTTAATCAGTACACTGCTGAAAAACCCCAATTTACAACCAGAATTCCCCAGGAAGGACTCTGAGAGGCAGCTACTACAAAGAGAATTCTCAGCTCAAGAGAAAGGCTTGCTATAACCTTGTAATATGGATTTGTAATTTGTTGGGAGTTCAGAGACAGCAAGAAAAGCTCTCCAACGAGTGGGGTGTTACAAATGTTGTTCCCCAGGGGTCTGTAAAACATATACTAAACACATGGCTGAGTGGAGGTTCATATGTCCAATCTTGCCAATGACTCTGATTTAGGAGGCACTTTAAATATGTGCAGATTGGAACAGAAACTTACAAAGGAACATAATTCTGTCCACTCATTGTGGAATTCAGTGTGGGGAAGGATGATGTCATGGGCTATGGATCTAAAAAGGTACATCTTGGTAAAAGGAAATTGGTATATTTTCTTTACAATTAATATTATTGGTATAATAATCTTAATCATTTGGTGAAGCAGAGGGATTGAGGTGTCCACACAAGGAAACATAAAGGCTGGTATGTAAGAAGGTTAATTGAATGTTGGCCCTTATCACAAGGGGATTTGAGTTTGAAAGTGAGGAAGTACCGCATTCTGATGAAAGGTCATCAACATGACACATTAACTCTGTTTCTCCATCAAACAATGCTGCTTGACTTGGTTAGTATTCTAGCATTTTTGGTCTTTATACCAGAATTCCTAACATTACTCAAGGAAGATGGCACAGAAACCAGATCATCTGTCTCAACTCATTGACGCTGGTGTTCATCATTCCTTATTTAAATTTATCTTTATTCCCATCTCATTCATATGCTTGTCTAGCTTCCCTCTAAACTATTCATTTTAAACATATCCTCTTACAGCGACTTCCACATTCTCACCACCACAGTCTGAGTAATGAGCTTATTTCTAGAATCCCTATTTGACAGTTTGATGGCTATCTTGGGTCACATTCATATTAATCATGCTTTTACCATAAGAAGAAATATTCTCTCCATATCCACTCCATCAAAACCACACTTAATTTCAAGGACCTCTACTGGGCATTTTTTTTCAAGAGAGAAGACTGAATGACCCCTGGTCCTATGTAAACAAAAAAGCATACCGTCGGAATTCAGCATCTGCCAGAAGCTCCTCCACCATTGTTCGTTTTCTTTCTTTCTTCGGAATACGAGAATGATAGAAGTCTACTGGATTGTCCAGAATTGTACCAACCTACAAAAGAAAGATGGATGAGAGTAATAACACATTGGAAACTAAGTTTAAAGAATTTACTCTGTTGGAGCAAAAACGAATCCTGCATGAATTAACAGCATCTAGAAATATGCTTGAACTCTTTAATGAAAAATATCAACACCAGATTTAATGTATTCATGTTACATTTTTTCTAAATTAAAATTTGTTTTGATTGATTTCAGCTTTCTCAACAATTCCTATCATTTGGGAGGGGGGCAGGGAATAAAGGAATCACCTCTGATATTGCTCTCCACAAGTTTGTTGCTCACATTGGGGATTTGGTCAGGGAAACTATTGCCTCTAGTTGAGGAGTTTTCAATTTAAAATAAGGAGGATACAGTAAGTTTTACAAAATCTCTTTTTACAGATATTTTTGGAGTTTGAAATGCTTTGTCACAGAAGGAGCTTGAGACAGAGATCATCGAAAAGCCGGATAAAGACTATGAAAGTATTCCTACCAATTCTGGCAGAAGCTACATACCCATGTAAACTTTTTCAGAATAGTCACTGGCTAATTACCAGACACAGGAACCATGACTAACTTTCCCCTCCTCTCTAGACCAGGAATTCTGATGGCAATTATAATGTTGACAGTGTGCTAAAGTTAGACCTTTTTACCTAATAAGGATCCTAACTCAGATTTGCCTGGTGTCTACAGCTCAGCTCCAGAATCAGGAGGTGACTTTACCCCACGGCAGCACGATATCAAATTTGAAACCTTGATTTTAATTTCCTATATTGTAGCTAATATTGTAATTACGGCCCTTATTTTCAGCATAATCAGTTGCTTCTCAACTGTGTGGGACACTTCAGTGCCCAGCATTAATGTTTACATAGTGGTACACTGTGGGTAATCTTAGGCTCAAATTCCAGCATCATGGTACATGCTGTCCTTCTCTGTATTCCATGCTTACAGGTAGCTCGGCATTGAAGAGATCATTTATCCAAAACTAATTTTGCCTCTCCCAGTGTACTGTCTTCTCAAACTGACTCAGTGGATAGCATGATAATAATGTGTAGCTGTAGAGCTTCCACATTGCCTATCGGTTTAAAAGTCTAAGTACTTTGATATATTGTGCAAAAGCAACCTTAATCATTGCCACATATTACAACTTGGCTATACTGATACAGCCAGAAGTTCCAAATGAATCGCATTACAGAGCTGTGCTTATCTGCTAATACGTACCTGGAAATGTTTAGGGAAGCCTTCACGATCATTCTTCTTGTAGAAACGCTTGGGGTTGATTGCAGCCCTCATTTTTAGTGCCTTCAGGTCATTCCTCAACTCATCAGTTAGGTCAGGAGCTTTCATGTTGTACCAGCCATCGCCCGCTGTCTGTGCACGCTCTTTCTAAATGAGCAAAATAAAGACTGAAATATAGACAGGCTATTAAAGGCATAACATGAGGAGGTGATGGCCGAATGGTATTATCGCTGGATTGTTATTCCAGAGACCCAGATAACATTTTGAGGACACAGGGTCAAATCCCGCCACAGCTGATGGTGGAATTTGAATTCAATAAAATATCTGGAATTAGTAATTTAACGATTACCATGAGTCCATTGTCGATTGTCAGAAAAACCTATCTGGTTCATTAATGTCATTTAGGGAAGGAAACTGCCATCCTTACCTAGTCTGGCCGAAGTGTGACTCCAGACCCACAGCAATGTGGTTGACTCTGAACTACTCTCTGGACAATAAATGCTGGCCTAGTCAGCAATGCCCTCATCCCTTGTATGAATTAAAAATAAACTACAGGGACATGTTTGCATTAATTTGAGGTTTGGATTTTTATTCTAATCAACCTGGTCAGAGATGCCACTGCACACTGCTGGTAGTGTGCAGGGAGGACTTGAACCTGGGCCTCCTGGTTCAGAGATAGGGACATTATCACATCACCACAATAGCTCTTTAAGTAGAGGTTTAAGCTTGTTCCTAAATGCAATATTATCAGAGAGAGACAGAATGAACAAATGATGGCTACATATTAATCACTAATGCAACAGTTGCCTTACCTACCCTGCGTTTTTTCTTCAGATGACGAATAGACTCTTTTAAAGGTGGAACACGATCCAGTTTTTCAAATTCTGGTGTCAGGATGGTATTTGCCAACAGCTAAGGAAGAGAAACATCAAATTATAAAACTATTCATCCAGAAAATGCTATTATTTATTTGACCATCAAACACAAAATGGCATTATTTAGCTCTAATTGCTACTCCAGCCAAAAGCTGGAATGATCCCTAGTGCAATCCTTAATGTCCAGTTTAGACAGATACAGAGCATTAGAAAGAAAAGTAACTGGTTTCCTCTTCTTTCCTGAAGAAGAGCAGAGATTCTTCCCATTGGTTCCACCTCTTCTTGCACTTTGTTAAAATGGTCATTTTTGGCTCTAGGCACAGAGCATCGGCATTTATGGAGGCTGGATGAGAAGTGCTGTTAACACAACTGAGCCTCATTCTGACCACACAAATACCTTTCTAATAAAAGGTACCATGTGATAAGAGGGTGAATACTTGAACTGAACCATGTTAATGATATATTGATATTAGCCAATCCCTCAAGTCTCACTGCACCCATACAAGTTGTTACCATGCCCAAACCACCCCTCTATTATGTATAACAACTCTGGCTCGACTATGGAAATTAATTCACTTCATTTAGCTGGTATCAAAACATCAAAATTGGTGCCATTTCTGTCATTGCTTCAAACAATGGCTCGAATTGGACATAATAATTTTTCCATCAAAGGTAAAAATAACTTAAGAATCCTGGCTGGCCTAAAGGTAACATACACAGACAGTGCCAGAGAAAAACAGCAGGTCTAACAGCATCTATTGACGGAAATGATGTTTCAAGTCCAGTGACCCTTCATTAGAATAATGTAAACCAAGAATCACTGGACTTGAAAGATTAAATTTGAGAAAATTCAGTCTTGGGATGTGGGAATTGTTGGCAGGGCCAGTGTTTACTGCTTATCCCCAATTCTCCAGGTAGTAGACAGCCTTCTTGACAACAAAGTGACACTTTGTGGGCAGTGAGTTCCAGGTCATTATCACTTGCTATGTAAAAAATGTTCTTCTCCAAATTCCCCCTTCATCTCATGCCCAAATTCTTAAATCTGAGCCCCCTCACTTTGTACCATCAGCTAACGGGAACACCTTTTCCTGGTCTACCTTATCTAAAACCTGCCAGGATTTTGTACGTTGTCAATCTCCTCTCAATCTTCTTTGTCCAAGGAAGGAGGATAACACATTTTCTCCAACGTAAACCTATAGCTGAAATACCTCAACCTTGGAACAATTCTGGTATATCTCCTTTTCATTCTTTCTCATATTCATTCTCGATTGTGGTGACCAGAAGTCTAGTTGGGGTTGAACCAGAGCTTTTTGAAGGTTTAGCATAATTTCACTGCTTTTATACTCAATGCCTCTATTTAATCTGACAATACTGAAGAAGCTTGATACTATCACCAGGACAACTCTGGAGTTCAGAATGTTGGCTTATGAAGAGAGGTTGAGTCGAATGGGACTATACTCATTGGAATTTAGAAGAATGAAGGAGGATCTTACAGAAACATATAAAATTATGAAAGGAACAGATAAAAATAGAAGCAGGGAGGTTGCTTCCACTGGTGGGTAAAACTAAAACTAGAGGGCACAGCCTCAAATTAAAGGGGGAGCAGATTTAGGACTGAGTTGAGGAGGAACTTCTTCGCCCAGACTTGCGAATCTCTGGAACTCCCTGCCCAGTGAGCAGTTCAAACTATGTCACTGAATGCTTTTAAGGCAAAGATAGATAGATTTTTGAACAGTAAAGGAATTAAGGGTTATGGTTAGCAGGCAGATAAGTGGAGCTGAGTTCGTGAAAAGATTAGCCATGATCTTATTGAATGGCGGAGCAGGCTCGAGGCGCCAGATGGCCTACTCCTGCTCCTGGTTCTTACGTTATGTTCTTATGTTCTTATGTTCTATCCAAGACAAAGCAGCAGGCTTGGTTGGCACCCCAACATTCACTCTCTCCACCACTGAAGCACAGTGACAACATGTGCACCATCTGCAAGATGCACAACAACTCACCAAGAGTCCTTACACAGCATTTTCCAAACCCACAACTGTTTCACAAGGACGTAGTCAGCAGATACATGGAAACACTGCCACCTGCCAGTCCCTCTCAAAGCCACTTGTGATTATGGCTTGGAAATCGATCGCTGTTCCTTCAGTGTTGCTGGGTCAAATTCCCTGAAAACTCCTTCCCCTTAACAGCACAGTGAGCATCCCCACACCACTTGGACTGCAGTAAACCAAGACAGCAGCACCTTTTTACAGGGAAGTTAGGGATGGGCAATAAATTCAGCAATGCCCACGTCCCATGAATGATTAAAATAAAAAACAAGCATAAATACAAATCCTTTGCCATCCATACTCTCAATATGTCCTGCCACCTTCAAAGATCTGCGCTCAAGTACATACAACCCTAGATCCCCTGCTCCCATACTCTTTACAACTCTGGCATCACGGCTTTACTGCCTTGTCCTATACTTTCTGCAAAAATTGCCTTCGTGGATAACATTAGTGAAACATATGGGTTTTTGAGAGAATCCGGTAGTTACAGGATCATTATTATGATACTAGCTTTTGTTTCAGATTTACAGAATTAACTGTATTTAAATTCTACTGCTGTTGTGATGGAATTTAAGCTCGGGTCTCCAGAACATTTTGCTTGGCCTCTAGATTACTAATCCAGTAACTAGATATTTTTAATCAGAATCAATTTTTGTTCAGATGTATTACAGGAGCTCAGTAGAGCAGGTGGGACTTGAACTTAGGCCTTCTGGCTCAGAGATAGGGACACTACCACTGTGCCACTAGAACCTCCCACTAGTTCAGCAATCCTGGATCATCTGAGCTGGACAATTGAGCCAACATTATGGGAGGAAAGAGTGAGCAATGCTCAAGACTGCAAGTGCTTCCTACATCAGTACATAGCAGCTTAAGGCAGCATTCTGTTCAAGCTGTGTGAGTATGTAGCTCCAAGAACAATGCAGAAGGGATAAGCATGAAGCTCACAGAAACGGTCCCATTATGGTATGCAGCTTCTTTAAGACACAGATGAGCTAAGTGCAATAAACAGGTCACGCATTGCAAAGGGAAATTAGAAGGAACACTGACTCAAGATTTTCAGTCTTTAATTTCCATCTTTAACCAACTCAGCCATGTTGTCACATCTTCAGAAATCGCGGTGCCTCAGACACCTTTCCTCCTCTATCAAACCTGCCAACATCACTCTCCACCTTAAAATGTCCAACCTTGGTCACCCGATTCACAGCAACAACTGATCTACTTTGAACTTTTGTTCCCTTAGGTGCTGTAAAATATAGGCCGAAAACCTTAAATGTGTCCCTAGTCTTTGTTCCATATTACGTAGATATTTAAGAGGAAGCAAGTGGAACACACGTATGGGAAGAGAATAGGTTGCGTCAGTAGCATGAGTTAAATAGGGTGGGAAGATGCTTGAATGGAGCAAAAACAATAGCACAGGCTTATTTGGCAGAATGGTCTGTTTCTATGCTAGACGCTTATTTGTAATTTTCAAGGATCTGGACTTCTGACCTCAAATTCTGCACCCACCCCTCTCCCTGTTTGAACATCTTTTACCTTACATCCATAAATGGAAAATAAGATGCACTTCAACCAACATGTTCACATCCAACAGATGTTCTTCCTGTACAATTACCTAATTCGTAGGTTCAAATTGCTCTAAACAGTGACAAGACCTGAAACCATTAAAATACTTCATAACTGCGTTGCACAGGCCAAAGGGCTCTCTCCGGACACAGATCTTGATCAAAAAGAGAGCCAATGCAAAAATACATTTCCCCTGCTTGCCTAGTTTGACACAGCAAAAATGAAAAAAAAAGTACACCTGACTTGCTGTCGCTGCACTGCCAACAGTGAGTTAATATTAAACCAAGGATTGGATACAACTCTAAAAGCATCCAGCATCTTACCTCATCACTTTCCTTTTGCTCCTTTAATTTCTTAAAGGCTTTTGAATTAGGGCCTTGTTTGTCAGGATCGAAGCTTATGTACAGACCACCTAGTTCTGTCAGATTAAGTCCCGGATCAATTTTGCTTGACAATTTGATTCTGGAATATAAAAGAAGTTATATCAATTGACCAAGTTATCCATTAGAAGCTTAGCTGTGAAAGTTAAATCATTCCAACACAGATTTAAGCCATTAATGCTGAATATAATGGATTAATATTAAAGAATAAGGTAAGCTATCGCCTGATGAAGGAGCAACACTGCAAAAGTTTGTGATTTCAAATAAACCTGTTGGACAATAACCTAGTGTCATGTGACTTCTAACTTTGTCCACCCCAGTCCAACACCAACACCTCTACATCTTGAATATACTTAACCAACACAGCACTACACGCATTTGCAGTAAAGGATTCCACAGATTCGCAAACTTCAGAAGAAATTCCTCCTCTTCTCTGATTTAGATGGACGACTGCTTGATCTGAGATTATAACCTCTGGTCCTGGACTCACCCACAAGGCAAAACCATAAGAAGTAACAGCAGGATTCGGTCATTTGGCTGATTGAGTCTGCTCTGCCATTCAATAAGGCTGATCTGATAATCCTCAGCTATTAATCAAGAGACCCGGATAATGTTCTGGGAACCCGGTTTCAAATCCCACCATGGCAGATTTGAATTCAATAAAAATCTGGAAATAGGAGTCTAACTGCGATACTGCTGTTGGTTATTCAGAAAAATAAAATCATCATCTGCTTCACTAATATCCTTTAGGAAGGAAACTGCTGTGCTTACTTTGTCCAGCCTACATGACTCCAGAACCACAACAATGTGATTAACACTTAACTGCCCCCTGGGCATTTAGAGATGGGCATTAAATGTTAGCTTAACCAGTGACACCCACATTCTGTGAATGAATTTTTAAAAATCACCATGATCTTTGATCCCCTTACTGATTAAAAACCCCTGCCTTGAACATACAACCTCTCAGCATCTAATCTGTCAAGCTTCCTAAGAATGTAATGTTTCAATAAAGTTGCCTCTCATTCATGATGCATTCAGGACTGTGATGGAATACTTTACTCTTACCTAGATGAGTGGATGCATAGAGACATTGAAGCAGCTTGGCACCATTTAGGGTAAAGCGACCTGTTTGATCGACAGCTTGGACATTTACTTCCTCCAGCATCAACACATCTGTATCTCTAGAAGGACAAGGGCAGCAGATGCATTGGAGCACCGTCACCTGCAGGATCCCCTCCAAGTCACCCACCATCCCCACATGGAATTATAATGCTGTTCCTTCAATATTGTACAGTCAAAATTCCAGAACTCCCAAAAGCACTGTGGAGGTACTCTGTACCAGGTAGACCTCAGTGATTCAAGAAGGCAGCTAATCATCAGCACTTCTCAGGTAACTCGGGATGGACTACAAATGTTGCAGCAGTGCTCATATCCCATGAAAGAACTTTCAAAAATGTTAGTGAATGTACAGGTGGTGCCCCTTCTATGCCACTGAGCATTTAGTACCATTCACTCATATTTTCTTTGGCTATGGCACCTACGTCACCCTTTCCCTGTACAGTCAATTGTCTTGTCATGTAACAAATGCAGAAATTGCTGGAAAAATTCAGTAGGTCTGGCAGCATCGGTGGAGAGAAATCAGGTCCAGTTCTGAAGAGTCATCACCGGACCTGAAACATTAACTCTGCTTTCTCTCCACAGATGTTGCCAGACCTGCTGAATTTTTCCAGCCATTTTGCTTTGTTTTCCCTGATTTCCAACGTCCACAATTTTCAAGTTTTTTTCTCGTCATGCGATGTGTTTCCTTCATGTCTGCCAGTAAATTGACCAGAGGAAATAACATCCAAAGAAACAAACAGTTTCTTGGCATTGAATAGTGTATTGAAGGGAAAATTGAATTTAGATTATGAATGTCACCTTTGTGTTCAAAGCCAGAACTTTCAGGCCTTGATTGATGTGTTTGCTGAAACTAAAGAGAACTTGGTTTGAAAAAATACTAAACAATTGTGCCATTTTTCAGATTGTCAGCAGGAGCGCTACAAGTAACCAGTTAGTTATGCAGAAGGCAAACAGAGTTCATATTTCTCATCCCATAAATGGACAAAGAATGAGGAGAGGATTCAGTGTGGCTGTGTTTACTTCCACCCTCTCTCAAAGACCATTGTCCAGTGCGCTCAATCAGAGGCATGTAACTGGTATTTGGTTGTCAGTGCCTGACCCTCTATAACCCATACTGGTGGGTAGAATCACCAAGTTCACTCTCAGCCTGAAGAAAATTGTTGAAAAGAGAGGAAAATAATGGACGAAACAACTCCACAAACCCAGTGGGGAGGTGCGAGTGACTATCCTTGACATTGAGGCCACATTTGACCAAGTGAAGCATCAAGTGGCCCCAGTAACTGCGGACTCAATGGGAACAAGAGGAAAACTCTCTGCTGCTTAGGGTCATACTCAGTACAAAAGAAGATGGTTGTGATCGTTGGAATTCAGTCATCTCAGCCCCAGGACATATCTGCAGGAGTTCTCAGGGTAGGGTCGTAGGACCAAATATTTTCAGCTCTCTTATCAATGAACTTCTTTCTTTCATTGGGTCACAAGTGGGAATGTTCGCTGATGACTTGGGATGTTTACTGATAACTGCGCAAAGTTGAGCATCATTTGTGACACCTTAGATACTGAAGCAGTCCAGGTCCAAATGCAGCAAGACCTGAACATCATCCCGGGTTGGGCTGCCAAATGGCAAGTAAGGTTCACTTCACTGAAATGTCAATCAATATTTATCTCTAACAGAAGAAAATCTAAGCATCACCCCATGATATTCAATGGAATTATCACAATTGAATCTCCCATTGTCAATGTGTTGGGGTTACCATTAACCAGAAACTGAAACGGACTAACCAAACAAATACTGTGGTTATAAGAACAGGGAGAAGTCTAGGACTCCTGCAGCAGAGTCTGTCCACTATCTACAACGTGCAAGTCAGGAGTGTGATGGAATTTTGCCTGGATGACCGCAGCTCCAACAACACTTGAGAAGCTTGACATCATTCAGGACAAAGAAGAGTGCTTGCTGGTACCAACATTCTCTCCAAGCTGTGTGGCTGTATGAACAGCATTTTGACATTCTGCACATGGAAATCAGTGTGCCAATGTGGATTACAGCACTGACTTCAGGTTCCAGTAGTCATTGCTGAGCATGGACTAGAAAGGTCCAGGGAGAGAACAAAAAAGGGAAAGCTGATTGATACCACAACCACAAACAAACATTCATTCCCTCCATAACCAATGCACTGCAGCAGAGTCTGTACTATCTACAAGATGTGCTGCAGAAATCAATCAAAGTTCCTTAAACAGCACCTTCCATATAAGTGACCACCATCAACTCGAAGGACAAAAGCAGCAGTTATGTTGAAACACTGCCCCCTGCAAATTCCTGTTCAAGCCACTCACCACCAACTTGGAAATGCGTTGTCTTTCCGTCACTCTTGCTGGGTCAAAATTCTGGAACTCCCTCCTTCCCTAACAGTGTGGTAGATGTTCCTATACCAAATTGACTGCAGTGATTGAAGACAGAAACTCAGCACCACCTTCTCAATTTCAATTAAGGATGGGCAATAATTGCTGGTCCAGTCACTGAAGCCCACATCTTCTGGGTGAATAAAAGAAAACTGAACTATTGACTTGGTTTATCTCCCCAGACGCTAACTGATCTGCCAAGTATCTCCAGCATGGATTGTTTTGAAAACATACCTTATAAATGAGTTTGCAAAACTACTGCTTTACTTACAAATTAGACTTCTTCTTCAAAGCATCACCATGTTCATCTTCGTCAAAAAAGTCATCGTCGTCTTCCTCTGACTTTTCGTCTCTCTCACCAGCATCACCTCCACTTTCACCACTCTCCTCCTTTTCTTCTTCACTTTCACCACTTTCATCACTCTCCTCCTTTTCACTCAAGTCTAAGTAATATTGTTTATCCTGATCTGCTCCTGGTCGTTTGTCAATCACAAACAGGTTGTTACCCTTTGCCAAAGGGCTTCCTGCTGTGTAACAAGTAATGGCAGAGGTTTCAGAGGAAAGATTAGGTTTGGATGTAACATTTATACCGGATTTTTCCAAAAATGTGTCACTGCCACCATCCTCCAAGACATCTTTGTCTTCATCACCGCTAAGCTGCAAACTGATAATGGGCGGAGTTGCACTTTGGGTTTTATTATTTAAATTTTTCTCTCTATCCACTCGTTCCTCAACGCTCGTCTCTTCATCAACTATTTCAATCAGATTAATTTCATACGTCTCTGTTCTGCTTAGCTTTTCCTCTTCTGTTTCAGCATTATTTTCTCCAACAGCCCTTTCTGAACATTGGTCATTTACATCCAACTTATCACTCTGCTCTGGACAAGGCTGCAATGCAGTTTCGATGGTCTGTTTCTCTCCAACATTTTCTGGTCCTTCAGGTTCAGATTCTGTAACCTCTCTCAGAGGTTCAACTCTGCTGCTCCTTGTCTTTCTTTGACTAACTGGTGTTCTTCGTCTAGATTCTGCCTCCTAAATAAAAAAAGACAGGCATAAGTGTGTTTATTGACTTTTACAGTAAAGTTGATTTATTATAAACATGCTTCAGTAATAATTTTCATTCGCACTATTTCTGGAACTTTTCTTCATTATAAACATTTTTGATTCTTGCCAGAGACAGAATTTTCATGTGACTGAGTGAATAATGAGTCTTGCTCTTAAAGCTGAAAGTGTAACTGCTGAAACTGTTATTGTTGGGTTGTATGAGCCAGATCATCGACCAGAAAACAGAACTAAACTAACAAAATGGTCACTCCTCTCAGAATGAAATGACCAAAAAGCTGTTTTCAGAACAAGAACATCACGCCATTCACATCAAGGATTGGTGCCTTTCTGGCAGTGAATCAATGAGCATTTGGGGAAGGCAAACAAGGCCAGGGAAAACATAAAAAATAATGGGACAATGAGAAGTGTAGATACAGGGCAACTTGGCTTGCTTCCACATATCCCTGAAGGAAGCAGGTCAGGTAGAAAAACAGATTAAAGAGGCATATGGGATACCTGCATTTATTAACCACAGCATAGAATATAAGAGCGGGAAGGTTAAACTAGACTGCATAAAATATTAATTAACGTGCAGCTAGAATACAGTTCTGATCACATTATAGGAAGGATGTAATCACACCGAAAGACACAGTGGAGGTTTACAAGAATGCTGCCAGGATTGGAAAGTCTTTAGCTAAGAGGGAAGACCAGTTGTTTCCTTGGGAATACAGCAGGTTGATGGAAAATTTAATTGAATTGTATAAAATTAGGAGGAGACTGAACAGACTGCATAGGAAGGAACAAAAACAAAGTTGCTGGAAAAGCTCAGCAGGTCTGGCAGCATCTGTGAAGGAGAAAATAGAGTTAATGTTTTGGGTCCGGTGACCCTTCCCCAGAACTCAGTTTGTTTTCTCCTTCACAGATGCTGCCAGATGTGCTGAGCTTTTCCAGCAGAGATAGTAGGAAGAAGGGTCTAGACCCGAAACGGCAGCTTTCTTGCTCCTCTGATGCTGCTTGGCCTGCTGTGTTCATCCAGCTCTAAACCTTGTTATCTCAAGATTCTCCGGCAACTTTGTTTTTGTTCCTGATTTACAGCATCCGCAGTTCTTTTGGCTTTTATTCTGAATAGGAAGGATCTGTGTTCCAGAGAGGTCAACAATCAGGGCGTATTGGTTTAAATTGGCCAGTGTCTTCCCTCACTAAATAAAGAAATTAATTAACAAAAGTGTAACTCTTCTTCAATTCATGACCCTTGCTTTGTGTAGCAATTGATTTAATGTTTGGTGGGGTTGTTACCATACAAGGTTACACACCTGTGGATTGACCGTTGGGTAGTCAGACTCTGAAACAATTATTGCAACATTAGGTACAGAGTGTAAAAGTTTTTCATCTGCTGTTCAAGGAAAAGATACAGGTGTGCAATAGTGAGGGTTTCGTTAAAAGGAGCCATGGAAAAATATTGGTAAGTAAAATCAAGGAAGACCTGAGTGTTTTTTTTTAAATATAAATACATATTTAGCGTTATATCAAGCAAGCGTTAACTGAAGGAAGAGTCCAACCTATTGCAGACCCAAAGGGTGATTAGATGGAAAGTACTGAATGGGTTCTTAAAGAATACCTTGCATCGGTTTTCATGAAGAGAAGGATAACGAAGACCTTGCAATTCAGAAGTGTGAAATATTAGACAGAGTTGACATAGTGAGAAACGAAGTAATAAAGGATTTAAAAATCTGAAAGTGAATAAATGCCTATGCCCAGACAAAACACTGCCTGGATTAAGACCATAAGGAGTTGGAAAGGAGTAGGCTATTTGGCCTCTCGAGGTTGTTAAGGGAATTAAAAGAAATAGAAGAAACTGTCCATCATTTTCCAGCCTTCTCTGGCTCCGTTGTTTAACTGAACAGCGCAGCACGTCAAATGGCCAACTACTGCTCCTAATTCAAATGTTCATGCCAGCTCTAGCTCTCCTCACCACCGGGTCACATATCTCTCTATCTGTCCTACTCCTCTCATCCTGAAGGTTTCCCTTTGCTTCCAACCCTCTCAGCTCCTTCCTTTAAAATTCTCCGACAAAGTGTTCCGCCCTTTTCCTCCTTTAGCCTCTGCATCGCACAGCTTATCCCATAGTGATTTCAGTCTGTATTTCCATACCCCTGAACTCTGTCGTCATTACTCTGCCCCTCACCCACAGCGTGAGGGCCTCTCGCCTCAGTCACTGACCAGATCTTCTCCCCACCCCCCCAGCTTCTCCACGTGTCCCGGGAAAGAGGCGCTTTAACACCTCCCCGCCCCAGTCCCGTATCCATCGTCCCTCTCCTTTTCCTATCCCCACGTCAGACACTCCTCGCCCACCGGCCTCTGCCCCCTGGGATATTATACCTTCCCGGTATGGGTCCGCCGTCCGCTCCTTGTCTGCACCATCCCGCCGGCCCGGCACGCACCACTTCCGCCTGGTGCTCCACCGAAACTTTCCCCCAGACACTTCCACCCGGTGTTGCCTCGAACCGGCCGACACCACCTTCGCATCGCGTCCGCTTCGTACCGAGTTCAAACAGTCCGCACTGCCTCAGCAGAGCAGCCCCCTGGAAGGATGAGTAGTGTTCACAGATGTAAATTATACATAATCTTGACGTTGGTCACTCGGGTTAATAAACGTGCTTCAAACCTTTCCATTTAATATTGCAGCATTCTCCAGGCCACACTGCGGCTCACTGCATGAATAGTGACTTCAGCCTCTGCAAAGAGGTGGCACAAAGGTAGACTGGCACTTCTCTCCTGCAGGCGGATTGGTTTGACGCAGTCTCCTTTTTTTGTTCTTGGATCAGACTTGTAACAATTTGATTTTTAATTGGTATACAATATGTAACAGTGTAATACAGTAATAATCTGGGTGACGGTTCAGAACGGAGAATTAACGGGTAGACGAGATAACAAGCATGGGGCTGGATGAACACAGCAGGTCAAGCAGCATCATAGGAGCAGGAAAACTTGACGTTTCGGACCTAAACCCTTCATCAGAAATGGGGGAGGGGAAGAGGGTTCTGAAATAAATAGGGAGAGAGGGGGAGGCGGATAGAGGAGAGGATAGGTGGAGAGGAGGCAGACAAGTCGAAGAGGCGGGGATGGAGCCAGTAAAGGTGAGTGTAGGTAGGGGGGGTAGGGAGGAGATAGGTCAGTCCAGGGAGGACGGACAGGTCAAGGGGGCGAGATGATGTTAGTAGATAGGAGATGGGGGTGTGGTGTGGCTTGAGGTGAGAGGAAATACAGGTTCGGGAGGTGGAGGTGAGCTGGGCTGGTTTTGGGAGGGGAGATTTTGAAGCTTGTGAAATCCACATTGATGCTATTGGGCTGCAGGGTTCCCAGGCTGAATATGATTTGCTGTTCCTGCAGCCTTCGGGTAGCATCACTGTGGCATTGCAGGAGGTCCAGGATGGACATGTCATCTGAGGAATGGGAGGGGGAGTTGAAATGGTTCGCGACTGGGAGGTGCAGTTGTTTGTTGCGAACTGAGCGCAGGTGACCTCTTCCTCCGTTACATTGATGACTGCATCGGCGCCGCCTCGTGCTCCCACGAGGAGCTCGAACAGTTCATCCACTTCACCAATACCTTCCACCCCAACCTGAAGTTCACCTGGACCATCTACAACACTTCTCTCTCCTTCCTGGACCTCTCTGTCTCCATCTCGGGCAACCACCTAGAAACCGATGTCCATTTCAAGCCCACTGACTCCCACAGCTACCTGGAATACACCTCCTCCCACCCACCCTCCTGCAAAAATGCCATCCCCTATTCCCAATTCCTTCGCCTCCGCCGCATCTGCTCCCAGGATGAGACATTCCACTCCCGCACATCTCAAATGTCCTCATTCTTCAAGGACCGCAACCTCCCCCCTACAGTGGTCGAGAATGCCCTCGACCATGTCTCCCGCATTTCCCGGAACACATCCCTCACGCACTGTCCCCGCAACAATAACCAAAAAAGAATCCCCCTCGTCCTCACATACCACCCCACCAACCTCCGGATCCAACGCATCATCCTCCGACACTTCCGCCACCTGCAATCAGACCCCACCACCAAAGACATTTTTCCCTCCCCACCCTTATCTGCCCTCCGGAGGGACCCCTCCCTCCGCGACTCCCTTGTCCGCTCCACACTCCCCTCCAGCCCCACCACACCTGGCACTTTTCCCTGTAACTGCAGGAAGTGCTACACCTGCCCCCACACCTCCCCCCTCACCCCAATCCCAGGCCCCAAGAAGACTTTCCACATCAGGCAGATGTTCACCTACACATCTGCCAATGTGGTATACTGCATCCGCTGTACCCGTTGTGGCTTCCTCTACATCGGGGAAACCAAGCGGAGCCTTGGGGACCGCATTAACGGGTAGGTCAAGTTTAGGTCTGCTGATCAAATCCATCTTTGATGCACATGGACTAGACATTCATTAGGTAGGGTTATGCAAGGAAATGGCATAGGAGTTAATATTTTGCATCAGTTTTTTTAAAATCCGTGAACAATCCATTAATATTAAAAAATATGGGGGAGGAATTAAGTACCAATCACCATCATTAAAAGTAGTATGAGAAAAATGAACGAGGCTAAAAGGAGCTGGTGCAGAGATCGTAGATGCAGTGGTTGTAATTTTCCAAACATCCTTTGATTATGAAACTACTATTATGACACACCCATTCAAAAAGAGAGGCAATAAACAGGTAAACTATAAGCTAACATGCCTAACATCTATTGTTGGAACAATATTGGAATCAATTATCAAAGTAGTAATAGCAGAACATTTGGCAACTCAACTAATCAAGTAGAGTCAGCATGCCTCATGAAAGAGAAATAACATCTGACTAATTCTGAGTTTTTTGAGGAAGTCTCAACCAGAGTGGATAGAGGGGAACCAGTTGATGTGTTGTATTTGGACTTCTAGAAGATGTTCAAACAGACCTCACAAAATGTTGTCATAAGGTATGACGCCCCACAGTGTTCGAGCTACATTATTGGCAGCTCATGGGCAGGAAACAGCGAGTAGGGAATAAGGGATAACAAGGTGTGGAGCTGGATGAACACAGCAGGCCAAGCAGCATCATAGCAGCAGGAAAGCTTGACGTTTCGGGCCTAGAACCTTCATCTTCATCCAGCTCCACACCTTGTTATCTCAAATTCTCAAGCATCTGCAGTACTTATTACCCCAGTAGGGAATAAGGGGTTTGTTTTCAGGTTGGCAACCTGTAATCAGTGGGGTTCCACAGAGATCAGTGCTGGAACCACAATTATTTACAATATATATTGATGACTTGGAGGGAGTGAACCTACTCAAGCCAAATTTGCAGAGGACAGTGAAAGAGGTGGAAAGGCAGTTTGCGAGAGGGATACAAACAATTGAAAGAGATATTGATAGATTAAGTAAGTTGGCAAAACATTGGTAAGTGAAACATATAATGTGGGAAAGGGAGAAAGTACAAATAGATTATTTAAAATGGAGAAGGACTGCAGAAAGCTGCGGGACAATGACACTTGGGGGTACTTGTGCATGAAACAAATCTAGCACACAGGTACAGCAGGTAATCAGGAAGGAATAAATGTCAACCCTCATTTCAAGAGGTTTGGAATACAAGAGCAGTTCTTTCTGACTTCTTCACAAAACTTTTTTCACAGTTTTTAATCTGCTCCCTGGTGAAGAATCTTGGACATACCTTGAAGTTCTATATTTATCTGTAATGTAGTAGTTTGTTTGTTGTATCAGGTCACGTCTCAGTGGATTTACTGACCCTAACAAGAGATGTCCATTTATATTTCAAACATGAATCTTTACTAGTTCTAACTCTGATGCTTTTAATTGGAAGTGCTGTGTATTACAGTTATCAGAATACCCAAATTTCAATTTGCCATCATACCTATAACTGTACAGAACTTTGCCAATGAACAAATGGGGGAAAGCAATTTATGTTTTAAATCCCACCAAGATGCCTTATGCTACATGACAGGCTGCCATTTTGTCTCTGCAATATATTTTGGAAAGTTCAGGTGGCTCATCTACTGATGATTAAGTATATCTAATTGTAAAGCCTGTTCCACAATCTCCAGATCAGGTAAGTGAAAACCCCACTTGTTGTTAATCAGTCACATGAAAAACATATGGTAAAACCCTTAAAATCAGCAGCTAGCATACAAAGGTTCCTTTAAAAATGTCAGCTTCTGAACATAATGCAAAACATAGAATCAGAGGTATTTAGTTCACACTTTTAATGTGCAAATCACTTCAAATCCATTACATAGCCAAGTAAACAAAATATAACATTTTATCATAAATTCACTATTTCCAGATATGTATAATTTCATTAGAACTACTATACATTCAAGCTCATACAGTACTTCAGCCTAAACATGTTAAGCACAAAGTTGATACTTAAAAAACAACAAGTTATAGCCAAAAGGGGCTCCAAGTTACAATTTCAATCAACATTTGCTAAGGATGATGCTCCAGAGTGGCATCCCCATGATTTATGGTGAAGACTTTCTTCAAAAACAGCCAGTAGATGAAGATGTAGGTTGAATGTTATTTTGTGGTTTAATTGAATGGATTTTCTTCAAAGCTCCTGCTCCCCAAATCACATTCTCTCATGCATACAGAATGACAGTACATTATACTGTCACCATCTCACCAAAAACAAATGGACAGCAATGCTGCACTTAACCCAAAAAGGAGCCTTTAATGGACCCCCTGCTGTAACTGTTCTATCCTACTTAGTATATCACTTGATAACCAACTTTGCACTTTTCTCCACTGCTTCATTTTGTTCACCTCAGCCAACCCAGACAATGCACTCAGCAACTATCAATGACTGCTACATGGCAGGGAATGTTTTATGACGGCATGTTCCCACATATTAAACCAATACAATGTCTTAATTTACAAATTAAATAAACATTAGTAATCCAGTGACATTTATTAAATACACAAAGTTGATGATTTACTGAAAACCAACAGCACTGTGCTGCTGTTATTCTGTGGGCTTATTTCACCTGAGTCCATTTGTCTATTCTCTACATGCCACTGAAATTCAACATTCAAACACATTCTTCTTAGCTGTTCTGAGGAGAGTGGAAAATGACAGGTTGGTGGGAGAGTTGGAAATGTTTCACTCCATCACAAATACCAGTAAACTGTACATCAAGTTTTTCTTGATACACAGCAGCAAATCTTCAAAAAAAAAAAACCACTTTTTCTTGAAATGTTACTAACCTTAAATTTCATAATGTTAGACACCATAGCATGGTGTCAGTACTTGGGAGAATTACTTCAATGAAAACTACTTGCAAATGGAAAAAGTTTAGCTGCATAAACAGGAACGACTTTGACATTTGCCAAGTGCATGTAACTTAACAAGGATTCAGCCAAAGGCTTGTCCAGGTAAGTTATGGACCACAAATGTGCACCCGTCTAGGGTTATTATTTGTTAGTGTCTTTTGAACAAGTATGCATATCTTGTTCCCTCAAAAAATGAACTACAAAAAGTGAATGCAAATCTTCAATATGTATATTTTTTAAACCAAAAATACTTAAAAATAAAAGAAAAGGAATTTAACAGAACTGCCAGTTAAATCAACAGGTAGAAACAGTGCATACACAAAACACAATCTGGTTTTACAATGCAAACTTTTCAAATCAGAACTTATTCCTTTCTGAAATTCATCTTGGACCCATCAAAAAGGATCAAAAGGCATTTGGTCAATAGTGCAGCTTCTAAGATTTCTTCCTTTTGCATATCATACATAAATTGCGTAATAAAAGTGCATTACCAATCAGCTGGTCTCTCAAAGATGATACTAGTAACGAATTCTTTTAGCATATACCAGGTAGCCCTTGGACTTAATAATTCCTCTGCTTTTAACAATTACTGAATAGCGCAGAACCCACTTCGTTATCCATTCATATGCCAGATTGTCTTGAATGCTGGCTATCACAGCTTCTTGGAAACTTAACATGGGTATCAGTTCTTGAAGAAGACAGAAATGGGACATTGAATACAAAATTTTAAAAAATTAAAAACAATGCAAACTGCTTGATTTACAAATAATTAAATCATTACATTTCAGAGTAACATGGCAGCTATTGCTGTTACCATGACTAGCACTCATGTAGCAATCGCCCTTGAAAAGGAGGTGGTGAGCCTGTTATTGTGCACAGCAATATTCATCAACAGGACGCAGTAAACGATGTGTTTGTTTTTGTGGCTTTGGCTGGGACATCAGGAAAACTGAATTCTTTCTTTGCAGCATGCATTTTAAAATGCACCTGAAGCACTAGAATGTGCAGTCCAACATACGGAAAGAATATTCTGACAGGATTCCTGCTTTATACATCTCAATGCCTGCTACAAAAGGTCTGGGCTCAGCTGTGATGCTCCTGATACTCAATGCTCCACTGAGTCAGAACAAGGCTCACACATGATTATTTAGCCAATTTTACAGGATACCAGAAGAAATACATCCCTCCAGTATTAACAACCTCAGAACAGAAGAAACAGTGGACAGAGAAACTATCCAGCAGAACTCCACACCTCAAGGTCAAGCTACAGCCAGTCCTCATTTCTCACACAATTTATTACAATGTTTCTTGTACACCATCTCACCTTTAGGATCACTGTGAGTCAGTAACTGGATGTCATATTCTTTAGCGAAGGCAGTAAGCTCCGGTGGCATCACACAACAGGAAGCTAAATTTACCTGGTTGCTGCTAGGTTTCACCTATACATGGAGGAAAACAAGATGAACAGTAGATAAACAGACTGAAATTTACATTTCAGTGCACTAAACTGTCCTCCATTGAGTTGCACTGGCTATAATTATAATCAAAACACAGCAGTAAAGATCAGAAAATGGGAGTATAAGGACAACATTCATAAAAACCAAAACACAAACTAGTAGTATTTTTGTACATCAATCTCTACTCTCCCCTTTCTGAAAGGGGAAACAATTCCAAACCATTTCTTGTTAGGAACTGTCATTCTCTTTCATTGGGCTCATGCTGGAGAAGTTTTCCATTTGGACATATCATGGACACATTTGATCTTATCTGTGAAGACATTTTCCAGCACAAAGCACTGGATGGCTATCCTGAGCAGGAACGAATCTTGACCACTTTTTCCTCCTGTTGTATGGTGTTGGGACACTGAGGTCAGTGGCAGTTCATTCACTGGCACCCCAATTGAAATCAATATGTCCACTTAGATGAAGTCTTAAATCTGGGAGAATTGAGACAAGCTGATTCTATCATTGATCAGGATTTATGTGGACACTTCCAGCAGGGATCACTGGACAGGAAACAAGAGTGAGGAAACATGACCAGTTTCCCTAACTCAATACAGTGTATTCATTTTGTACAATTTTAATGTCAAGCACAGTTATAAAAGCAGGAAGAACATAGCCAGAGGGTTGTTTCTAAAAACAAAAAGCAATACAATTAAAAACTGCAAATCTATTACCTTTCATACATGCAAATATATGAAGAGTAGGCCATTCAGCCCCTCGAACCTGCTCAATCATTTGATATTCTGTCATTCACATCTATACACAGAACCAATATTCACTCTAATTTTTCCTTATTGCGCATGGCCTGTTTATTGCACAGTGCCGCACGTTCCACATTGGATGTGTAGCCATACACTAATCAGTGTAAAGGAAACACTGGATAGAACTTTATCTGAGAATATCTCAACCTATTACCTGAGCCCACTGATAGAGTTGCTCTAAAAGTACTTTATCCAAATCAGATGTACCAATTGCTACAATGCTCTGACTTTGAACAAGAGTTTCCAGCTCCTCCCAATATGGCTGCAGGTGCGAGAGAGAAAGGCTAGCGCCATCTTCAAGTGGAGGTGGAGCAATAATCACAGAGTCCAGCTGTGACACTGCAAGTGCTGAACAAGCTGCATTAAATACAAAATTCAGGTTATTTCTTGGGCATAATTTAAATCTTTAATGTTAATTACTTTTGCTCCTATTCAAAAGCTGATCACTTCACTTCAAAAAAGTAACATTTGAGAAATCTTTTCAGCGGAATAAACTTCCTAGGAAGCGTGCTTTATTTATAAATAAATTTACATTAGCACTGATCTCTGGAGAGGGAATAAGATCCCCGGGTAAAGATGCTGGAAGTTTTGGCTATGAACAGAAGATTAATTGAGGGCTAACTTCTAAACAAAAAAGGAGTGCAAACCCCTAGAAACGAAGAAAATGGCAGTCAAGTCGTTCAAAAAAAGTTAGCTATGACAAGTAAATATTACAGGAACAAGCAAATAAACCATTTATAAATACACAGAAATTGATAAGTACTAGAGCTAGATAGCCTTGTCCTTGTAATCTGCTGAAATTATATATTAGGAATCAATATCTGTTATAATGTTACCTATTAGCAGTGTCTCTATCCTAAAAGAATTGTGTCCTTCAGTATAAACTTTTTCAAAAGATCTTACATTTGCGATAACTCCTCAATTAGAGGAAATGGTTTACGTTTACTCCCAGTTATACTACCAAATTGTTATTTACGGAAAATGCTCTAGACTATGCAGCGATTGTAACAAAATCAGCCAGGTGGACCTCAAAGTACAAGTTCCCGGACCAGGTGAACAGCTCAAGTCAGGGAGCCCTGGCTAACTGATATAAATAGAAATGTCAGAGGCTCTGTTCACTCAGAGCTGGTTCTGCGGAAGCCAGACCAGTGTCAAGTCCTATGTACAAGTAAATAAAGGGTGACTTGGTGATAGAATACCAGCCTCTGTGGACTTATTTCAGAGTATATTAATTTAATAATTTAAGGATACCAGAAAACATCATTTGGAATGACCTCAGCATCAACACAACCATTTGGGAATTGAATACTCCTGTGCTAGGTTTAGTGGCTGTTCCAAACACAAACAACATCTATATTTGCAATAGATAACTGTACTGCGTTAGTTCAGAATAATATTACAGACAAGACATCAGAAATATTTAAAAGCCATATACAGAAACAAATATACTGATGAACCCAGAAAAGAACAAATACTACAGGTGCTGGAAATCTGAAATAAAAGTGGAAATGCTGGAAATACTCAGCAGATCTGCCAACATCTCTATTTCTCTTTCTAATACCACTGTACTATCAATGCTTACTTCATTCAACCTCTTCCTTCCACCCTGTCAGGTTTCAATAAACAAGCAAATTCACTTAAATTACAGATAGTCCATGAGAAATCAAAATGGGCATGGAAAATCCCACCCTGAGATTAAAATCTGTGTGGAGGCTGGCTGTTACTGCAATCTCAGATCACCTCTCTTATACTCACTGCTCCACTGACTCCACCTCTGAAGACAGAATCTACGAATAGAGGAATAGTAAGGTCAGGAGGGAGGGAACCTATAATTGGAAATCAAAGGGCAGCTATTCTGGCTGGTGCCATGCAGGTCACTTTCAGCTGCACTGACATCAATCTCTGGGATGGCGAGAGGAGTGGCTGGGAACACAATAACAAGTATGTTTTCACGGTTTCACATGTATCTTCATGTATGTTTTTTCTACTTTGAAAACTACCTTTGTTCTAGTATCTCCAATTTTGATGGAAAGCAGTCAATGTGTTAAATTGTACACAGGTTATCAAGGCCAAGTGCGGCATACTTTGACGTGAGAGAATCATGGAAAATGAAATTTTGTTGCCTCGTTGCTGGGACAGAAACTACTTGTTGGGGGAAACTGGGACTGGCAGCTTCAGCCTTCAAGTTTTATTTTTTGTGGGAAGGGGTTGCTGTATTGTTGCGTCATGTATTCAATAGAGGGCTGTGTCCGATGGCATAAGATTAAATTCTCTTCTCATTGCTAGTTGAATAACTCCCTCAACAGCAGCAGCTTTGATCTTTGGAAGCTGCAGGAGGACATAGCCAAATGTTAATGAAGAAAGTCTTAAGCTCCTGGGAAGCTATGCAGCGAAGACGCTGCAGGTTGTCTTAGATGTTACAACACAGAGATGTTGCCAGAGGTGTTACTTCAATTACTTCTGAAATACTCATTTCAGTTTCACAGCATTCTTCTGATGCTTAGTTGAATAGGCACTGAAAAACAGTTCAGCATGTTGTTAATGCTTTCAATGGCCACAGAAACCTTGTGCACGGTCAAAGAAAAATTACACAAGAAGGAAACAAATGTTATTTTTGCTGGTTTGGGGATACACTATTCCAAATAAAATGACTAACAATTGGCACAACATGATCCTTCCATTTGTGCACCAGTCAAATTGAGGTTGACGATCTGCAGATATGCTTGTACGTCTGATGTGCCCCTAGCTCAATGAGAACTGGGTTTAAGGCTATCAAAATATTGTTGAATGTAGTGGTGTTCCAGCCAATGGAGGATGGAAGAAAAAAAAGGAGTCCCTTCTCAAACTCGTCCTACATTTTACGCCTAGTCTATCAGGTGAAAGAGCAGTGGCATGACCAAACACCAGCAAATCTATTCCCCCTTCAGTTTAGTTGGGGGTGCAGCATCGCAAAAATAGAATATCTGGCCAATTTCAGCTCATGGGAGCTTTTCAATCATAAATTGGCAAATAGAAAATGGAGCCCCTGAAAACCATAAAGCTGCACTCTAAAAAGATTCAAGTTAAGCAGATTTTTTTTATCCCCCCAAGAGCACTTATAATACTACTCAACTCAAAAATACATCTTCTCTTTTGTTCTTTTCTTCATCTTTCACTTATTACACATTTGCTTAAACCCTACTACATATAAATTTTCCCAGTCCTAACTGAAAGGTCGTATTCTGGAAATATTTTCTCTCCCCACAGACGCTGTCATGCCTGCTGAGTAGTTACAGCATTTTTTTTTTTAAATTCACAGTGGGAGGAGACTGAATTAAAAATGTGCAGCAAATGAAGAGACACATTTGAATGAGAAATTCCATTTATATAAGCACCTTTAAAGTCACTGTTGATGCACCATGATTAACGCACATACTGATGATCCAGTTTGTGGAATATTATTGAATATTACACAGGAAATTCCTCTCAAGTGACTTGCACATTATTTTAACCTCTTCCATAACAATAATTCTAATTTTAAAAAAAATTACCAATGCATGGTTTACACCATTTTTAGAAAATATTGTTAATATTAAAGATATTGTCTGGATGTAGATGCACCCCTGGACTTCCTTCCAACATCAAACTCAAACAAACAATGAACGGAGCAGACCACAACACAAGTGACAAAGTTTCTCAAACATCTCTTCAAATTTGGTTCACTTATCGCGGCATCATGACAAGGCCAGTGTAATATTCCATTCATAGAATGCCCAATTAATTCAGTGCTTAAAATTTAAAAAGCATATAACCATCCGAACTGATGGTAGACCAAATGGCCATTCAGAAGTTTGTATGTTATTCAAAAAGATATTCCTTCGTGGTAATAAATTTAGGCCACACAATATGCTTGCATTGTGTAATTAACTGTTTACATTGAAATAGCCATGGTAGGTTTTCAAATTTCTTTGTAAAAGTGAAATTCAATCTGGATATTAGCCAATAGAACAGGGAAAGCTGCTCTCAACTCTCACGCGCATGAGCAGTACCATCTACAGCAAAGAGCCCACAAATTTGCCTAAAAACATAACTAATAGCATCGAGCATGGCATTTGAATAAATACTCAGTAATACTGTAGCTCATTAGATTGTTTCTAAATTACTGAACATATGTTTAAAATGAATGTAAATATAATAAAGGATGCTGAAGAGCAAAATAAAAAAATCTGCTTTAGCATTTACCTTTCTTCACAGCATCCTTGATACCCGAGGAGTCAGGATCACTGAGAAAAAGCTTTGCTGTATATAAAAAATATTGAGAGAGATTGACTGATGTGACAGGTAAGTTTTCTGATAAACTTAAATAAACAAGTTATGAAAGGTTGGAGATAACAAACAAAAGGACTAAAGATACTTAGAATGAACACATCAGCAGCAAAACAGTAAAGAACTGGATTCAAAATACTTTAATTGCAAAAAGATATATAGGCCACAGCTTTGCTAAGCATCTGCTGGACATGAAATACTTAGTTTTTCATGTTCTATTTCTGTTATAGATGGAACGGTCTGTGTTTATTTTACTATTTGGGACAGTGGAAGTCAGAATCTATTATTAATTGCAACTTGGGACAAGCAAACTACATTTTCAACGCAAGGGTAGCAGAATGTTAAATTTTATTGAAAAGAACAATTAACACAAATATACCCATGGTATTAAAAACCTAAACGAAATGAACAGAAATTCAAGGATGCAGATGCTACTGAAAGCTGTAAATCATGAAACAGAAAAGAGTATTGAATCAGAGATATTGAGTTTTAAAGCAATGATGAATCCATTGGTTTATTGGATTGGGCACTGTAGTAATCAGTTCATAGAAACAGATTCACTAGATAAGCAAAATATAGACAATGATGCTTGAAAAAAAAACTAGAACTGCATTACTTGGCTCAGGGGAGATGAGGGGGAATCAAAATCAAGAGTTAAAAAAATTATTATAAGGCTTGAGAGTAAATACTTTAAATGAAAAGTTGCTGCCAGTCAGCAAATTAGTAACGAGGAACATAAGTTTAGGATTAACACTGGAAGGGTAATAAGTGTTCCTGCCTTTCAGCCAGACGTTCCCACTCCATGGCTCGTTTGACACAGAAGAACCCAGTGAATGGCGTAGACAAGCCTACATGTATCTATGCCAGTCCCTAGCCTGTACGTTAAACAGGAAGGGTTAGCAAGAGGTAGGGCAGTCAGCTGTAAAATCACCCACCAAAGCCAGAAAAAAAAAGTTGATATGAAGGATGATCAACCAGACTTGCAGTGACCGCATGTAACATAAGAAAAGCCAGGCAGAGAAAGGAAGCACTGAGATGTAGGTGTCACGTATTTCTCTCAAATTGCACAGATCATATCATTCTAATCAGCAGCAATGTGTTTGTGTTTATGTTCCACGCACGTTTCATTCCACCACATCTGTCAGTATATCTTACTGTTCATTTCACCCTCATGTGAAAATCTAGCTTCCCTTCTAATGCGTGAATAGTATCAGAATAGGAATAGATCACAATTGGAATAAATACAGTCACTGCCGAAGTTCTTCTCTCAATGATTCCTTATATGATTTAAGGAATCTGGCAGACTCATCTGTGCCATTTTTTTTTTTTAAGATGGAACAGTCTAATGAAAGAAAAGAAGGAACCAAGGAAGGCAGAGAGACAGGGTGAGAAACAGAGCATGTGAGAAACATACAAGGTGGGGGAGGGAATGAAATGGAATTAATTGGTAAAGAAAATTATGCAACCTGACCCCTCCTGTCATGAACATGCTCAATTCCAGTTTAACCGCAATGGCTTTGAGTAACTTGCTTTGGAGAGGTGTTATTATTTTAATATGCAAATAAGGCTGCAATCCTTTCATCAAATTAGAAATCAAATCTATTGACAATGGATTGAATTTCCCAGGACCCGAGATATCTAAAGGAAGAATGCAGCTGCCAGATCAAGTAAATAAAGGCTTTCTCAGAAATGATCAGAATTCATGAGGAGTGCTCGCCCACCCTCCAGACTCCCAAAAAGTTGCACTATTTCCCAACACTCCCACAATCGCTCCTTCAGAACAAGCACTGCCCACTGATTCTTATTCTTCTTGATTGCTGGGGTTTGTTGTTGTTGTTTTGTATTGCAGACTTGACCACCTGGCAGCCTCTTAATCTGGTTGGCTGTGACAAAGGAAACGGAATTTTTAAAAATTCACATGTTGAATTCAGCAGGATCTCGGCATTCTGAGCCACTGATCTGTGCTTCTCAAACCTCCCTTAAATATTAGGCTTTGTTTCATTACCTGACACTTTTAATTCCTCTCTCTCTTCGGGGCTTATGGAGTCCACATCCTGAGTTATAGTACATTCCAGAGTAGCAGGTGGTTCCTGCAACAAACCAAGAAAGGAGGAATTGAAATTGCGAAATTAGACACACCCAGGAATTAATATTATTGCTGATACAAAGACATGACCAGTAAAGATGATAAACTGATCAAAGTCCTTGCAATCTTTTCTTCCTGGAACAGGTGAAGGACATACATTGCAGCTACTTACACAAGGACATAGATATCTACATAAATATGCATATTTCTATCTCCATAGTGCAATTCCTACAAAGTCAAGGGGAGCCATACAATTCCAGGTAAGGTGTTAGAGAAGGTGTTATTCTGCACCATACTCTCACCATCTAAGCAACTCAGCAGACCCATCTCAGGTTCACAGTTCATTCTTGGATCAAAGATTCTGTTTTTTTTTATGTAAACTGACACTGACAGGTCCTTCAGCACATGACAGTTTTTTTTTTAAATCTTCACCTCAAAATGATGCAGCTAAACCAAGAAATTCAACTTGATTTAACAAGTTGCATGCAACGAGCAATATGCATTAAATTTTGCATGAACTGCGCACACTTTGAAAAATGAGCAGAATCTATATGAATAAACATGAAATGAAATCAATGCAGCGGTATTTTGTATGAATATATCCATGCAATTGAATATATTCAATCTCAACTACAGCAGTGGAATGGATACCCATTACAAACTGGAGTTTCAAATCGAAACCTTGTCAGGTTCCATGATACACTCACATAAATACGTGTCTGTTTTACTTGTGTAGAATTTGAGTAATATTTCCCTAGATCTGTTTTTTTACAAAAGCGCAACACTAAGGGGATTAAGGTAGTGCCACAACCTAGACACCTGGAAAAAGATATACGCATTGGTACTTCAGTCTGAGCCACACTGAACCAACAAAGCTTGAAACAAATCCTGTTTCACACAGTTATTCAGTACATTACATCTCTGCAGAATAGTACAAAACAAAGAACACAATACTTTTGGCACTGCATCAATCACTGATTCACCACAGCAAAATGTATGTGCATGACAACATGCGCCACAAAAACTCACCAAGGATTATCCAAAAACATTTACTAACCAGAATGAGAGCAACAGGCAGATGGGAACAGCACCATCAAAACATTCCCCTCCAATTTGCACACTGACGTGAACCAGAAATTTTTAGTATTGCCAGTATTTTGCCTTTTAGAAATATGAAGTAAGAACAGAAAATGCTATAAATGCTCCACAAACCTGGTAGTGTGTGTAGAGAAAATCACAGTTAATGTTTCAGGTTTGTGATCTTTCATCAGAAAAGTTCTATGGTCCATTTCTCTCTCCACATCTGCTAATAGCCCTACTTTTATTAGAATTTTATTCACGTTCTTTCATTGTCATTGGGTCAAAATCCTGGAACATTTTCCCCCCAACAGTACTCTGGATGGCTGTACTTTCATTGCACAGACTGCAGTGGTTGAAGAACTTGTATTGGACAATTAGGGACTGACAATGAGTACTAGCCTTGCCAGCAAACTAAAGACATTCCTAGAGCAAGTTGTCTTACTGGATGTAAACTATATTTTCCCCGTTGTATCTTGCACATTTATAACTTCAAATCCATTTTGACAACACAGCAAATTTTACAAAGAACGTATCATTTGCATCAAGTATGACCAGCAAAAGTAAAAAGGAGAAAAAAGACAAAAAAAGTGCTGAAAAATACAACTGGTTTTAACGAGATTATAACTCACTTAACGTCATTTCTCCAGTCAATTCACAAATATAGATGCCAAAACATGCAAGGCAATGGAAAATAATCCATAACTATTGCAATATTTGGATATAAACACCAATGATTAATTATTCATCGCACTGGTGAGCAACTGGGATATGGCAGAACACAGCAATTAAATGCTACTACATTCAGAATTAGCTAATTTTGGGCAGCTTGAGGCTGTGAATAAAAGGGGCTGCAGGGCCACACTACGGAGGAAAAAAAAAAATCTAAAAATCAGGTTTCCTTTGCCAACCACTATTTGGTTTAAAAATCTGAATGGAAGGGGAAAGATTAGGCTCTTTTGCAACACATGAACAATTCCAAGACTTGTTTTTCAGGTTGCAATAAGCAGAGGATCCAGACAATTTGTTCAAATTTACAAACCTACCTCTACTGCCGCCTGAATGTTGCAGACAAAAATTTTTGAAAAGGGTGCATAGTAATGGCACCTCACAGGGGAGGTTAACTGTACATCAGAACACTAAGACTTCAAAAAGCTTTTAACTTGACAGCACCTCCAACTTTCTCAGTACTACACTGGAATGTCAGCCTTGATTTGGAGTGAAACTTTTGACAAACTTCTGACAGAAGCAGGCGCTACCAACCTAGTCACAGCTGACAACTCAGGAACTACGTCTTCGGCTAGTTTACTAAAACCATCGTCTCCAACACAATTATTATGATTGACTGTTTGACTACAGGCAGCTGATCTCACTGCATGCCTGTCTTTCCGTCCAGTGCACACATCAATCACCAAACTGCTGCATAACTTCCACTCCCAGAAGCCCCAGAGCTCTTATCAGACTTTAAATCATGCCTCAGTTTGGTTGAGATGGACTATCGCTGCAGCATAAAGTAAGTTTTGCAGTGGCACTGCAAACAAACAAATATGAAATATTCTACAGAGATAAAAGGTACTGCAGATGCTGGAGAATCCGAGATAACAAGCATGGGGCTGGATGAACACAGCAGGTCAAGCAGCATCATAGGAGCAGGAAAACTTGACGTTTCGGACCTAAACCCTTCATCAGAAATGGGGGAGGGGAAGAGGGTTCTGAAATAAATAGGGAGAGAGGGGGAGGCGGATAGAGGATGGATAGAGGAGAGGATAGGTGGAGAGGAGGCCGACAAGTCGAAGAGGCGGGGATGGAGCCAGTAAAGGTGAGTGTAGGTAGGGGGGAGATAGGTCAGTCCAGGGAGGACGGACAGGTCAAGGGGGCGAGATGATGTTAGTAGATAGGAGATGGGGGTGTGGCTTGAGGTGAGAGGAAAAACAGGTTAGGGAGGTGGAGATGAGCTGGGCTGGTTTTGGGATGCGGTTGGGGGAGGGGAGATTTTGAAGCTTGTGAAATCCACATTGATCTACAAACTAATGTGCAAAACCAGTATATTACAGGTTAGACACACAAGTGACTATTCAGCCTATCGCATCCATGTGGACTCACTGCAAAAACATCTCAGCAAGTCCATTCCACTCTGGATCTATAGGTTGTTCTCTTCAGTTGCTAATCCAATAGGTCCATACAGGGCAAGGAAAAGTTACAGGGAATGCTGCTGAGCCCCACATCCAATATCTGAGTAAAGAAAGCCAAAACAGCCTGGGAAACAAATCGTGACTGCAGAAGTGACCTCCCTTGCCTCCACAATTGAAAGCAGCCAGCAACATTCTGGATGTTCCAGAGGCATAGGTCCAGACTGATGTTGCAACAATCATGTTTGGCACAATAGCAGGTTCTATTGAACTGGTCCTGAATTTCCCTCTTTTGTCAATTACCACAGTATAATTCATCAGCTAGCATTGGTGAGTGAATTTATGGATCTCTCATGTAATGAAACTTAAGATGGTAAACTTGATTCGGGCCAGAGCCCTTCAGCATTCTTTATTTAAATCCTCACTCAATGAACTCGATGCTACCAATGGTGAATTAATTCCCTGTATTGATGTGAGGTTAAGTCAAGAGAAGGTCCTGCAAAGATCTTTAAATCTGATGCCTAAAATTATCACTGTTCTTAAAATAAGGAATGAAGTGAGCTGACAGACAATGTTGCTCAACTTTGGATTTCTTACGTCAAAAATGAACGAACTGAACTGTAAACAGCAGGGAAAGGATCAACTGAGCACATATGCACAGTACTATGAATGCATTCCAAGTGAAATTGAGTGTGGTCCTCCAAATCAAAACAAGAAAATACTCCAACTTTGAGTCTGTAGAGAGTACTAGAAATCAGACAATAGAATGGCTCTATCCAGAAAACATCCGTGCATGCCTCAGCAAGTTCACTGGGGAATTAGATTTGATGAAACAAATAGTCATGTTTTGCCTCATATCTATTCCTTCAAGTAGATATTAGTTGGTTGGCTGGCTGCAAAATTTATTTAGCATTTGATTTACAATGTAGGGAGTTGGTAAGGAGATAATTAGTATGCAAAATTACACTGAACCAAAAGTCAGATTGTGGCAGACTCAAAGAGAAAAATATCCACTCCGACTGTGAGCTTTTAAAGGCGACTTACTTTGACTTCAAGTTCCTCTTGAAACAACATTCTCTCAAATGAAATCAACAAAGACCACACATAACACCTGCCTCTTGGATACCCATTTGATGAACTATACATGTCTTCAAACTTCAAAGAACTGGCAGATAACCAGTCACAGGTGTCACTCAAATTTGTTGAGTAGAGGACAAAATGAATAACTCTATATGCTTGGTTTTAAATTTATATAAGCTACATAAAAATATACACTTTATTTTATGTCTTCTTTGCTGTGATTTTGAGTTGCACTTAAATTCAAAAAGTAATCATGTTTAAAGAGGTTGGAGACCACTGACCTAACAAATCCCAAGTGCAACCTCTTTGAAATAGGTACGTACACCTGAGTTAAATGACCATGAGTGGATCTAACTGGATTGTCCTTTCAAAAGACAGATACAACAAGATACAGTGTGAAGCTGGAGGAACATAGCAGGTCAGGCAGCATCAGAGGAGCAGGAAAGTTGACGTTCTGTGTCAGGACCCTTCATCTACAAGATGATACGATAGCTTCCTTTCGTGCTGGATCATGTTCTGCAAGGAGCTATTTCAGTGACCACCTCTTTTCAGAAGCAGGTCAGAACATTTAATATAGGCATTGGGACATCATGTTGCAGCTGTACAGGACACTGGTGAGGCCACTTTTGGAATACTGCACCCAGTTCTGGTTACCTTTCTATAGGATAGATATTAAACTTGAGGGGGCGCAGAAAAGACCTACACAGATGTTGCTGGTACTGGAGGGTTTGAGCGATAGGGAGATGCTGATTAGGCTGGGACTTCTTTCCCTGAAAGATCAGAGGCTGAGGGGTGGCCTTATAGAGGTTTATGAAATCATGAGGGGCATGAATAGGGTAAATAGACAAGGTCTTTTCCCCAGGGTGGGGAAGTCCAAACCTAGACGGTATAGATTTAAGGGGAGAGGGGTAAGATGTAAAAAGGACCTAAGGTGCAACTTTTTAATGTAGAGGGTGATGCATGTATGGAATGAGCTGCCAGAGGAACTGGAGGAGTCTAGTACAACTACAACATTTAAGAGGCATCTGGATAGGTATATGAATAGGAAAGGTTTAGCGGGATTTAGGCTAAATGCTGGCAAATGGGACCAGGTCCGATTGGGATGTCTGGTCGGTAGGGACGAGGTGGACCGAAGGGTCTGTTTGCGTGCTGTATGATTCGGTAGTGGCTATTACAAAGTCAAGGCTCACTCACCTTCAGCAGCTCGGGGCTGACTTGAGAGCACCATTTCTCCAGAGTCTCCCGAATACAATCCTGTAACTGCAAACGACAGACAGAGTGAGTGCCAGGAACAAAAACAGAAGTTGCTGGAAAAGCTCAGAAGGTCTGGGAGCATCTGTGAAGAAAATAAATCACATTTAACGTTTCAGGTCCAGTGACTCTTCCTCAGAACACTCAGAGTGAGTGCCAGGTTAAAGTTCGGGCCAGGGCCTGCGAGGAACTGACAGCAGCACAGACCAGAAAGGGATACCCCCCCACGATCTAAGGTACCTCACCTCCTCGCTCGGCGAGGTTGGGCATTTCTTCTTTAGCCGGCTCCAGTTGACGATATTCCCGGTGTGAATGGAAACAGCTGAAGCCTGAGCGAATAGCTGCTTGCCGCCCTCCATGTGCATTCCACAGTGCGACATGGCGGAGACGACCCTCAGTACCGGCACGAACCGCCTCAACAAACCAGAGCCACACCCCTCCTAACGTCACGCCACTCTAGATCCGCCTCCTTCTCCAACGTCACACAACACTGGATCCTCTCCCTTCGCTAACGTCACACCACCTGGGTCCGCCTCCTTCTCGGACGTCACACGCCCCTCGGCCCAGCCTTGCCCAATGTCGCCCCCTGGATCCGCCCCCTTCCTAACGTTGTCTTCCTGGATCCGTGCACTTCCACAAAGTTACCCTCTGGAGCCACCCCCATTCCAAACGCCCCGTCCCTGGATCCGCCCCTTCCCTGAAAGTCACCCGACCTGCGTCCGCCCCTTCCCTAACGTCACACCCCGGGCCCACCCCTTCCCGCAAACCTCCCCCTTGGTCCGCCCCCCTCCCTAACGTCTGAATCCCCAGTCCTACCGCTTTCCGAAGGAAATCCATGCCCCGCCCCTATAACGTCACCGTCCGACACGCCCCCTACCCGAATCCCACCCCTTAGCCCCGCCCCTGTAAATGGCTGCTCGTCAACGGTGACCTTGACAACAGTACGGAGCTGGAGGAACATGGGAGGCCAGGTAGTCTCAGAGGAGGCGTTTCGGGTCGGGGCTCTTCAGAAATGGGGGTGGGGGAAGGGGAGTTGGGAAATAAATAGGAGGGCTGGGGAAAGGTAGGTGAGTGCAAGTAGGCAGCGGAATGTTCCATCTTGGAGGCGGAGGAATTGGGAGTAGGGGAGCTCGTTCTTGCAGGAAGGTGGGTGAGAGGAGGTGTAGTCCAGGTAGCTATGGGAGTCAGTGGGCTTGAAATAGACATTGGTTTTGAGTCAGTCACCAGAGATGGAAAGGTCCAGGAAGGAGAAGGAGGTATCGAAGATGATCCAGGTGAATTTGAGATTGGGTTGAAAGGTGTTAATAAAATTGATGAGATAAAAGGTACTGCAGATGCTGGAGAATCCGAGATAATAAGCATGGGGCTGGATGAACACAGCAGGTCAAGCAGCATCAT
>JAHRHZ010000273.1:4819395-4830280 GCA_024137785.1 Ginglymostoma cirratum | reverse complement strand
TCATCAGAAAAGGGTTTAGGCCCGAAACGTCAAGTTTTCCTGCTCCTATGATGCTGCTTGACCTGCTGTGTTCATCCAGCCCCATGCTTAATAAAATTGATGAACTGTGCAAGCTCCTTGTGGGAGCACGAGGCAGTGCCGATACAGTCATTGAAGTAGTGGAGGACGATGCCTGTCTAATAGCAGAAAAGGGACTGTTCCACATATCCTACGAAGTGGCAGGCAGAGCTTGGGCCTGTGCGGGTGGCCATGGCCACCCTCAATCTGTAGAAAGGTAGGAGGAGTAAAGAGAAGTTGTTCAGGGTAATGACAAGTTCTTTTAAGTGGATGAGGGTTTTGGTGAAGGGGGGTCTAGTTGGGCCTGTGGGAGAGGAAGAAGTGGAGGGCTTTTAGGCTTCTGCATGGGGGATACAAGTGTACAGGAATTGAATGTCCATGGTGAAGATGAAATGTCAGGGAATTGGAAGTCTTGGAGGAGATGGAGGGCGTGGGCGGTGTGCCGGACATAGGTGATGAGTTCCTGGACTGGGGGGGAAAACAACAGAGTCAAGGTAAGCAGGAATGAGTTCAGTGGGGCAGGAGCAGGCAGAGACAATGGGTTGGCTAGGGCAGTCAGATTTGTGGATTTTGGGAAGGAGATAGAAATGGGTGGTGTGGGGTTGGAGAACGATGAGGTTGGAGGCTGTGGGTGGGAGGCAACCTGAGGTGACAAAGTTATGAATGGTCTGAAGGATGATGGTTTGGTGGTCAGGAGTGGGGTCATAATCTCTCCCACTTATCCACCCCTCCCATTCCCACTGACCAATCCCCACCACTCCCTACCTGCACTCACCTATCCCATCACATGTATCTTCCCCAGCCCCAGCCCCACCCCTATTCTCTCTATTTACTTCCCAGTTCCCTTGCCCCTCCCCATTTCTGAAGAAGGGTTCCGACCCAAAACATCAGCTTTCTTGCATCTGTGATGCTGCCTGGCCTGCTGTTTTCCTCCAGTTCCACACTATTGTCTCTGACTCCAGCACGTGCAGTTCTTGCCATCTCTCATTACTGTGACCCTGCCCCAACCATGATCTTTCAGTTTTTATGTTATTCCACCTTACATGCCACAACACTCCACCCCCTATTCATGAAGCTTTCTACTGGTGTGTGGCTAATCTACAGCAAGAAACTGTTCAACTTGCACCACCTTGAGCCCAGAACCATGGCCCCCTACTGAACCTCAGTCCATTTAGTGACAATATTTTGAAGACACTTGCATGTGCACATACTCAGAGGCCCAGCTCCAAACCATTGTTGATGCATTCACAAAGGCATACAAGAGAATATGCACCTTATGCTATATATCCAGAAGACCCTAACATTTATGCAAACATTTAAGGGGAGCCAATGGCCTAGTGGTATTATCACTAACTGAGCTAATGTTCTGGGTTCAAATCTTGCCAAGACAAATGGTGGAATTTGAATTCAACAAAAAAGAATATCTGGGATTAGAATCTATTGTTGATTGTCGGGAAAAACCCATCTGGCTCACTAATGTCATTTAATGAAGGAAATTGTCATCTTTACCTGGTCTGGCTTACATATGACTCCAGACCCTCAGCAATGTGGTTGACTCTCAACTGCCCTCTGGACAATTAGGGATGGGCAACGAATGCTGGCCCAGCCAGCAACACCCTCATCCTGTGAATGAATAAAAAAAAACCAAAGACTCACTGACCCTAAGTCCCTCTAATCAGCCTGCTCCAAAACATACTTCAGGAGCTTTCTGTCAATGAAGGTAGATGTCAACAATTAAATTTAATTGCACCTTCAGTGTGCCAGAAAAAAACAACTTTTAGTGACAAATGCTTCAAACTTGACACCAAACTCATGGTCTACAAGTCAGCAGTGTTACCAGCCCCCTCGGGGACATGGCCAATGTGCAGCAAACAGTGGTAGGAACTTGAAAACACCCAAGAAGCATCAAACTCCCCTGCTGCTTCAAACATCATCTGCCCCATCTGTAGCAAGGTGTTGAACCAGCATTGGAATGCTCTGTCAACCTCTGGTTGCACAACTCCAGAATGAACGCACGTCATGCTTGATCTCAGAGACTGGTACATTAGTGTCAAGAGCAGATCCTTAATTAACACACAGCTAATTTCCTAACCTAGTGACAGTTTAATATCCCTGTTCTGGTTTTGGCGAACACTTCACGTGATCTGCAGCAATTGTAGTCACCTTCCAAAAGCATCCTGGCAGATTGTTAGGTCACTAAAGAGCAGCTTAAATGTAACATAAGATTTCACAGAATTCTTGGACATGTTGGTAGAAATAGCAGAGCAGAGGTTGCTCCAAGATAGTGACAGAATAACTTCTCTGTGCAGATTAATCTACTGTGCTATAAATCATGCTGCCAGCTTGATGACATTTACATGGTTATGTTTCATGATGTCGTGCAACACAACCGAAGGCAGCTTATGTCCAACTTGGTAACTAACCTTGGCTCTCTTAAGGCTAAATGACTTTGAAGTGACCTGAAATATTAACACTCAAATGAAATCCAAAATATCCAGGGGCCGAAACAATCCAACAAATTACGAAGGATTGTTTCATTATTTGTTTTTGTGGTGAAAGGAGATGAGTGCTAAAGAGAAAGAGGTTGGAAGCCCTCTGAATTTGGCCCTTTTTATGGTCTTGTTAAAACTTGAAAGATGATAAACATCTGTTGTTTTACAGCCAAATATTCATCTTTGATGTGTAAATACATCATATTTTACAAAACAATTACATATTTTACAGCTGCAATCATATTCATTCAAGTCACAAATGAGAATCTGTGTAGCCTATTTTCTCCTTTGTACCAGTGACACACTCTACCTTGCTCCAGGTGCTAGCTGCTGAAACCCTCAACCATGCCTTTGTTACCTCTGGACTGGGCTATTCCAATGCATTTCTGGCAGGGTCCCACATTTTTCCCTTCATATGTTTAATACCATGCAAACTCTGCTATCATCCAAATAAGCACAATGTCCTGTTCACCCATCACACCTGCTCTTGATCCTTTATTCATTAATGGGATGAGGGTGTCGCTGGCTAGGCAGCATTTATTGCCCATCCCTAATTGCCCAGAAGGCAGTTCAGCGTCAACCACATTGCTGTGGGTCTGGAGTCATATGTAGGCCAGATCAGGTAAGATGGCAGTTTCCTCCTCTAAAGGACTTTAGTGAACCAGATGGGCTTTTCTGACTATTGACAATGGATTCATGGACATAGATTCTTAATTCCAGCTATTTTATTGAATTCAAATTCCACCATCTGCTGTGGCAGGATTTGAACCCTGGTCCCCAGAATGTTATCTGTGTCTCTGGATTAACAGTCCAGTGATAATACCACTAGGTCATCACCTCCCTCGGATGACTTACTAGGAATCCTGTTTAAGTAATATATTGATTTTAAAATTCTCATGCTTGTTTTCAATCCCTTAATGGCCCCATCCTTCCCTAGCTCTGTATTCCCCAAACAACCTCAATCCACCATGATACCTGTACTCCTCCAATTCTAATTTCTTCATTCTTAATTTTAATCTTTCTACCACTACAGGCTGTGCCAACAGTTGCCAAGTCCCTAGTTTCTGGAATTTCCTCCCCAAATATCTTCACTTCTCTACCTCATTTCCCCCTTCTATACTCTCTTTAGAACTTGTATCTTCAACCAACTTGAGGCCATCTATCCTAGTATAACTTTATGTGGTTTGTCATCAAGGAACACCATCATATTCAAGTTCCCCTCCAAGCCACTCACCATCCTGACTTGGAAATATATCGCTGCTCCTCCACTGTCACTGGGTCAAAATCCTGGAATTCCCTCCCTAATAGCATTGTGGGTCAACACACAGCAGGAGGACTGCAGCTGTTCAAGAAGGCAGCTCACTGCCACCTTGTCAAGGGCAACAAGGAATGGGCAAGAAATGCTGGCCACCCAGTGACACCCACATCCCACAAATGAATGGAAAAAAATGTTTTGTTTAACAACTCTATTGTGAAGTGCCTTGGGGTGTTTCACCGTGTTGAAGATGCTATATGAATACAAGAAGTTATCATCATTTATTGATTACACAACTACAGCCCCAGATTGAATTATAATGTTATCAAGTAAACTCACGAGAAGTAGGTCAATTATTAGCACTACTGTGACATTAATATAAGCTGATACTTGCATGTTCTCAAAGAATTTCCCACACATCTTTTGAATGGACCCTTGAGGAAGAATGTTTAGTTATTATTTTGTGTTTGTAATATACGGAGTGATCTAAACATATCACTCAGGATAACACCTTTTTTTGTTAAGAAACAGTCTTCTATACTTTTAAATGGAGGTCCATAGACCATAAGATATAGCAGCTGTAGGCCATGCTGCCCAACAAGTCATCTCCACCATTCAATGAAATCATTGCTGATTCTCAACTCCACTTCCTTGCATTATCCTCATTACCCTTGATTCCCTTAATGATTAGAAATCTGTCTATCTCAGCCTTGAAATACATCACGACCCAGCCATACGGTGCCATGGGCTTGCCTTGGAAGAAGTTCAAGTCCCATCCCACAATTTGATTGCCAAGAAAGGTGTGTTCATAACAATAACCAAAGACGTTGAGTATGAAACTGCAAATCCTTCCAACTCACACCAGTAGCAGGCAATGAAAGTGGGTGCGATTGATGGACAACTATGAGATGGAGAGAAAATCAGAAGCAACCATCACTGTTGTAGCTCCACACTATAATCTGCATGTTGCCACAGTAACTTAGACTCAGTTATTTATTACACACCACAGTTTAAAAATATAATAGTGTAATTGTATTATCTGAAGATAGAGATAACAAGGCGTGAGGCTGGATGAACACAGCAGGCCAAGCAGCATCATAGGAGCAGGAAAACTTGACGTTTCGGGCCTAGACCCTTCAGAGAGACAAATACACAAATGAAATTATGCAAAATACTGCAATAAAATTTAATAAATCCGTTTGTTGCAATTTGATGAAAAGCAATTGTTGTGCTGTCACAACTTGGTTAGTTATTTCCTTTGGCACATTGGATCAGTTTCTATTTGTCGTCATACATAGAGCAGAGTGATGTGTGCAGGTGCAGGGGGAAGTGATGACCTAGTGGTATTATTGCTGGACTGTTAACCCAGACACCCAGATAATGTTCTGGGGATATGGGTTTGAAGCCTGACATGGCAGATGGTGGAATTTGAATTCAATAAATATCTGGAATTAAGAATCCAATGATGACCATGAATCCGTTGTCAATTATTGGGGAAAAACCCATCTGGTTCACTAATGTCCTTTGGGGAGAAAACTGCCATCCTTAACTGGTCTGGCCTACATGTGGCTCCAGATCCACAGAAATGTGGTTGACTCTGGGCAATGAGGGATGGGCAATAAATACTGCCTGGCCAGCAATACCCACATCCTGTAAGTAAATTTTTAAAAAATTCCAGACACTGCCAAAATTATTCACAATTAAAATCATAGGGTAGAATAAGGAAGCATCAACTGTAAACATTCAACCTGTCATGATCAACTCTCACAAAATGTACAATGAATCCAATAGAATAAAGAGACAGGGGAGATGGTGGTGTAGTGGTAATGTCATTGGATAGGATCCGAGAAATATCAGGCTAATGTTCCAGGGATATGGGTTTGAATTCTACCATGGCTCAATCTGAATTAAGTAACCATCATGAATTTCTGAAAAAAGATTGCCAAATGGTTACCGTGCAACCATTGTTGATTGTCATAAAAACTCATCTGATTCACCAACATCATTTAGGGAATGAAACTGCCATTCTTACCTGGTCTGGCCTACATGTAACTCTTAACTGCTCTCTGGTCAATAAGTGATGGGTAACAGATATTAAACAATGCTCACATCCCATGAATGAAAGTAACTAAAAATAGGTATAAATGAGACGGATCATTTTATCCTAATTTAGCCAGTCTCTCCAGAGTTAAAAAAAACACTCCCCACCATTGCTCCATCAAGTTCTGTCTCAGTCGTACAGCACAGAAACAGACTCCTCGGTCCAACCAGTCCACACTGAACATAGTCCCAAACTAAACTAGTCCTATCTGCCTGCTCTTGGCCCATATCCCTCCAAACCTTTCCTATTGGTGTACTTATCTAAGTGTCTTTTAAATGTTGTAACTGCACCAAAACAACTACTTCCTCAGGAAGTTCATTCTGCATGTGAACCACTAAACATACTTTGAATTAATCTGAGATTTTCATCTTTCACTAACCTAACTGGAAGGCTATTAGTATGAGGTCCTTCATCATATTATTCCTCATACAATATACTTTTATCAGTTTCACCTTGTTTTAATATTAGGCCTTATCCTTAAAATCTCTCAACTTCCCTAGTCAAGGTCCTCTATGATTTAACCTTCAAGGAAAGGATTCTGGTTTCTCCAATTTTTAGTCTTAACTCAGTTCTTGGATACCCGACATCAATCTTCTAGGTCTTTTCAGTACATCTATGAATTGATGGTTTCTCTGCTACTCTGGGGATCAAAACTGAATATAATCTGAAAATGGAGCCTCACCAAAGTGCGATTGCATTTTAACGTGTTTCTTCTCATTGATTGCTGATGGAACAATATCCTTTAGTGCTCTATTTAAAGTGTTTTGCATAGTTGCACAGAAATTTGAGATGCTGAGTGTCACATTTATGATTGCATCAGAACTATTTCATCTCCATTATTGTGGAACTCAAGTACAAACAAGCAATTATATAAAAATACTTTGAATAGCTTAGTATTTAGAATACAACTTGTAATAGTAGATGAATAACCAAAGTTATTTGCTTCACATAAGTAACATTATGGAAATGAGTATGATTTCCTGTACAGCAATCTGGTCCTTCTCAAAAGCCTACGCATTAAAATATCATGTTTAGTCAGGATACGAAGTTAGAAATTAGCAGGTGACTTGGGGGAAGCAGATCAGAGGCTCAGAATACATCAACAAGTAACTCACCTTCTAATGTCCCAAGCTTGTCCACCATCTATAAGGCACGAGACAGGAATGTGATGGAATATTCCCCACTTGCCTAAATGAATGCAGCTCCAACATCATTGAAGAGCTTGATACCATCCAGGACAAAGCAGCTCGCTTTATTGGCACCGCATCTTTAAGCGTCGACTCCCACCACCACTGATGATCAGTAGCAGCAATGTGTACCATCTACAAGATACACCACAGAAATTCACCAAAGATTCTTAGACAGCACCTTGCAAACCCACGACAACTTCCATTGCAAAGGACAAGGGTAGCAGATACATAGGAATATCACCGACTTCAGGCTCCCCTCCAAGTCACTCACCATCCTGACATGGAAATATTATGCCGTTCCTTCAGCATGGCTGGGTCAAAATCCTGGAACTTTTTGCTTAAACACATTGTGGATCAACCTACAGCATATGTACTGCAGCAGTTCAAGAAGGCAGTTCATCACCACCTTCCCAAGGGCAACAAAGACAGGCAATTAAATCTGCCCAGCCAGCAATACCCATGTCCCATGAGTGAATAAAATAAACATTAATATTGGAACCATTGTTAATGTAAAGATCAGTCTCAAAGTAGGAGTATGCGCTAATTGCTCTCATATTTATATCCCTATTGTGCAGATACATTGTAAAGTGGTGCATTGTAAAAGGAAGAGGAAAGGGAACAATTCCATTTATCCACAGTTCAATAGTGACATTTTACATATGGCATATGTTTGGGCTGATAATTTCATGAATATGCATAATACTGTCACTGTTGTAGTTTAAACACATGATAATATTAACAAATGGCACCTAGCAGCATATTTACCAACCCCAGGAAGACTCAATTAAAAACATATGTTTTTCTGTCTCCCTGAATAAACAGCAATATGATTTTAATGTGGTTTGTATCGTCTGCAGCTGAAAAGGGAGACAAAGGAAGAAAGGATGAAAGAAATAAAAGGAGATAAAGAAGGAGAAAAAGAAAGAAGAACAGCAAGAGAGGGAGAAAGAAGGAAAGAAAGACTTAAAAAGTGTTTTTCATGACCAGATACCTTTCAGTGTATTAAGCCAAATGAGTCTTCAAAAGTATTGCTGAAACAAACATTTTGTTAAAGCTTCTGGTCTTGCACTCATTGGGATAATTCACAAGAAACCCCAAAGTAAAGGAAAAATAACATTGATCCTGACCATGAACAATGAACAAGAGAATGGCCATCACTGATTTTGTAATTGAAACAGGTGGTGTTCATTTCTCAAAGCAATGCTGTGGTTGATCATCGGCAATCTGCCTTGTTTAAAATTTAAACAAAGCTTGACAGTTTTCTGCCAGTCATCATTAACTGGTGCATGTTCCATGGTAACACCTGAATGAATCAGAGTCCACCTGCCAACCAATCAGCACTCTCCCCTCGGCAGTATGAATGTCATTTACCCTTTACTTTGGTATTTCCGATGAATTGTAATGACAATTGTAATGAAAAATTTTTAGTAGTACTCAAGTTCTTTATTACCAAAAGATTAGTTTAAGTGAAGTAATTATTGTAATGCAGGAAGTACGGCAGCTCATATTTAGGGAGGTGATGGCCTTGAGAGATTAGTACTGGAGTGTTAATCTAGAGACACAGCTAATGTTCTGGGACCTGGGTTCAAATCCTGCCAATGGCAAATGGTAGAATTTAAATTAAATTTTAAAAAATGTGAAATTAAGAGTCTACTGATGTCTGAATCCGTTGCTGATTGTCAGGAAAAACCTATTTAGTTTACTAATGTTCTTTAGGGAAGGAAATTTGTTGTCCTTATCTGATCTGGCCTGCATGTGACTCCAGACCCACGGCAATGTACTTGACGCTTAACTGCCCTCTGGGCGATTAGGGATGGCACTAAATGCTGGCCTAGCTAGTGATGCCCTCTTCCCATGAATGAATAAAAAAATGCACACAGCGAAGTCCCATAAGCTTCAATGTGATAATGACCAAATAATCCGTTTTTGCAATATTGCTTGAGGGACAAAGTTAGTCTGGAGACTGGGAACAACTGCTCTGCTCAACTTAAAAATATTGCTATGGGTTCTTTGACAGCTACCTGAGCTAGCAGAAAGGAATATGGTTCAATGTCTCACCTAAAATGACGACATCTTCACCAATGCAGCATTCCTTCTGTACTGCACAGGAGTGTCACCCATGACCTTTGAGCTCATGCACTTTTAGATTCAGAAGCCTTCATAAGAACTGAGGTTTGAAGCCAGTAAAAGGAGTAAGAATAGCATAAGAGCAAATGGGAGGGTCCAGTTATGGTGGGTCATAGGACAGATTAAGTGACAAAGGAGCTCGTGGTGCAAGACCAAGCCTTGTTTTAATTTTCTGGATGGCAGTTGTTCACCTGCTGCTATTCACACCTCCTGTAGACCAATGTTGACAAACAGACTCACCATTCACTGCATTGCCAGTTGGCTACAGACATGTGATGAATTGATGCTGATCATTTTTTTGAGCAGCGATAAAGTTAGAAGTGGTTGGGAGTATGGGCGTGCCTAGTTAGAAAGCTATTTGCCATCTGACTTCAATTGAGCAAGGAGGAATTAACCATCTTGCTGTTAGTGCTACAAAAGTACCGTCTCCAATAATATAACAATCTAACCATTGCACCGTGACACTCAAGTACATTATCATCACTCGATCCACCCAGTGGTGTTACCGTAACTCAGTATCCACTGTGATGGAACATTCCTTACTTGCCTAGATGACTGCGGCTCCAGTGACACTCTAGAAGCTTAACACGACTAGGACTAAGTGGCTTGCCTGATTGGGTGTGGATGTGGTGCCATTCACTTACTCTACCCAGATGCTCAGTAGCAGCAGAGCGTACCACCCACAAGATGTACTGCAGAAATCCACAAAGGCTCCTTAGACACCACCTTCCAAGCCCATGACAATTTCCACCTAGAAGGACAAGGGCAGCAAATATATGGGAACACCACCACCTGCAAGACACTTACCATCCTGACTTGGAAATACCCTTCATCAGACGTCAGCCTTCCTGCTCCTATGATGCTGCTGGGCCTGCTGTGTTCATCCAGCTCTACACTTTGTTATCTTGGATTCTTCAGCATCTGCAGTTCCTATTATCTCTGAAATATTTTAACACTAGTTTTGATATTTTCAACCTTCTACAGTCAATACAGTTAAAACTGCCATAGCCCTAGTTCTCACATCAGTGCAAATACTATAGGGTTGCACTCTCATTAGAGAGAGATGACTGGCCATTGTTTAACCTGAGGGTCACCATGCCTCGGGTGAGGGGATAGATTGGAGGGGAAGTCCTTTATGGTGACTTCAACTGATGCAGGAATTGAACCCACACTGTTGATATTACTGAGTCACAGACCAACTAACTGAGCTAACCAAGCCCCTAACACACCCACTGCCAGAGCCAGGAGAGATCAACTTCATGAGGGTTTGCAATCCAACTGCTGAGCCGTTTTCCTTTCGAGCCGTGATTAAGTTGTGTTGATAGTATTAAGATAAAAGATGTTGCTGCATCACCACAGATTACCAAAACGGCACATTGGCCACCATGCAATGCTGCCAATCTCTCTCACATCTCCCTGTTTTGTGAAAACTGAGCTAAAATAAAGTAAGCTTTTCAGCTAAACTCCTCATTGTTTTGGATTTCCCAAGAAGATTGTGAGCGCTCAGAGGCCAGCTCCTCATTGATACTGTTATTTAGAGACACCCAAGGAACATAGAAACACAGAAGATCACCAACAGCAAGCTTTTTATTCGACTAAAACAAACATTTTCTTGTTTTACTGAGCAAGAGGCACCTCAAAGGGGTTTCAAAGTCACTAGAAA
>JAHRHZ010000273.1:4786940-4818995 GCA_024137785.1 Ginglymostoma cirratum | reverse complement strand
TGCTGCTGGGCCTGCTGTGTTCATCCAGCTCTACACCTTGTTATCTCAAAATATTTCACATTGGTTTTTCTAATCTTGCCTTTGTGTCAGATGGTGAATACCACACCAGTTATAATCTCTTCCAACTTCTTCTGCCAAGTGGAAGATATAAAAGCTTAAACAGACTTACCAACAGGTTCAAGAACAGCTTCTCCCTCGCTGTCATTAAACATCTGAATGGACCTCTCAAATTTCAAATCTAATGTTGATCTTGTTTAATGTGCACTTTCTTTCCAGCCGTAACTATGCATTCCTCTTCTGTTTGATTGCCTATTGTCTTTGTATGGTTTGGTCTGCCTGTACTGTCTGCAAAACAAAACTTTTCACTGTCCCTAGGTACATATGACAATGATAAATCAAATTAGAATCCAAAAGATGACCGAATCTCCATATATTTAGAAAGCATTGGTCAATATCACCACTGGAGACATATCACCTGTTTCTTGCCCAATTCCGGTTGGCACAATAGCACCAAACCTTTTGTCATTTAATCTCTCCGGATCACAAGAACTTCCCTTTGGCTCTTCAACCTCTCAATCTCCCACTTTTCACTTCAAGCTTGTTACAAACTCTAATCTTAACCCTGTTCTGAGGAAAAGTCCCAGACCAGGCACATGGTTTCTCTGTCCGGTGATGCTGCCAGACCTGCTGAGTATCTGCAGTACATTCTGCTCCTTTGCGCTAGTTGCAGAATACGGCAGTTTGAGAATGAAGGCTCCCTCTGGGAGAAAAACGACGAGGTTAATTTTGACCTTTCAATACGGTCCTGTGAAATGTCACTCGAATACAATTGAGTGGCGACCGCTCGGATCCCAGTAAGGGATAAGATTCTTGTGCAATCGACACTATCCAGAGACAGGACGGGTTGGAATGGAGAGTAAATCGACCCCTTGGAGCTACACAGCTGCTGTTCGAACTAACCAGTGGAAAGAACCGCTCGAATCTCTTGCCCCTGGGTGTGGAGTAATGGGACTCGAAGACCGGCGCTAAATTCCCATGGAGTCATTGAGACCTTGGCGTGTGTGTGGGATGCAGGGAGGCGCTCCCATTCTTGGTCACATTTCGTCCTTAGCTCCACCCTTGGATAGAGTTTCCCGGAGCCCAAAGGGGAGATGGCTGAGAGTCCGTTTCGCTGCCAAACAGCTCTAGCTTTGCTGAGCCTTTGAGCTGCTCCTGAGATCTGCACAGCGTGCACTTGGAGGGGAGTCCGGGTGCTTACCCTCGATATAAGTCCTGCAGCAATGAGCCGGGCCACTTTCTTCGAGGTAAGAGGGTTAACTGCTAAGATAGCAAGAGACCTGCACCAGAGAATTTTTGCTTAGATCCATGTAAACATCTATTGCTGAGGAATCGGTTTTCACCGTGTAGCTGAAAGTAATGTACATCTTGGTGCTCTGCCAGACCCAAGTTAGAGTTGGTTGCTGCTATATTGAATGACAAAGGCGTGCAAAAAGTCAAAATAACGTGAGCCACAGCATTTTATATCTGTTTGGAGCGTGGTCAGTGTTGTGCTCATTCAGAAAATGCAATTGCTCGTGCTATTAATTGGTGTCAATATTTGTGTAAGTGTGGATGCAGTAATTCTGGTTCTTCCGCTGTTACTCATCCTGAATTGCACTGAAAACTTTTGTGATGTGAAAGGGGCTGATACTGGGGACGCCGGGTTTTAGGTTGTGTTGTTAACTGGAGTGATGCACTCGTGGCCGATGTGCAGAGATACTCGCTAACGCCAAGGGCATTCATTGGTTTTTCTTTGCACCATGAGATTCCCAGAAAATTGGATTTGGGGCGAGGGAAGCAGCATTACAGCAAAAGAATTGGGAGCAGTAGAAAGCCATTCGGCCCCCCCAGCCTTCTTCGTCATTCAATAAGATCATGGTTCGACTAACTATGACCTCAAATCCCCTTTCCTGCCATTCTCCATGACCTTCCACTCCCCTGTAGTTCCAAAATCTGCCTGACTTATCTTTAAATATATTCAGTGAATGGGCTTCATATTCAGCAACTTCCACTGCTTTTTAGAGGTAGAAAATTCCAAAATATCATCACCTTCGGAGTGAAATCTTAAGTGGATGTGCCCCTTTTTTCTGAAAGTTTCTCGATTTTTTTTCCCTTGGTTCTAGATTCCCCATGAGGGGTAATATCCTCTTAACATGTATTCTGTCAAGCCCCATCAGAACCTTTTTTGGTCCCGTTGAATTGAATCATAGAATGGCTCCGGCAGATTAGGAGGCCATTTGGCTCATCACATGTGTCATCACTCTGTAAGTGCAATTCACCCATTGCCCCTCCTTCGTAGTCCTGTATATTCCTTCACTTTGGATAACAATCCACATTGGCAGATAGTGCATCCCAAATCCTAATCACTTGCTGCTTAAGGTCCGTAGAGTCGTAGTCGTAGAAGTCTACAACACAGAGAAAGTCCCATTGTGTCCGTGCCTGTCTAAAACAACCACCTAACTATTCTAATCTTGGCCCATAAACTCATATTCCTTAGCATCGCATATCTAAATACTTCTGAAATGTTATGGGGGTTTCTGCCTTGACTGCCCTTACAGGCAGTGAGTTCTAGATTCCCACCACTGTCTGGATGAAAAAGTTTTCCTTAGCATCTCCTCTAAACCTTCTGTTCTTCTTGTTCCTCAAGTTGCCTTTGATTCTTTTGCCATTTGCTCTAAATGGGTTCATGACCCTTCTATGAGTAAGAAGTTTCTCCCCATCAGCTCTGTCCAGACCCCACATGACTTTGAAACTCTCCAGCAAATTTCCTCTGCTCCAATCTGTCTTGGAAGACAACAACCCAAACTTTCCAATCCATCTTGTAGCTGAGGTTCCTCATTCCTGGAGCCGTCTCCTGAATTTTTTTTGTGTCTCTTAACTGCCTTCACATCTTTCCATGTCAAAGTGTGATGCTTAGAACTGGTCACAATACACCTGTTCAGGCTGAATCAGGATTTTAAACAGGTTTATCACTCTTCTTTATTTTTGGATTCTAAACCATAATTTGTAAAGTCCAGGATTCTGTTTATTTCATCAACTGACTTATGCACACATCACCACAGGGCTCTCTTCCTTAGCACCTCCTTTAGAATTGTATCTTCCTATCAAAACGAATCATTTCAGATGTCACTTCTCATTTTTCTAAATTCCGTTGATTATAGGCCCAACTTCCTCAATTTTAATTCATAAGACAATCCATTCATTCCATGAATCTGTGAACTTTCTATGAACTGCCGCCAATGCAAATGAAACCCCCCCTTTAAATAAGGAGACCAAAATTGCACACAGGATTGCATTTTAACTGTCAGCAAAACATTCAAGATTGAATTACAGTGTATGACTCTCATTGGACTTTAGACAAAATATAAAATTAATTCCAATCGCAATCTCGCATGTCCTAATTTTACAAGCAAAATATATATGTCTTTGTAAAATATATTGATGGGTGTGCATTTTTGGGAGTTACATAACTCGGGAGGGGATGGCTCAGTGGTATTATCACTGAGCCTATTAATCCAGAGACCCAGAAAATGTTCTGGATGCCCGGGTTCAAATCTTGCCCTGGCAGATGGTGGAATTTAAGCTCAACTAAAATCTGGATGACCATGAAAATGATTGATTAAATATTGGGTAAAATCCTATCATCAGTTCACTAATGTCCTTTTAGGGAAGGAAACAGTCATTCCTACCTCGTCTGGCCTATATGAGACACAAGAATCCATGGGCAATGAATGCTGGCCTTGCCAGCAATACCCACATCCTGTGAATACACTTTAAAAAAGACACTTATTGACGCTGGTGGATTGTAAAATTGCTAGCTTATAAGTTTATAATATTCCACTTGGTGAACAAATCTAAAACTGTCTTAAAATGGATTTTGAGCCTTTTTCTTCGCCACATGAGTGTAAGATGTTTAACACCTTTGTCCTAAAACAAACAATTTGTCATAGATGAGTGAAAACAAAAAAATATTGAAAATCATAGCATGTCAGGCAGCATCCGTGGAGAGACAGCAAACTAACTTTTCAAATCCAGATGACTCTTCATTAGATCAATTAGATAATCTATATTCTTCCATAATTTATGAAAACATCAGTGAAATCACTCCTTAACCAACCAACCAAGCAGACCAGGAATATAAATGTTTCTTCTTGTACTTTAACATTACAAAATGAATCCAAGAATCATTCTATTCTTTTTAGGCCAAAGCAGGTGAACTGACATTTTCCTAAATTAAAATTCACAATATACAGATATTTTCTTTTTTATTTCATGGGATTTGGACATCACTGACATAGCTCCCATTTATTGCCCAATCCTAAGTTCCCTTGAACTAGTGACTTGCTAGGCCATTTTAGTGGGCAGTTAGGAATCAACGACATTCCTGTGGATCTGGAGTCACATGTAGGCCAGAATAGATGAGATGGCAGATTTCCTTTCCCGAAGGGATTGCAGTAATGATGACTGTGAAACTAGCTTTCAATTCCAGATTTTATCCATTAATGTAAACCCCAGAAGTTGGCGTGGTGGAATTTGAACCCATGTCTCCAGAACATTAACCTAGGCCTCTGGGTTATTAGTCCAGTGAAATTTCTATCATGCCACTGTCTTCCCTACTGAGCTGCCTCTATATTGCCTTCTAAAGTAGGCACAGCATCAGTACCTGAGATGATGGTAGCAGGTGTTAGATCAAGTGACAAGGTTTCCCTGTCATCAAATTCTGATTCCTCTTGGAACAAGTCCTACATCAGTTCTTCACCGGTTGCCAATTCTCGGTTAAAGCAAAAAGTGCACATTTACACCATCTGCAGCTTGTAACTCAGGGAATAAAGTAGTGGGGTGATGGAGAAGCAGGATTTGAGAAGACTAGTTGGAATGAGGATGCTGCTATCTTCTATAATTTCTGCCCCATCACTGGTCTCCAGTCTGGCTGCTCCAGTGATGGAGAGAACTGTTTCCTGTGTTGGCGTGAGGACATACAACTATGCCTAGCCCTTCAGGTGTTGCAGCCTCCAGTTTTATGTGACATTTTTCTGTTTGAGAGAGGCAGAGAAAAGTCTGTCAATCAGTTTGCAATGTGTTTGGGTGATGTATCTATCATTCATGAATATATATCAGTGTGGACAAAATGAAACAAGTGAGTTGCAGTTGTACTGAGCGTATGAGGATGAAGTGATGCTGTGACTGAGAGGTGTGAATCATGCTTGATAGAGAACATCAGTAAATGAGTGAAGGGGGTATACTGAATGGAACATTGCATGAGGATAATAATTCATTCACTAACCTTAACCACTCATGAGTCATTAAACTTCTTCCTGTGGTGTGTTCAGGTTCTTGGTGCCAGAATACTGGCATTGAATACAACAGCAAGCCACTCTCACTGCCTTATCAGTGTCTGGCTGGACAGTTTTCCTTGTTTCTTGAGGAAGAGAGCCTCGCCTGTGCAAAAGTCTCCCGTGCTGTGTTGCAGAACCTTGGAGCATGGTTTCCACTGTGTTCTCCCATTTAGAACATTGAACAAAAGAGCCCTTCAGCCCACTATGTCTGTGCTGATCATGATACCATTCTAAACTAATCCCATCTTCCTGCACGTGGTCCACATCACTCTACTCTCTGCCTGTGTCTGTCTAAATGCCTCTTAAATGTTGCTAACGTATCTGCTTCTATCACCTCCCCTGGCAACACATTCCAGGCAGCTACCACCCTGTGTGTAAAAATGTCTTCCTTGCACATCTTCCGTAAATGTCACCCCTCTTCCTGGTATTTGACATTTCCACCCTAGGAAAAAGACTTTGACTATCCTCGTTATCCGTGCCTCTCATGATTTTACATACTTCTGTCAGGTTGCCCCTCAGTCTCCAATGCGGTAGCAAAAACAATCCAAGTCTGTCCAATCTGTCTTTATAGCTACTACATTCCAACTAAAGCTTCACCTTTCTCTCAAGAGGATTGGTGTACAAACAGCTATAGGACGTTGGTGAGACCGCACCTGGTCGACATAAGAACACATGCGCAGAGGTGTACCATTCAGCCTATTGAGTCTTTTCCCCATTCAACACAATCATTGCTGAATATAAATGCCTTTTACCTACAATATTCCTCATAATCCTTACATTATTGATGATCACAAATTTGTCAACCTTGACCGTAAATGTACTCTTAAGTTTCAACAGCCCTCTGAAGTAGACAATTCCAAATGAGTCACCACCTTCTCAGTAAAATCATTTTTCCTCATTTTGGTTCTAAATGGCTTCCCTATTATTTGGAAATTGTGGTCCCTGGTTCTAAAAGACACCTCAACCAGGGGAACATCTTAACTGCATCTGCCCTGTTTTTCCCTTTGATTATTTTATAGGTTTCAATGAGATCATCTCTTATTCTTCAAAACTCTAGAGAACCAGACTCCGTTTACCCAATCTCTCTTCTGAGGACGGTAGCACCACCCTGAGAACCAGCCTGGCGAATGTTCATTGCACTCTCTATGGCAATAATGAGCCAGACTTTCCAGGTAGTCCTTACTCCAGTGTAGATGGAAATTGTGCATGAGGACCCTGCAGAATCCTCATTGTAGCACACTCTGAAGGAAAACATGGGAAATTCCTGGGCAATTCCTCAACACCTGGAACCCTCTTAAAAATCTCCCTAAAAGTCAGAAACTTTGAAATGTTCAGATGAAATTAAGTAAAATAGTTATGCAGAAACGATAAGATTGTTAATTACAAAACTAGAGAGCATAATTTTAAGGTGAGAGGATACAGATTTAAACAGGAGCTGAGGGGCAGTTTTTAACACAATTGGTTGTTCGAATGTGGAATGAACTGCCAGAGGAAGTGGTAGATGCAGATGTAGTTACAACATTGAAAAGACATTTGGACAGGTACCTGACTACTTAAGGTTTATAAGGATGTGGGCCAAATGCAGGCAAATGGGGCTAGTTAAGTTTGGGAAACTTGGTTGGCATGGATGAGTTGGACTGAAGAGTCAAAGTGTAGAGCTGGATGAACACAGCAGGCCAAGCAGCATCAGACGAGCAGGAAGGCTTGACGTTTCGGGCCTAGACCCTTCTTCAGAAATGGGGGAGGGGAAGGGGTTCTGAAATAAATCGGGAGAGAGGGGGAGGCGAATAGAAGATGGATGGAGGAGAAGCTAGGTGGAGAGGAGACAGACAGGTCAAAGAGGTGGGGATGGAGCCAGTAAAGGTGAGTGTAGGTGGGAAGGTAGGGAGGAGATGGGTCAGTCCAGGGAGGGCGGACAGGTCAAGGGGGCGGAATGAGCCTTTGACCTGTCTGTTCTTCCTCTCCACCTATCTTCTCCTCTATCCATCTTCCATCCGCCTCCCCCTCTCTCCCGATTTATTTCAGAACCCCTTCCCCTCCCCCATTTCTGAAGAAGGGTCTAGGCCCGAAACGTCAAGCCTTCCTGCTCCTCTGATGCTGCTTGGCCTGCTGTGTTCCTCCAGCTCTACACCTTGTTATCTCAGATTCTCCAGCACCTGCAGTTCCTGCTATCTCTGGACTGAAGAGTCAGTTCTGTTCTGTATGACTCCATGGCTCTACATAGCTTAACTGCTGATGAACTATTTAGGAGACTCCATACTTATCTCACACCCCTCCCTAGACCCTTTACACCATCCCCCCACTCCTAACCCTGACCCGAAACGGATGCTGACACCTCCTCTATCCCCCAACAACAAACTCAGGGACTCTAACAACCCCTGCCCCCCTCCATCACCAAATCAGGGACCCCAACAAACCCCTGTGGACCCTGATAACCCCACCACCCCCCAGGTCCAACACTTGCCACTGCAGGACCTGATGCCTCTCCCCAGAGCCCGACACAATTCCTCTTCCCACTGCCTTACTAGACTCCACCTGCCCCAACCCCTGCCGCTGTGGTTAGAGCTGACCTTGCACGTACCCTCTCCCCAGCTGGCACCCTTCTTACCTGGCACCATACCCACCTGGCACTACACCCTCCCAGCACCCTAACATCACCACGACCTTGCGGCTGACAGGACCTTTAAATTTCAGACTGTGGCTGTTGACTGCTGAGAAAAGGAGGTGTGGTTTACTACCCATGTGCGACAAAAAAAATTGTCACAAAGGAAATATGCTTCCACATTTCTGGAATCTCCTCTCAGAAATGCAGAACTCCCTTTTCTTATTAAATAAGGGCAGAGTGTTGTCACTCTCCCAAAAATCTGGCCTAAGTATGTCAAATGATTTGTTTATTTTGGTCTTGTTGGATAGGATTTGGGGTGGAGAGAAGGCTATGAAAGGGTACAGAGGCTAGGACTGGGAATGGCCTTCAGTGGCAGCATCCCGACCCTGAAGGGCCCCAGATTGGAACAAATGGAGCCCTCTCCACAACCCAATAGGTGGGCTGAGCCAGTTTTCCAGGTGGGTGACCAGTCACTTGCCTCACCTGTCAGGAAGGTAGACTATTGGGCAGACAGTGAGTGGTTCCCATCAAAATGGCTGTAAATTGAACATTTTTGGGCCATAATTGGTGGCAATTTAAGAGGGTCTCCATGGACTTCTCATCCAGAACTTAATTACTGAGGAAGCAAGAAGGGGTCAAGTTTCTCCCTGAGGCCGACTCCCTTAAATTATTTCCCCTTCTCACCAACTCCAAGGGTGCAGTGCAGATTCACAAGAATGATTCTGGTGCTTAAAAAATGTTAAATTTTGCGAACTATTAAAACGAGTTTATATTCCTTTGAGTGTGCCAGATTAAAAGATGACTCATTGAAGGAATAATGATGAATGGATTTATAGAGTAGATGAGGAGAAGCTACTTTCTTTGGGTAGGACAGTCAAGAACAAGGAGGCATAAGCTTCAAATTAGACCTTTACTGTTCAGGGGTGGTGCCAGAAAGCACTTCTTGATTCAAAACATGATGGAAACGGTCAGGAATCTAATTTAAGGCACAGCAGATAAAGGGACAAGTATGAGAAGGAGGCAGTCAACGCAGGACTGTGGGTGTTGTACTTAAATGAATACAATAGAGGAAACAAGGTCAATGAGCTTGTAGCGCATATTGAAATTGGCAGAAACAATGTTGTGGGTATCACAAAGATATGGCTGCATGGGGATCAGGGCTGGGAACTAAATATCCAAGGATACACAGGCAGATGGTCAGAGGGGTGGTGTTGCCTTGTTAGGAAGAAATGAAATCAAATCTTTAGAAAGAAGTGGCATGGAGTTAGAAGGTGTAGAATCTGTGTGGATAGAGTTGAGGGAGCCACAAGTAAAGAAGGACCCTGATGAGAGTTGTGTACAGGCCTCCTAGCAGCAGTCAAGATGTAGGGAAGAAATAAATCAGGAGACAGAAAAGGCACAATTACAAACTTCAATGTGCAGGTGGATTGGGTAAATTAGGTTGGTAGTGGATCTCAAGAAAAAGAATTTGTGTAAAGTCTATGAGGTTTGTTTTTGGAGCATCTTCTGGAAGAGGTCACTAGGGAACAGCAATTCTAGATTTGGTGATGTGTAATGAAGCAGACATGATTAGGGTACTTAAGGTGAAGGAACCCATGGGGATAGTGACCATAATATGGTAGAATACACCCTGCAGTTTGAGAGAGAGAAGTTTGAATCAGATATAACAGTACTACAATTGAGTAAAGGTAATTGTAAAGACCTGACAAAGGAGCTGGTCAGAGTTGCCTGGAAGGGGAGCATAGCAGGGAAGATGGTGGAACAGCAATGGCAGGAGTTTCTGGGGGTAACTTGGGTAGCACAGCAGAAATTCACCTTAAGGAGAAGGAAACTTACTAAAGGGAAGTGAGACAACTGTGGCTGTCAAGGGAAGTCAGGGATAGCATCAAAGAAAAACAATAGCATACGATAAAACCAGAGGAAAACCAAATAACGCAATGAGAGGGAGAAGATAACATTTGAAAGTAAGCCAACTAGTAATATAGAAGAAGATTGCAAGAGGTTTTTTTTTTAGTTATAGAAAAGGATGAGAGAGAGGCAAGAGTGATCGTTGGACCACTAGGAAATGAGGTTGGAGGAGTAGTAATGGGGAACAATGAAATGGCAGAGGAACTGAATATGTACGTTGCATCAGTTTTCACAGTAGAAGACACCAGCAGCATACCAGAACTTCAAAAGAGTCAGAGGACAGAGTGAGTGTAATAGTCATCATTAAGGGGACGGTTCTGGGAAACTGAAAGCTCTGAAGGCGGATAAATTACCCGGACCAGATGGGCTATACAGCAGAGTTCTGAAGGAGACCACTGAGGGGATTGTGGAGGCATTGGTGGTAATCTTTCAGGAATCACTGGAGTCAGGGAGGGTGCCAGAGGACTGGAAAATGGCTAATGTAACACCCTTGTTTAAGAAGGGAGGGAGACAGAAGACAGTAAACTGTAGGCCTGTTAGCCTGACCTTGGTTATTGGTAAGATTTTAGAGTCCATTACTAAGGATGAGATTACTGAGCACTTGGAAGTGCATGGTAAAAAAGGGCTGAGACAGCAGGGCTTTGTCAAGGGGTGGTCGTGCCTGACAAATGTGTTAGAATTCTTTAAGTAAGTAACACACAAGTTAGACAAAGGACGGTTAGTGGACATGATCGATTTGGATTTTGAAGATTTTTGACAAGGTGCTGCACAGGAGTCTGTTAAATAAGATAGGACCCCATGGTGTTAATGGCAAAGTATTGGCATGGACAGAGGATTGGCTGACTGGCAGAAAGCAGAGTAGAGATAAAGGGGTCTTTTTCAGGAATGCAGCTGGTGTCTAGTGGAGTTCTATTCATGTCTTACATTAACGATGCAGACAAAGGAAATGAGGGGATTGTTGCTAAGTTTGTGGATGATGCAAAGATAGGTGGAAGGGCAGGAAGTGTTGAGGAAGTGGGGTGGCTGCAGAAGGACTTGGACAAGGTAGGAGAGTAGGCAAAGAAGTGACATTTGGAATAAAATGTCGGAAAGTTTGAGATTATGCACTTTGTTAGGAAGAATAGAGGCGTAGACATTTTTCTAAATGGGGAAAGGCTTTGGAAATCTGAAGCATAAAAGGACTTGGGAATCTTAGTTCAGGATTCTCTTAAGGTTAACGTACAGGTTCAGTTGATTGTTAGGAAGGCAAATGCAATGTTATCATTCATTTCAAGAGGGCTAGAATACAAGAGCAGAACTGTACTGCCGAGGCTGCGTTAGGCTTTGATTAGACTGCACCTGGAATATTGTGAGCAGTTTTGGACCCTGTCTCGAAGAAAAGGCATGCTGGTGTTGGAAGGGTCCACAGGAGGTTTACATGAATGGGGATGAAAGACTTGTCATATGAGGAGCGGTTGAAGACTCTGGGTCTGCACTGGATGAAGTTTGGAAGGATGGGGTGTCAATCTGATTGAAACTTGCACAATACTGAGAGGCTTGGATAGAACGGACATGGAGAAGATGTCTGCCATAGTTGGAGAGACCTAGGATCCAATGGCACAGCCTCAGTGAAGGGAAGACCCTTTAGAAGTGAGATGAGGAGGAATTTCCTCAGCCAGACGGTGGTGAGTCTGTGGAAATCGTTGCCGCAGAAGGTTCTGGAGGCAAAGTCATTGGAGTGTATTTAAGCTAGAGATGGGTAGTTTCTGATTAGTAAGGGGATCAAGGGTTACGGGAGAAGGCAGGAGATTGGAGTTGAGAAACACATCAGTTATGATTAAATGGCGGAGCAGTCTGGATTGGCTGAATGGCCTAATACTGCTGTTATATCTACTGTCTAAATTTGGAAGTCTGTGTCAAAATGCTTTTGAATCTGGGGATCAATACCAATGACTGATAACAATGGTGTTCTTCAGGCCACTGATGTGAATGTGTAACTTTTATACACTGATTTTAGTAACAACTGTGGCTCAGTGGATAACGATCTCTCCTTCCAAGCTGGAGAGTAATGGGATCATGTCCTATTTCAGAGACTTGGGGCTGATATCTATCTCTTTACCTATTTAGTGCCCAGGTTAAAAATATTTAACAAATAACATATGCTCAACAAACGCATTTCCACACGTTAGGTCATCTGTTACAATTGAAAAAGTTGATAAATTGTTGCTGCACCAGAGCAAAAGACCTTTTCATGGAAAAGATATAACGATCAAAGGTATGTAAAATGCGATTAGTGCACGGAATACCGTGTGCAATAGAATAAGTAAATTCAAAATCGAGGTGATTTTTAATAGATTTGCTGACCCATGTTTCAGCCGAATTAACTTCCGTACCATTAACTACTTCAAAGAACCAGTGCTTGTATGGCTGGGGTGGTCTGCACGTTGGGTATATGGTTTTATAGTTGGCTACATGACCACACCAGTTTGAGTTTAATTGAGAGCTCCAATACTGCATGAATATATAAACCATTGATAAGACACAGCAACTAATAAAGCTTGGAGAGGCTGACTAACATCTTCAAAGAGCTGACATAGTCCTCAAAGACCTGATAACTCCATGAAATGACATACGACTGAAAAAAAAATGCCCTTGAATAAAGGCTGTAACCAAGGCCACTGATTCAAGGTAACATAGTAAGTGCCATTAAATTTTATAAAATCAGGTTTCAAGCTGTTTGTATTAGTGTTTTGGGATCATGCTGTACAATTCAGCCTGTTTCCCTATGAAAACTGACACCCGTTGGCCCTTTGAATGGCCTATGAAAAATATAGTGGTCATGACCTTGACACACATGGAACTGTAGCTGTTCCCATTATTCCATCTGTCATACTGCAGTGAGAAAACAAAGGTAAATGTTGTAGTAAATTGAGAATTGCATGGTATGAGAATTAGGGAATGAGATTCCGCACAGATATGTTTTCTGGAGGGTCTTGTGTGGAGGTAAAGTATGTTCTCTGTGGTTTCATTTTGCTTTCTTTTTACCATTTTCACAACTCATTTCTATTTTGTTTGCTCTGCTGTTGAAATTCAGCCCAATACTGTCTTGCAGCCACGTGTCGCATAGCTATTTGCCTCGCTGCATTGTTTAGATCACCAGTAATACCGTAGGACTTGAATGAGTTAAATTAGAAAATGTAACATAAGCTGAAAGGAGTGTGACTTAGATCAAACAAATCAACACAGGAGATATGATGTACTGCAAGATATTAAAAGGACAATACCATTAAACAAACACCTAGTCATTGTCAATTTGTAGTTTGACTTAGCTTGGAATTATAACACAGGGGAGTTATACAGAATGATGGAGGTCACCTTCACCAAATATTTACTCTTCTCAACTTTGTGGGTGAAAAAGTATTGCCATTAATTTACATTGACAGTAGTATTTAGGTGGAGGTGAAAAATAGAGACAGGACAAATTTACAATTGAGATAACAAGCATGGGGCTGGATGAACACAACAGGTCAAGCAGCATCATAGGAGCAGGAAAACTTGACGTTTCGGGCCTAAACCCTTCATCAGAAATGGGGGAGGGGAAGAGGGTTCTGAAATAAATAGGGAGAGAGGGGGAGGCGGATAGAGGATGGATAGAGGAGAGGATAGGTGGAGAGGAGGCAGACAAGTCGAAGAGGCGGGGATGGAGCCAGTAAAGGTGAGTGTAGGTAGTGGGGTAGGGAGGGGATAGGTCAGTCCAGGGAGGACGGACAGGTCAAGGGGGCGGGATGATGTTAGTAGATAGGAGATGGGGGTGTGGCTTGAGGTGAGCGGAAAAACAGGTTAGGGAGGTGGAGATGAGCTGGGCTGGTTTTGGGATGCGGTTGGGGGAGGGGAGATTTTGAAGCTTGTGAAATCCACATTGATGCCATTGGGCTGCGGGGTTCTCAGGCTGAATATGATTTGCTGTTCCTGCAGCCTTCGGGTGGCATCACTGTGGCATTGCAGGAGGCCCAGGATGGACATGTCATCTGAGGAATGGGAGGGGGAGTTGAAATGGTTCGTGACTGGGAGGTGCAGTTGTTTGTTGCGAACTGAGCGCAGGTGTTCTGCAAAGCGGTTCCCAAGCTTCCGCTTGGTTTCCCCGATGTAGAGGAAGCCACAACGGGTACAGCGGATGCAGTATCCCACATTGGCAGATGTGCAGGTGAACATCTGCCTGATGTGGAAAGTCTTCTTGGGGCCTGGGATTGGGGTGAGGGAGGAGGTGTGGGGACAGGTGTAGCACCTCCTGCGGTTACAGGGAAAAGTGCCGGGTGTGGTGGGGCTGGAGGGGAGTGTGGAGCGGACAAGGGAGTCACGGAGGGAGTGGTCCCTCCGGAAGGTAGATAAGGGTGGGGAGGGAAAAATGTCTTTGGTGGTGGGGTCTGATTGCAGGTGGCGGAAGTGTCGGAGGATGATGCGTTGGATCCGGAGGTTGGTGGGATGGTATGTGAGGACGAGGGGGATTCTTTTTTGGTTATTGTTGCGGGGACGGGGCGTGAGGGATGTGTTCCGGGAAATGCGGGAGACACGGTCGAGGGCGTTCTCGACCACTGTCGGGGGGAAGTTGCGGTCCTTGAAGAATGAGGACATTTGGGATGTGCGGGAGTGGAAATGTGTCATTTAAAAGTAACAGCCCTCAGTGAAGACTAATTCAAGGAGATAAGCTATTTTATGCATATGAAGACAATCATAACGGGAATCTTATTACTTTTTTCAGTTAATGCTGACTAAAGTAAGGCAGCTCTAAGTGAAATAAAACTGCTTTTATTCATACATGGGAATTTAGCTTTGCTGGCTGGGGCTGTTTGGGGGTGAGGGGGCAGGGGAGAGGTTAACCAGGGAATGTGCGGTGAGGGGGGTGGCTGGTGATGTGGGGCGGGAGGGGTGAGGTGGGGTAGGGAGGGTGGGATCAAAGAGGGGTGAGGGTGAGGCGGAGTGGGGAGCTGAGGTGAGGGGGTCAGGTAGGCTTCTTTATCCATTCACAGGATGAGGGCATTGCTGGCTAGGCAGCATTTATTGTCCATCCCTAATTGCCCCAGAGGGCAGTTAAGAGTCAACCACATTGCCGTGGGTCTGGAGGCACATGTAGGCCAGACCAGGTAAGGATGGCAGTTTCCTTCCCTAAAGGGCATTAGTGAACCAGATAGGTTTTTCCAACAACCGACAATGGATTCATGGTCGTCATTAGATTCTTACTTCCAGATATTTATTGAATTCAAATTCCACCATCTGCTGTGGTGGGATTCGAACCCAGGACCCCAGAACATTGTCTGGGTCTCTGGATTAACAATCCAGCGATATTACCACTAGGCCACCCTTGATGGGTGGGGAGGGTGGGGTGGAGTGGGGTGGCGATGGTGGTGGTGAGTGTAAACTGGGGGAAGCGGAACTTGCTTTTCCCGGCTGACCACTTCTCCACCACTTCGCTGCCCAGCTATCAGTGGCAATGGTGGAGGGCAGTGTGCTGGCACAGTGCGAATGCTGGAAATGATGGGCAGTTGCTTGCTTGTCAGATTGGAGTTGGGACACCATGTTGCAACCGTACAGAACATTGGTGAGGCTGCTTTTGGAACACGGCATGCAATTCTGGTCGCTCTTCTATAGGAAGGATGTCATTAAACGTGAGAGAGTGCAGAAAAGATTTACAAGGATGTTATTGGGACTGGAAGGTTTGAGCTATAGGGAGAGGCTGAATAGGCTTGGCTTTTCTCCCGGGATCATTGGAGGCTAAGGGGTGACTTTATAGAGGTTTATAGAATCATGAGGGGCATAGATAGGATAAATAGGCAAGGTCTTTTCCTTGGGGTGGGGGGGTGGGAGTCCAAAACTAGAGGGCATAGGTTTAAGGTGAGAGGAGAAAAAATTTTTTTAAATGACCTAAGGGGCAACTTTTTCACGCAGAGGATGGTGCGTATATGGAATGAACTGCCAGAGGAAGTGGTGGAAGCGGGTACAATTAAAACATTTAAAAGGCATCTGGATGGTTTTATGAATAGGAAGGGTTTAGAGGGATGTGGGTGAAATGCTGGCAAATGGAACCAGATCAGATTGGGATGGCTGGATGGGTTGGACCGAAGGGTCTGTTTCCGTGCTGTGACTCTATCCACAGTGGGTGGCCCAGTTGGACAGACAGATGGAGGAGTTGTTCCAGGTGGCCCTGGAAACACAGACCCAGATGCAGACTTTGGACGATAACCTTACCCTTAAACTGAAAACACAGATGAGGTTCCTGGAAGCTGCTGTTTTATCGCTTTGCAGTGGTGGAGCATTGCAATCCTGTGTTTCTGCTCATGACTGAGCGCTGCATCACCAAGTGGTGGCAATCCTAGTAAATGCAGCCTATTATAAATGCATTTTTTTTGTTTCTTAGACAAATCCTGCCTTATCTTATTAGTCTTTTGTGCAGGATGATGTATTTAATTCTGACAAAGGCTTTCAAATCATAGACATATTAAAGTAAATACAAATTGAGTATTTGCAGCAGGTTCTGTTCTTATTTCATGGAATTAAAACTTCACTCAGTGGTGGCCAAATTTTGGCACTCTTGTCTCTAAAATGATGTCTTCGCTGGATGCATATACTCGTGCAGAATGCGCAAGACACCATTTGGTAAAGGCCAGACAGAAGTATCCTGTACCCCTGTCTGAAGCAGGCAGTAGGCATTTAATATGTCTAGTTTTGTTCCCTATAACTTTGGCTCATACCTGAGGTAAACTGTGTGAACCCTATTGTTATCCCAAATACCAACACTAAGCAGCATGGGGTGAAAAGCAAGTCAGCGTGCATTTAATCGTCATTGATCCTGATTGTGAGGTCTTTGACCTCACTCGTAACACAGACCTCCAGGCAACTCCTGTGCAAACTCACCTCAGGCCTGGTCCCAACCCCTAACCTGCTCCTGCCCCATCTGATCAAACTCAGAGATTGCCTCCCATCCCCTATAACATTGCAGCCACCCACGATGTTATTTCCCTATCTCCTAGCAACAATCCAGGCTCCTCATCTCTAATTTCACTCTGAAATGTAGCCTTTCCTCCTCCCAGCCCCATGATTTGACTGAATCCCTTGCCTGGTGATTGTTACGAGGAAGACACAGTGACAGAATCAGGTTTGTGCACAATGCAGTCCAAGGACCAAAGTCCCATGCTGCTTTGATCTTCCGTTGAAATGGGGACTGCTGACACTCTTTGGGTGAGATACTCATGAGTATAGCTAAATTTCTAGCCACACAAAACAGAATTCATGGTTTGATTATTTTATTCAGGAAATACATTAATTTGACCCTGACTTTTACCTTGTGCTTGTAACATTTCATTGGGTTGTTATCATGTACAAACTAATGAACACACAGAGGGGAGAAATTTTCTTTGTTTGCTATTTATAGCAAAATGAATAACCTTTTCCTTATAAACACATCAATAGTGTTTCTATAATGAGCACACAAAAAGAAATCTTAGCCCTTTGTCATTATAGAACTTAGTCCAATCATTCCTTACCAAGAAAAAGATTTGTGGTTTTAAAATATTACGTGGCTTAAAAATGATCAAAGTATGGAAAGATTACATAAACAGAGGAGCCAAGCTTGCACTTTGTGAGAACCATTTGAAACCAGAGATTGAATTACAGGTTGTAGCTGACTCCAACTCAACTGATACTCGATATCATAATTAATGGCTGGATTATTTCTGTAGATGTAAATGGTTGGTGTGCTTTGATTCTGTGTTGATTATAGAGTTAGTCGTTCGCTGTAACAATCTTTGATCACTTTACTCTGAAGCCTTTTTGTTACGATGAACGATTACCAACAGAATTTTTGATGAAAGTTAAGGCTCTGGAATGTTGCAGTCACTGCATATTAATATATTTTAAAAATGTACCATAATGAAGCTTATCTGAGATTTAGCTTTCCCTTCACTGTTGTTAGTATAAAGGCTTTGAAAACCCATTTCACTGAGAAAATTGCTCCACGGTATTCAATTGCAATAATTACCTGTTTGGCAGAGAGGAAAAACACTTTTTGTGTGCTCGTTATAGAAACACTCCATTTTCCCTCTTAAGGTAGCTGTGAAAAGCCACCTGGTACCTTTAAAGTATCTATCAGTCAGATTTTCGGCTCACAGAGCCTTCAGAGGAACTTGTTATCTGTCAGAAAGCTTGAAGGAAGAGCATTTGTCAAGGTTTGTGCTGCTGGTGGGTGAAGGAGAAAGAGCCATTGTCTGAAAATTAATGACAAGAAATGTAAATAATTCATTGATTCCATTACAATCAAACTTGTCAAACTTAACCTCTGTAAATGTACATATTGTGGTACTTCTTGTATTTGCTGGCCTTATTATTGTAAAGTAAATTTGTTTATCTGTTAAAACTTAAAGCAAGTTATTCTGGTGCCTCTGAAAGACAAGAATCAAAGCTGATGACATAGGTGGGGAAAAAAACAAAAGTTGGGATAAAAATTTCTCAGGCATGTTGGTATAAACATTGTCTGAGATCTGCAATGTTAGCTAGACCCTCCATTGGGACCAAAAACAGAAAATAAGGAAAATGAATTCCAAATATACAACAGCTTAGACTTCAGTTTCAGCTGTTTTTCACAATCTCAAATAAAAGTATAGGCCCAGATTTTGCAGTGGTTATGATGGCAAAACTTGTAGCGTTTGCTGTCATTAGTCCATTGAAGCTGACAGCAACTTCCAAAGGCTATACACGTGCAGAGTAACATGGAAATTCAGAAGCTGCAGTGATCCAGAGGCAGTGCTATTGAGGCACCCCGTCCCTTCCCCAGTTTGTAATCAGTAGAAATAAACTGGTTTTGATTTTATTCATTCATGGAATGTGGGCGCCTCTGGCTAAGCTAGAGTTTCATGCCCATCCCTAATTACCCAGAGGGCAGTTAAGAGTCAACCACTTTGCTGTGGGTCTGGAGTCACATGTAGGCCAATCCCCAGGTAAGGATGGCAGATTTCCTTCCCTGAAGGACATTAATGAACCAGATGAGTTTGTCCTGACAATTGACAATGGTTTCATGGTTATTGTTAGATTCTTAATCCCAGAATCTTTACCGAATTGAGAACCTCCACTCTTACAACTATTTAGTCTCATTAAAAAACCCCTTGAAAATGTTACTTTTCAGTGAATTAAGTATATAATTGGGCTTTTAATAGTTGACTGATTTCTAGTTATTGTTATATGCAGTAACCAAACAGTTATAGGATGTGAGTTTGTTTGAATTGAATTAGCTTCATTGTGGGAAGTTGATAAGTTGCCACTTACAGCACCACTTGAAGGCATCTCAAAATGTTGACCCTGTTGCTTTCACAAAAACAGTTTTATTTAACTAAAATGATCTGCTGTAATATAGTGTATGAGAGGTACTCTATATAAAACACATGACACTATTTATGCTATAAACAAGTATATATATTAATTCCATTGCTCTAAGCACTACTAGTGTTTTCATGTCCCAACACCCTATGATCACTGACCTGCACTGGCACCAGGTCCAGCAACACCTCAACTTAAAATTCCATAAATTCTTCTCTTTCTATCCCACTCTTGCCTCGCTCCTTCTACATTGGAAAAATTCCCTGGCCGTACAATCCTCCAAGAACTGTGCACCTTCCAATTCCGGCCTCTTGCACATCCGCAATATTTTCCACATCACCACTGCTTCAGCTGCCTTGACACTATCAGCAGCACTGTAACATCTTTACGTGGCTCATGTCAAATTTTATTTGATAACAGGAGAGTTGAGGGTTATGGAGGGCAGACACGAAAGTGGAGTTTTGAGGCCAGTATTGGCCATGATTTTATTAAATAATGGAGCACACTCACAGGGCTGAATAGCCTTTTCCTGCTTCTAATTTTTGTGTTCACATGGCGCTCCTGTAAAAGTTCATTGGAACTTTTTCTACATTAAAAGTGCTGTACCAATGGAGGTTGCTGTTGCTAGTGCCTAGGCCCTAAACTAAGGTGTTAACATCTCCATCACCTTACTTTGTCCTCATTTAAGCTGCTCCTTTCACCACAATCTTAGTCGCCTGTACTAACATCTCCTTGGGTGGTTTAGTGTCAAATGTTATTTGGTAATGCTCTTGTGAAATGCTTTACCAAGTTGTACGGTGTCACCAACTACAATACATTGTCGATTACTGGTCAGTGCTAGCTTTAGAATCTGTGGGCTGAACTTCCCAACCCTTGAGCCGCATGAGCATGGGTGAGTCAGTGAGATAATAGGACGAGACGGGGAGAAATGAAATTCTCAATTTCGAGGAAAAAAAACCCTGACTCTGCAACCAGGTGTTCAATGGCAAAACAAGAATCTCACTAATGTGTGAAGAGAGGCCTAAACATTAGTACTGCATTATTACAGAATATAGCCTCTACAATGGATAGATTCCCATTCTCCCTGCTGCCAGACAGAAGCTACACAGTGACAATTTCCGACATGAAAGTCTGAGCTGGTGTACCTGTTTATTTTTTCATTATTCATTCACAGGATGAGGGTGTCACTGGCTAGGCAGCATTTGTTGCCCATCTGTAATTGCCCAGAGGGCAGTTATGAGTCAATCACGTTGCTTTTGGTCTGGAGTCACATGTAGGCCAAACCAGGTAAGGATGGCAGTTTCCTTCCCTAAATGACATTAGTGAACCAGTTGGAGAAACACAGCAGGCCAGGCAGCATCAGAGGAGCAGGAAAGTTGACGTTTTAGAAGGGTCCTGACCCAAGCTGTGTTATCTCTGATTCCATCATCTGCAGTTCTTGCTGTCTCTGAGTGAACCAGCTGGGTTTTTCCAGCTATTGGTTCATGGTCATTATTAGATTCTTCATTCCAGATACTTTATTGAATTCAAATTCCACCATCTGCTGTGGCAGGATTTGAACCCACGTCCCCAGAACATTGTCTGGGTCTCTGGATTAACAGTCCAGCGATAATACCACTAGGCCATTGACTCCCCGTGACTGCATCTTATTGCTTGCTCCTCTGAATCTACATCTTGGACAGCAATCACCAGTATCTCAGGGCACCCTCCACGCTCAGCAACTGCCCACATACCCTGTAAATCGATATTGGCATCTTACAGTACTAGCCTCACTTCTGCATAGAAGCCCTACAGTGTGGCAGGAAGCCATTCAGCCCGTGGCATCCACATTGACCCTCCAAAGAGCATCACCCCACAGACCCATTCCCCTACCCTATCCCTGTAACCTTGCATTTCTCGTGGTCAATCCACCTTACCTGCACATCTTTAGACTGTGGGAGGAAAGTGGAGCACCCGGAGGGAACCCACACAGACATGGGGAGAACATGCAACTCCATACAATCACCCAAGACTGGAATTGAACCCAGGACACTGGCACTGTGAGGCAACAGTGCTAGCCACTGTACACCACATCTCCAATGGCACATCTCCAATCCAGTCTGGAGTACTCTGGCACATTTCCTTGCAGTGCTGCTGCCAGGATACTCTGTAAGCAGCAGCAGGCACTCATCTCTCAGACTGGACTTCTCACTTGCTCTCTTAGTCCTCACTGACTTTGCGCCTACCTGAATGCGCACAGCATTTCAGCCTTCCCTTGCCCTTTTTTTTGCACTTTGTCTCCTCAACCCTTAAAACAAAGTTTGCAATTGAATACACCAAGCAGAGAAGGTAAGGTATTCCATTTCTTTATTTTCAGCTTAAAATATTTTAAACGCATTTTCTGTAAAAATCATAGAAATGGAAGACTTTAATTTCTATTGTGCTTTTCATAACATTTCAAAGCGCTCTTCAGCCGTCAGAGCTGGAGCTGCAATGTAGGAAATATGGGAGTCAATTAGCAAACAGCAAGGTCCCTCAATCAGCAATGTGCTAATGAACAGGCAGTCTGTATTAATGATTGAGATTGAGCTGACAATTCTGAGCAAGTCAGGAAGCATCTGTAGAGAGCAAAACGGTTAATGACCTTTCATCTGTGTTGGCGATGAGGGATAAATATTGGCCAGGCCACTGGGAGATCTTCTCTCTTCTTCAAAATAGCCCCGCACTAAATTACTGTATAGGCTGAACTCACTACAGTACCTTCATCTTCAAAAGTGATAACATTACAACTAAACTGCTGAAATAAGGAATGGCTGGAGAATAAAAAGGAACAATATTGAATGATGCGGTGAACAGGTGTGAAAAATTATGCTTTAAATATTTAGTTCTTGAATTAGTTTGACCCGATATTTGCTGCTGTTTTCAATGACTGTGTGTAAGCTGAAAAATGAGTCATCCCAGGAGATGGGAATTTCCGCAAACCTTCTAGTAGAGCATCTAAGTGTTAATGAACTTGTGAAAATGAAGCATACCATATGAGGAAGGTTGGGACATAGCTTTACAAAATGTAAACAACATGAGCAACTGGGATGGGGGAGGGGCAGTAGCACAAAATACCTCGGCAGTTGTTTTTAAAAAGGTCATCATTGATGATTCAAGGGGCCAGTGTACACACTTACTGTACTTATGCATCTGTGGTACTGAGTGTGTGTGTGGTTGGCTCCATGAGTCTGTATTGGATCTGTTCAATGGAAACCTGTGGTTTCTTTTGTTACACTCAGCAAATGTGCTCGTTCGCTGTCTAATCGGTGAAGCTATGTATGTTTTTTTTCAACAGGTTTTAGCCACGAGTGCAGCATTTCTGCAGACACCAGCAAAGTTCAGCTCTGTAGTGCCAATGCTTTTGGTGCCATGGAAAGCCAGTCAAATGGAAAAAAATGGTAGGAGTGCCACACTTCATCATGGCCGCCGTTGTGTGTTTCTTCACCAATAGGAGCATAACGGACCACCCCTTAACCAGCACAATCTAAAGGCATCACCAAGTGAAGTGCTTTTGCCTATCTGCTTGCTGTTGCAGAGTTAGCTGAAGTACTACGTTGTTGGTGTTGAGGGATGTTGTTTCAGTCCAGAGAGAGTGGGCCTGGATGTTCAGAAGGAGTGTTGTGCTTCTGAAAGGCCCCAGAACACAACACTTGCCCCTGGTCATGGGAGCATTAGTTGCTGTTCCCTGTGGGTTGCAGCTTCAACAGGAGATGGAATGGGTGTAGCAGAGGAGAGGACCTGCTTGTATAAAGAGGAACAGGAAGAGAGAAAGGGTCCTTAGAGCACCTAAACTCATAGACAGCGCAGGAAGAGGCCATTCAATCCATTGTGTCAGTCTGGCCAACAAAGATCTGACTACACCAATCCTATTCTCTGGCTTTTGGCCCATGGTCCTAGAAAGTATGGCAATGCAAGTGAATATCACATGCTGTTTAAATGTCACAAAAGTTTCTGACTAAAGTACTCTTTCAAGCATTAGGTTCCAAGGTCCAATCACACTCTGAATGAAAATAAATCTCAACTCTTCTCTTAGTCTCCTACCTCTTCCCTTAAATCTATGGTCCTTTTGGTTATTGACATCTCTGCTAATGGATAAAAATGCCTTTCCATCCATTATATTGCTGCCTCTCATAATTGATATTTCTTTGGACTCAACCCTGAAGGCAGCACCAGTGTGTGTAGAATCTACATTTCACCGGCAACCTGTGTCACTGATTGGAACCAGAGCTGTATCCACAGAGCTGGGCAAAGATGGCATGACCAGTGGCTGGAAAGATGGTCCTGGCCTACCATTCCCATGTCAGCTGAAACAGTGGCTTTGCCAACATAGTGTGGTTTGCCTTGCATTCAGACTTGGGAGTTATGGAGCTGTGGGTATCGCAGGAGCAGGAACTTCATTGTCTTTCTAAACAGAGATGCAAGAGGATCCTGCATTTTGCCTCGACACCAGGCTTCCCAATGATGCAGGAAGCCATCAAATGCACACATACAGGGCTTCATGAGTGCTACATCTCAATGGGAAAATATACTGGAACCACAAGGGGCTCACTCAACATGCAGCTGGTGCATACTCTCACCCAGAACATGCTGTACACTGCCTTCTTATTCTGGGCAGCTATATTAATGCAACAGCTAGTTAATTCCTGGGGTCTTCGCGCCACCATGTCAGACGAGTAGTTGAATGCTTAATTACATGTTTATCCACTCTACATCTAATTAATGGACCTGCACCACATGAGGCTGGTATTCATACAAGGACAGCCATATAGCAATCAGGAGTGCTGGTGAGCCATTCTGAAGCAATGGTTCTGCTTCCTGGATCATTAGGAGCAGCCTCTGGTTCTCACTGGAGTTTGTGTCCAAGGTGGATTGGCCATGCTAAATTGCCCGTTGTGTTCAGGGGTCTGCAGGCTAGGTGGGTTAGCCATGCAGGGTTACAAGAATATGGTGGGGTGGTGGGGTGGTGGGATGCTCTTTGGAGGGTTGGTGTGGACTTAATGGGCTGAATGGCCTGCTTCCACACTGTGGGGATTCTGCAGAAAGAAACCTGGTAAAGTGTTGTGTTTTGTCATCTGGAGAGTACAGGACTAGGTACCAGGATTTTAGCTGGCAACTCAGGAGGAGAAAAGGGACAGCACATCCACAAGCTGCAGATAAATCAGATTCCGATTCTCCTGAACGTTCCTATTGTTTCAAATTCCTCGCTTTAAACATCCTTTTGTTACAGACCATCACTGTTCCTTCTTGAAAATCCTGAAATAAAGGCAACAATTCCAAACCAACATCTTCCACAACAGTCGATAAAAACAGAACTCACAATCTATTCTCATGCATCTCCTTCATGCCATTGGTTGTCTTAGTGCTCCTGTGCAGTCCTATTCCTGTGAATGTAGCATTATTGGTAGATGGTCGTAGACTTTTAATGTCGGGGACTGCTGGTGGTCTTGGAGGAAGCCTATCCAGCACATGTTGGTCTTGAAGAGACAAACTTTGGATGCCATCATCTTGGTTGGTGTGAGGAAAGGAGAGAGTTCAGGGGAAAAGTGACAAATTCTCCAGTTGTGGGGGTCTGCACCATTTCCCGTGTGCGAGTCAGCACACGGAACCTTGTCAGTTCCCTGCTGTTTTGCTGTTACCGCCATCTATTAGTGGGCCACTTCATTCTGAAAAAGGGCAGCAAGTGTGTCTGTGACTTCCGTAGTGCCTGTCAGATTGGAATAGCTGGCAGTATTTACGAGCTGTGATATACAGGTGTGAGGTTTACAGCAGTGGTAAATGTAAATGTGTGAGGGGTGGATGAAATCTGTGAATGTTAGGCATGAGTCCTAATTGCTAGAGGTTGCTCAGAGAGCTTCCAGATTGGTGATGCAATTGTTAGAGTATGGCACCTAAAAGTGTATTTGCTTATCTTGAAGACCCGTGTAAACATATTGAAGTGTTTTCTGGTGTTATACCTAGTCAGTGGGGCCACATAGACTTTCATGCTCCAATTTTCATGGCTGTGTCTGTCTAGTGGGCATCTTGAAGAGAGTTCTGTTCCATTCCCCTTTCAGCCTCCTGTGCTAAGCCCTCCACTGCTGCATCACAGAACCTAAGTTTTCTCTCTCTCTCTCTCTCTCTCTGCTGCACTGAGGCTTACTTCTGCTCATGCGTTTTCCAGGCTATAGAATGAGCCAGAATGTATCTCCCCTTTTACAAGGGTTAGGCTGGCTTCAAGAGGCACAGTGCAGATACGTTTTAATTGGTGCTGGCCTAGGTGACCCTTATTTACAAAAACCAAAAGCAAAAACAGAAATTGCTGGAAAAGCTCAGCAGGTCTGGCAGCATCTGTGGAGAGAAATCAGAGTGAATCCAGTGACCCTTCCTCAGAACTGATGGTAGCTAGGAAAATGTTGGTTTTTATGCAGAATTAGCGTGAGGGGAGGGGGAAAAGGAGCCGACGATAGGTAGAGAAAGAGCCCAAAGAGAGCGAAGGACAGTTGGACAGACAAAGGAGTGGATAACAGCCTGCCTCGGAGGAAGAATAGTTTTTAATGGGGACTATTAGCAGCTAACAATGGGTTGTATGTAATTGTGGACTATGTGCTGACAAGGCTTGGCGTGTGGGGATTAGGGTAAGGACATGGGAGAAGCTCAAGCCCTGAAGTTGTTGAACTTGAACTTGATATTAAGTCCAGAAGGCTGTCTAATTTCAGTTTTTCCAAAAATCAAAACTGGAGCAGAAAGAAAAGCCACGAGAAGGCAGGGCTCTCTGTTGTTTAATATTTTGGATGAGCAATGGCAGGAACCTTGGGGAGGAGCAGTTGGAGTGGTGAAGTCATGCAGTGACATCTTTTTGGTCAAATGGCAAGGGTGAAATCCAGGATATTGGTCGGAAAAGTGTGGCCATCTCAGGAGAACTGTAACATATGATCTGTGGACCCCTCCTGAAAGCCCAGCCGGGCTGTACACCAAGCTGCACACCAAGATGAGCAGGAAATGAGCTGGCAGCAGGAAATCTGAGTGCTGCCTGCATTTGTTTCAAACGTGCATTGCAATTCCTCTGTCTGTTATTATGCCTTTGCGAATTTTTAGCCCTGTGGCTTCAACAAAGTGGCAAGAAGAAATTGTTGATCAGCAACTGGGAGACCTGCAATAAAGCTTGTTCAGACTTTTGATAAGTGCAGCAAAAAGCCTTTACTAAGCATTTTCAGCTCTGGCGAGAGGCAGGCTCGGATCATTGAGTCTAGTCTCAGTCCCAAGCCAGAGTGTAGATTCAGCATTGTGTTGCAGCCAAATGGTTCAATGATCCAACGTTAATCATTTCAACACTCTGACAAAGCGTGTTGGGCTATTGTACAAACATTGACTGCACTCTTCTCAAATTCCTCTTATTCCAGCTGAGGAGTTGCCTGGCTATTTTAAACAGATTACCGTCAATTCTAACAGAGAGAAGTTGCCACCAGAAAGTCAAAATACTGCACGGTGAAACCAGCAACGGTGATTTCTCCTCTTGTGTATTTACGCAAGGTGTCTTCTGCACAATAAAAATTGCAGCCTGAGTGTCTTGTGGCGTGGTGGTAGTGTCCCTACCTCTGGGCCAGGGTGTCCAGGTTCAAGTCCCACCGAACACAGAGGTGTGTATCACAGTGTGTCTGATTTTAGAATAAATAAGAGCTGAGTTCTTGCCAAGTGGGGTTTTAGATTCTGGACACAAAAGAAGTCGGGGTAAAATGTGAAAACTTATGTTTGTACTTAAAAAAAAGTTGCAATTTCCGACTCCTTTGTAACATGTTTCAGATTGACATGCAGTTTTCTTTGTATTTGTCTTCAAGATAACCTGACTCCTTTATATTCCATACATTGCATCAGAACTATCAGGATTGTGAATTTCCTCTATGGTTTCTCTCATCCATAACATCAGCAAGAGAGCCGCAGGAAAATGGGGAGAAACAGAGGGAATATGTTTAAACTGCTGGATTTCTGCCGTTCCTTGGCTGAATTGGCAGCACAGTTCCGAACACCTGTGTAGTTTTTCTGTGTTACTAAATCTTCAGTTCGACTTTCAGCCCAACTTTGAATCAGGCAAAATTCTAATTTCTTTGGCGCATGGTCCTTAAAGATAAAGTGGTCATAGTCTTACCAGGCCATTGGGCTGCGCATCGTCATTAGAGAGCGAGACTACTGGTGGTGGTTTAACTTGAGTGCCACATGCCTCAGACATGGGGAGAGGTTGAGAAGGAGAGTCCTTCATGGAACTTCAGCCAGTGCGGAAATTGAACTGTGTTTCTTTGCATTGCGAAGCAGTCATGCAGCTAACTGACGTCTGTACATGGATCTTACATCTTTATTGAACCTTTTCGATCCCTGGGGGAGGTAATGTTACTGCAGTTGGTTGCTGAGATGTGGAATGTGTTGAGCAGTGAGATAGAGCCTCTCAGTCCGCTGGCCTTATGGTGAGATTAATCACTAATTTACTCTGGGCACCTCCCTTCCCCCAGTCCAATTGAAGGTCAGCGAGGTTCTTTAACAAGATGCACATCCCTGCACTGCATTTGAGAGAGAAAAATCAATGAAATGTAATTAAATCTAGTGAGCAGTCACACAGCAGTTGATTCATTTTAATCAATTTCCAAAGAAATTGTCTCTCAACTGCTGGAGGTTTGCATTTTTTTAATTTAGCCAATCTGCTTGTCTCAGCATTGTTCAGCACTACCTAAGGTATGTGAACTCTCCAGGTCAATGTTTCTCAGAACATCTACTCTATGTGCTGAAAGCAACAAATGCTGGGGATCACCTTGGGTCAGGCAGCATCTGTGTAGAGATAGCAATCTAGCTTTGAGTCTAGATGTGTCTTCATCAGAGCCATCTACTTCCATCAGAAATATTACATTCATCCCACAAAGCAAGGGTGACAGGAAATATAGAAAAGAACTTGTATTTTTATATCATGTTGTTCAGAGACTTGGGATACTGCAAATCACTTTAAAGTGTAATGGCTGAACAGGGGGTCCCCTCAACACTGAGTGAATATATTTACTGATAACAGCAACCAGGGCCCATACTTATAGACACACTTATACGGTTGAGACATTCCTTCAGGGCATGTGGTCAGCATGATAGGTCTCTGGGACGTGTGTGTGTGTGTGTGTGTGTGTGTGTGTGTGTCTTTGTGCTTGAGCGTCTGTTGGTCAGTATGTCTGTCAGAGCAATGAATTTTCCTGGCTGTAAGGGAACTGTTTTGGAAGCAGCGGGACCAAGGAAATAGTGACAAATCTGTCGGTACATATTCCTGGATACTGTCTCATCTCCAAGCTACTGCTGAGAAGTGGTCTATCTCGGGAATTGTCAGAGGTAGGTGTGCAATGAAATAAATTAAGCCCTCACTTAGAGGCCATTTTTAGACTCAAAGGGCATTTTCCAGGCATTGGAAGACCCAGCTGAGTCTGGTGGTCAACAGATACTAGGTGCCAGCCAGTGCCAAGTCCAGAAAGCCCTTGAAGATGGACCGGGAGAGCTATTGGCACTCCTTCCCTGGCCCTGGGAATACCCTTCAAATATTCACCAGCCACAGCCTGTCTGAAGCCATCCCTGTTGAGGAATTTTCCCTTCCACAGTGATGGTTTTAACACCTGGGGGTCTACTTTACTTTTAAAATTTCAGTTGCCTTTCCTGGTTGATTCGATAATCCTCAACTCAACCCTGAATGGCAAGGGTATCAGTCAAAGACAGCTGAGTAATTTTGGGAGAAGCTAGGGTTTGGGAGAAAACAGGATGAGCAATCTGGGTTATAGGACGGCCTGAGGGTCTATAGAACACCGGTGTTTAAGCCTAAATTAGATAATGTGATAGAAGGCATATACCCCAATGTGCTGATGAAACAATGATAGCTGCCATGATAAAGCAGTGTAGATGTCAGCATAAAGTTATAAAGAATTATTAATGAATTAAGTGAAAAGGCAAATCTCTACCAAATATGTCGTCAAATGTAAGGCTCGTATCTTAAAAAGGGCAGACCAGATTCTAGCTAGAAAGAGCGGAGGTACAAAGAGACTTGGGGGATCCAGATACAGGAATGTCATTGTCAAGTACAGAAAAAGGCTGCCCTTCGTATCTTGAGGAATCAAGTACAATCTAAATCCCCGGTTAATCTGGATCTGTGGTTCAGTTCTGGGCATCACACCTTGAAAAGAGAGTAGTGTAGATATACCAGATCGAAACAGGGTCTCAAAGGAAGTGATTACCAAACTCTGGTTGTATTGTGTGAAATTTAAAAGGTTAAAAGATGATTTGATCAATATTTTCAGGGTATTAAGAGAAACAGATAAGGTAGATTGTTTGTGAAATCTAGGACAGGGGCTCCTAGTCTAAAAATTAGAGTCAAACCTTTCAAGAATGATATTTACAAAATAAACGTATTTACAAAATAAATTGGATCCTGGAGATCTGAAATAAAAACAGAATGTGCTGGAGAAACTCAGTAGGCCTGGCAGCATCTGTGAAGAGAGAAATGTTTCAGGTCGCTTACATGTCTTCTTCAAAACAGGAGAATGCATATGATATTTAGATACGCTTGAGGGATAAGGATCAAAAGTGAGGGCATGGAGTGAGTTAGTTTGTAGGTCAGCCATGGTCTTACTGAATGCTGAAACAGGGTCCGGGGTTAAAAAGGGAACTGTAAGACCATAAGATGCAGGAACAGAAGTAGGCCATTCAGCCCATTGAGACTGCTTGACACTTAAATTAAGTTGTGACTACTGCCCTTCCCTAAGTCATCAGAATTCATCAAAGAGCCATGGAAGTGGTTGGGGGTGGGGGAGAATATAAAATTGACAAGGTGGGTCGGATGGAGTCAAGTCAAGAACAAATTAGTACTGAGGGTAGGAGAAAGTTGATAAAATCTTTTTGTCAAGACCATCCTGTTTGTGTCATTGGTTGAATTTAGTCAGAACATGTCCCTAGTCTTTGACCTCATCACCCCCAGGTAAAGAGTGTTGCCCAGGGAATATGTGCATTTGGGTAACAGTGTGGTTGGAGAAAAAGTACAGAAAGAAAAGCTCAGCATCATATCTAGCTTCAACTTTTACTGACCTGCCTGCCTGGGAGCTGAAGCCATAGTGATGACAAAGGGAAGATTGTATAAAATCAGAAAGTGTGAAAGGTGGTGGCATTAGGAAAATCCAGAGAAGGGTGACATTGGGAGAGAAATTCAGTGAAAACATTCACAAGAAAATATATCCAAAAAGGAAAAGAATTAAACAGCAACGTTGAAAACAAGAGAGTTAGAGGGTGCGGAGATTGGGCTGGAGAGTGGGGCTAGATGTGTAGCTGTTCAGAAGCCGGTACTGCCACGATGGATCGAATGGCCTCCTGCAGTCCTGTAAAATTCTGATTCTATGAGATACACTTGCCTAACCAATCTTGTATACTTCAAAGTAGACTTCAGTCTGACCAGTACATTCATTTCCAAGCATTATTCGTTTTCCCCCTGGGAGTGAGGGGCTGCCATTGAAGGTTTGTTTGCATTTCATTGTCTTGCCGTTTTAACATTAAAAATGTTTCAAGGATATCAGCTATGCCGCAGGGCTATGTCGTGTTGATGTAGTGGAGAGTGATTAAGACTGGTGGCATATGATGGAAGTGGGTTGATTACATGAACTACAGGGAGCAGCAGTCAGAGGAGTATTCAATATCACAAAGGTACCGACCTTCATTACTGTCTCTGAGAAGATAAAGGGTAAAATGTTAGCTGGAATCAATTGGCGTGAGTCACTGTTGGAAGCAGGTGCAGGGAAAAGAGATACAGCTGTAGAAGGTCTTGGCAAAAACACAAGAGACAAACAAAAAGGCAAAGGCTAACAAAGATGTTGAGTACAGCAACAGAGAATAAAAGATAATATTGATGATGAGCAGAGGTATAGAGCTCAACTACATCAGAGCTACACTTGTTCACAACTAAAAATAGATAGCTGGAACTTGGTGTAAAAAGAGAAAATGATGAAAGTTCGCAGCAGGACTGTGAAGGAAAAGGTCAGCTATAACCTTATAGGGTGTGGGACCATCAACAGAATTAAAGATTAAAAAGATAGCAAGTATTGCTGTTCTGATTCACACTAATCCTTTAATAAGCCTGACATACTTGAATATGGAAGAATATTTGTTGCTTTTGTACCCGCTGTTTCTGTGTTCACATTGTCTAAGTTTCTGTCCTCTGAACTCAGCCCCTGCCTAGGCCCAATGTTGCAAATCAAATCTAAAATTTGTTTTGAGTAAAATAACACAGGAACTGGGATAATTTCACACATCTGTTACGCAAGTTCTTCATGAATTTCTGATTTGATGTATTTTGTTTGGTGGCATTCCCGTGAAGTTTCCTGCAGATACTTTAATGCATTGAAAGATTTTTAAAAATGGGATGTGGGCATCACAAGCAAGGCCAGCATTTATGGGAGACGATGGTGGTGAACTGCCTTCTTGAACCATTGCAGTCAGTGTGGTGAATTGGCATACAAACAGTGTTGTTAAGAAGGGAGTTCCAGCATTCTGACACAACCACAAAGAAGGAATAATCTTATTGTTCAAAATCAGGATGGTGTGAGGCTTGGAGGGGTATGAGCGGAGGGCAGTATTCCAATGCATCTGCAGCCTTTGTCCTCCTTGATGATTTCGGGTGGGCATTTGGAAGATGCAGTCGAAGCAACCTTGGCAAATTTGCTGTAGGGCGTTTTGTAGATGGTACGGTATTAGATGGCTGCAATACAACATAGTTTATAACTATAGATAACAAGGTGTAGAGCTGGATGAACACAGGAGGCCAAGCAGCAT
>JAHRHZ010000273.1:4744773-4786540 GCA_024137785.1 Ginglymostoma cirratum | reverse complement strand
GCTTGTTATATGTTTTTAAGGTGTTGTATAGGATACCAATCAAATAGGCTACGCTGTCCTGGATGGTATTTTGCTGTTTGAGGGTCATTGGAATTGCACTCATCGAAGAAGTGAAGAGTATTCTAGCACACTCCTGATGAATGCCTTACAGGTAGTCCTATATAAATGCAGATTATTGTTGTTGACATGTAAAGCAAGTGGTAATACAAGAAACTGCCATGGTAGGTAGAAGATCTATTACAGTGGCTCGGTACACTAGGAATGAATGAATTATTAATTCACTGTTATTTGAACCTGACTGTTTCAGTACCATGGGCCTCAACACCAAATATCGCCAATGGTATGACTGTAAATAATATTACGGCAATACTACGGCATTAAATTGTCACAATTTAAGAGCATTACACAATAAATACAATGCTATTGCCCCACTGCAAGGTTATAAACTCAGTAACATATTAAATTAAGCACAATTTAGTCATTTATTCCCTCAAATCTACTTACAATACAGTTACCTTGTTATAGTACTGTTTTGAAGTCCTGTGTGTTGAACGTTTGTGTGAAAGAATAGATTTTAAAATGACAACCTCTTCAGCTGTGCACAGACCTGTATACATATAGGCACTGAAACCATAGCCAGAATCTGAAGTGACAAGTGATAAGACTACCATTTAATACCGTAACGTAATCATACAAGAAGAGAGCAGTTCAACTATACTTTGCCTTAAGTGCCTGATTTATCAGATATTAGCGCACTCTGAACTTCACTTTTTGTTTCTTTTTAATTTCTCAAGGCACCGAGACAATTTATTGTCCTTGAACAGAGTGATCGGCTTGCCCTATTAGGGGACCGGTAAGAATGAGTCGTATTTCCCTGGATCTGAAGTCAGAAGCTAATGGCAGATTCCCTTCTCTAAAAGGCATTAATGAACTAGACAAGTTTTAGAATCCCTACAATGTGGAAGCAGGCCACTCAACCCATCAAGTCCACACCGAGCTTCTGAAGAGCATCCCACCCAGACCTACTCCCCTGCCCTATACCTGTACCCCTGCTTATCCTATGCCTAATCCACCTAACCTACATATCCCTGGACACTATGGCAATTTATCAGGGCCAATCCACCTAACCTGCAAACCTTTGGACTGTGGGAGGACACCGGAGCACCCGGAAGGGACCCATGCAGACACAGGGAGAAGTGCAAACTCCACACAGACAGTTGCCCGAGGGTGGAATTGAATCTAAGTCCATGGTGGTGTGAGGCAGCAGTGCTAATCACTCAGCCACTCTATGTATCCCATGGCCTGGTGGGAAAGACGGATGTGATTAATGATTTCTTCTATCGTGGTTATGTATGGTCCTTATCTGACAATAGATAGAAGATGTCAGAACTGATTTAGTAAATCTTGGCCACCATGCTGAAGCTGGAGCTCTAGTTTTACATTTAGTCGTGCCTAGGTGTCCTCGATTGCTCTACAATGATCGACAGAGATCTCATTGTACCATTACTGAGATTAGCTTTATATTCCAGATTTATTCATTGAATTCAAATTCTATCAGAAGCTGTGATGCGATTTGAATCCATAACATGAAACAAAGACAGAAAGAATTGAATCCTTACAGGGTGGAAACAGGCCCTTCAGCCCAACAAGTCCACACTAACTCTTAGAGCATCCCATCCAGACCCATCCCCATATAATCCACCTAATTTACACACCCCTGAACACTATGATCAATTTAGCCTGGCCAGTCCACCTAACCTGCACATCTTTGGACTGTGGGAGGAAACCAGAGCACCCAGAGGAAACCCACGCTGACACGGGGAGAATGGGCGATTGTCTGTGTGGCGTTTGCACATTGATGGAATTGAACCTGGGTCCCTGGTGCTGTGAGGCAGCAGTGCTAACCACTGTGCTGCCCCCTCTGTAAATATTAAACAGCTGATAAGTGCTGGAGAAATTCAGCAGGTCTGGCAGCATCTGTAGAGAAAAAAACAGAATTAACGTTTTGTGTCCCTTTGGCAAAACTGAAAGTAGAGTGGCTTTATTTCTCCAGAACACGAGCCTAGGCCTCTGGATGATCAGTCCAATGACAATATTGCTATGTCACCAACCAAGGGTCATTGTTAATGGTGCCAAGTATCTATCGTCTACTCTGCACTAAACAAATTCAACAGTTCTGAGGAAGGGTCACCAGACCCAAACGTTAACTCTGATTTTTTCTTCACAGATGCTGCCAGACCTGCTGAGCTTTTCCAGCAACTTCTATTTTTGTTCCTGATTTTCAGTATCCGCAGATCTTTCGGCTTAAATTCAACTATGATTCATCCTTTATGATTAGGGAGTGTTTTCTTCTCTTTTTCATCATTCCTTACCGTCCATAACTCTGATCTCGCTGTTTGTGAACCTTCCCTGCAGCCGTAATGTTGTATTCCTTGCTCTGTTCTATTACCCTAATGCAGTTTGTATAGTATGATCTGCCTGTCCTGCACACAAAACAAAACTTTTCACTGTACCTAGGTACATGTGACAGTAATAAATCAAATCAAAAGCAAATGTGTGCGCTTGCAAAATTACTGCATTGTTGCTGTGTTAAATTACGTGTTCTTTTTCTAGAATTGTAATTGTATCATATTTCTACATCATATCCCTCCCATCTACTCTAGTCACAGCTTTCTGGAACTGAGATGCTAATCTGCATAAAATCAAAATACTGCAGGAAAATCTCAGCAAGTCAGGCAAGATCTGCAGAAAGGCAGAGTTAAAGCGGGGTGGGGTGTGGATTTTAAAGGGACATCGGGAGTCTCGCCTGCGGGCTGGAGAGCTAGCAAGAGGCCTGTGTCATGTTCTCTAGCAAGACCCATCAAGTACCTCCACAGTCGTGGTGAGCCTTCCCTGGAGTTGAAGGTATGGTGAGTGGGGGCTGAATGCCACGCTGGTGTTGTGAGCTGTCGGCCAATCAGCGTCCAGCAGCTGTATTGCTCACTAGCACCATGAGGTGGTAGCTGTGGGCATGACAATGACGGCAGGCTCCAGTTTGAGAGTTAAGTCATGGTTGGAGAGGTTTCACAGGGTGGGGGTCACAGTAAGGGACTTAGGGGGGAGATTGGTTGGTCACAGCAGGCCCCTCCCATCCTTCTTGATGCCCTGTCACTTGATTGGGCACTGACTGCCTTGAACGAGGGATCCCGATTCTCCAGAGAGAGCATAATAGTCCCACCCACCTCTGCAGCTGGGTCTACAATCTGAGTAGTGAGACAAATCTGTTAATTATCATTATTTAGCTGGTTGGGAAGCCTGACCATGGGTCTTCCTGTCTGCACTTAACCTTGGTGGAGATGGGGAGATGATGAACTGCTCACACGCCAGCCTACTGCCTGATTAAATAGCCTGTCTGCTTCCAAACATTTCATATAGATCAGAAAATAACACCCTCAATGTTTCAGGTCACCTTTACCTGAGGAATGGCACTTTACCTCTCAGCTCAACACTTCCCATCTATCTACTCAACACTGAGCTCAACAACTTTAGATTCTGACTCCAGTCTTCACTTGTTCTGTGTTTTCATTTCCTTTTCTTAAAAAATTATTTTGCCTTCATCTTGTTTCTATTCTTTATATTTTCAGGTTACATCCAAATGGTTTTGTGTAGCGATTCGTGTCTCATTTCGACATAACCCTGCTTTCTTTATTCTATCTATTACCTCTCCCTTTGGCTATAATGTCATAACATCTTTTATTATTTAACTTCTCCTTCCCCCGACCCTTTCTTTGTGTTCTTTCTGGTCTCCTCCAACTAATTTATACTGTCTTAAAATGCACTTATTTTTAAAATTTTTCTTCAGTTGTGATGAGAAGGCCACTCAACCTGAAAGGTTAACCCTGCTTCTGTTTTCAGAGCCCAAGTTATTGCATCATTTGTTTTGTTTTTCGTTAGCATGTTTGTGACTGTGGTGCCAGTGTGTATATGGGTGCATGTTATAGTCTGGTTTGTGGCAGAATTGCAATCAAAACTGAGCAGTAAATAATGCTGCAATTAGAATTGTGTTGACAGTTGTTTGGCAACATTTTTGTGTGCAGTCAGTTTTCTCATTGTATGCTACTCGTGTGTTTACGCGGGCACGGTATTTAATATGGAACAAAGCCTGTGCAGTACATTCCAAGCTGCACACACATGTATTTTGTTCAGAATATTATTGCTACGTTACATTATTATCATTTGCAGTTGTCTAGGCTACAGTTAGGCTGTGTTTTGTACAAATGTATCGCCATAGTGATTAACTATCAAATTGAAGAGAAGCTATAGCAGGTAAGGAGGCCATTCACCCTGCCCTGTTCATTCTGGCTATATTGTTGAGGTAATTCAGCTCATCCTGCTCTCCTGCCATTTCCCTGTGGTCCTGCAAATAGTTTCTGTTCAGATAATTATCTGATTTTCTTTTGAAAGCCACAATGGAACCATCCTCCACCACACACTCAGGCAGTGCAATTCCTTACCATTCACCATGAGGAGGAGGTATTCCCCAGGCCACCTCTGGTTCATTCACCAATCAATTAAATCCTTAAATCAGTGCTGTTTGGCTGTCGATCCTGCCACCAATGAAACTGTCTCCTCATCTACTCCACACTCCTTATGTTTTAGACACCTCTAACAATACACATTTCAATCTTCTCTGAAGAGAGCAGGCCCCCATTTCTTCAGTTCTGAAGTAAGGGTCACTGGACCCAAAATGTTAACTCTGCTTTCTGTCCACAGATGCTGTCAGACCTGCTTGAGTACCTCCAGCAATTTCTGTTTTTGTTTCAGATTTCCGTCATTTGCAGTTATTTGGTTCTTCTTATATCTCCTCATGTAGTTTGGTATCATATTTTGCATGTTAATGCTTCTGTGAAGTGACGTGGTAATTTTCACTGCTCTCTAGGTGCTATTGAAATCCAAGTTGTTGTGTGCTAAATATATCGCTGTTGTAAAACAGGATTGACACTGGGCTTGTTTCTCACGCTGGACGAGGGTGCATTCCTTCTGCACATATTTCACATTCATGTTTCTGTGGATCACAGCAGGATCCCTTCAGAAAATGGCTTTCAAAGAATGACAAACATAAGAATCAGCTATTTCCCTTCCATGGGTACTGTTAAATTTTTTTAAAAAACGCTTTCAAATATAATATTCCTTTATTTTAATAGATGTCAACTCACCCTCAATCCCAGATTCTTTACAACCTAACTCATGATCATTTCGTGAAGGGACAATTAACAAACCTAACATAAAGGGTCAGTTTGTTTGTGCAATGCACTGAAAAATATGTTGCTATGTATATACAATATGCGCCCAGGCGCACACTCACCCACAGTCTGGGATATTTTGAAATGAATGGCATGCTGGTCCAGTTACACTGCTTTGCTTCCTCCTGTGGCGCTTTGAACTCACGCTTACTTCACATTCAAAAGTGTTTGTCAGATCACATTTTTTTTGTTGGTGCCCTAATTTTTTTTAAATACCTATTGCAAGCTATTAGATCGAAGGATGGGTTTTCAGGCTGTGAAACAGCTGGATTAAAGTATTGGGAGCTGCTGCATTATATCTGACTCTTGATAAGAGTATTCTTTCTGGCGTATCCAGTTACAAGCCCCTTTCCATCAGTTGGGTTGTTCTATCATACTGCTGTCACAATGCCCCTTTGCACTGCTACTGTGTGGAAATGTCAGGGACATATGTGCTTGCCACTTCTCATTTGTACTGTTAGGTGCCTGCTGAATTCTCTGTGCAACAAGCAATGGCACCAATGCAGACGATAGACCTAACAACTATATTTACTGCGACCAGTTTAAAAAAGAAGGCAGTCACGACTACCATCACACAGCAAGCGCGAGAATCCACAACCACAACTAAAAAAGCAAAATCATTTGTTTTCTTTGAGGTGGAAATCCTTGATGCCAAGACCAAGGAACAGCTCTGCTTCCTCGACAAGGTGAGAATGTAAACCTTACTCCCCGCATGTATTAATTATAGCTATTGGTTCCGTGACATGTAAATATTTTATGTAGTTTGTTTTTGATCCATGGGTTCTTTCATAGTACCCACTGAATACAAAGGTATCCCAGCCTTTGTACTGAGTAGGAAGGTGTTCCAACCTTCTGTCTATTCTTACACCATATACATTGATTAATTAATTTGGAGGGCATTGTTGAAGTGACATTGTTGGTACACATTTAACTAGTTCACAAAGACTGAAGACTAGATTGAAGGCTTTTGGGGAAAAAAAAATCTGCCTTTGTTGCAGGGCAGTGGAATTTATTCCAACTACTGCCTGTCTCCCTTAGCATCTGAATGTCACAGTAATGAATGGCTGTGTCCTTGGTTCAGCATATTTTAAGACTTTTTTTTGTCTTGAAATCTGCATTTCAATGTATGAGACTCCCTTTCTGCTTCAAGTTTGAAGGGTGCTACTGACTGCATTTTGTCATCTTATTTAGGTGGAGCCAAATGCCACAGTTGGAGAAATTAAATCTATGTTCCATAAGTCATGTAAGTAAAAACATTTGAGCAGACTTTGTAGAATCCCAATGACAGCATCCTTGTCATGCTTTTGAATTCATTTGTCTATTTTTGTTTTCAGTTTGCCCATTGCTTTACTTTCTTTCTCCTTCTTTCTGTCAAAATTCAGTCGATGTCACTATTTTTAGTCCAGAAATTTCTTTCCTTTGCTGTGTGGAGTTGAAGTGGTTTGTAAAGCAAAATCCCATAGAGGTTATAAATCATTAGCTACAAATCCTTTTGGACTGCTTGTCAATTCCTGGATTTTAGTCTATTTATTCCTCTCTCCACCAGCTGCCCACAGGGATAAATTTAATAATAGTTAATATGAGGAAGAAATTTGATAGCTAGAAAGCAGAAAAAAAAGAAATAGACTTAAGGCAGTATGGGAGAAATAGCAGCTTCAAAAAGGAGGTAGATTGGATGCAAACTTGATGTGTTTTTACGTGGTGGGGTGGGGTGGAGGAGGTGGGGGGGAAGAAGGATATCTGTAGTTAGAGCTCTCTTACATAGAAACATAGAAATTAGGAACAGGAGTACACCATTAGCCCTTTGACCCTGCTTCACCATTCAATGTAATTGTGGCTGATCCTCCATCTCAATGCCACATTCCCATTTTCTCCTCATACCCCTTGATGCCTTTAAAATATAAAAATCTACCCATCTCTTTCTTGGATATATTCAGTGATCTGGCTTCCACAGCCTTCTGTGGCTGGGAACTCCATAGTTCCATTACCCTTTGCGTGAAGAAAAGTTTCCTCATCTCATTCCTGAAAAATCCGAAATCATTTCCTACTTCTGTATCTGACACTCTTTCCCCTTGTTCTAGAGTCCCCAATCAGGGAAAACATCTCCCTGCATCTGTCTAGCCCCACTGGAATTTTATACATTTCAAAGAGATCACTTCTTGTTCTTGTTATGGACCAGACCAAGCCCCCTCAAAATATATTAAGAAGATAGCCTGGACCTTAACTTTTTCTTATTTTAGAGGGAAGGCAAGTGTAAGGCTTTGCATTCTGGATGCAAATTGATTGATCAAACTACCAGATTTGAAGCAAAGCAGACTTTATTGAAACACTATAGGTAAAATACAGCAAAAGATAAATAAAAGAATTGGCTTAGCTGTAGCTCTACTGAAATGTTTGACAAAAATAATAGATACAGTAACTGTTACTAATTTAACTGTTCCAATATAGCAACATCACGTAAACACACCCTTGACAAAGGCAAATTCAAAAAAAAACTGATTGTCTCACATACAACTCCAGAAGAGGAAGAGAACTCCAGCTTTTAGTTGTAACTGAGAGAGGGAGAAAAAACAATAGCTTCCACCTCTTCAAGACCCCAGCAGCAACTGCTACTGAAATACTAAAAATTCTGGTTCTGTGAGATCTTGACCACACCCATTCAGGCTGCTTCTATTGTTACACCTTTGAAAAAAAAACCCAAGGCTTCACAAACTGTTTACTGTAGTGGCTCTGTGTAGACTGCTTTTTACCTCTGCCTTAAAACCATTTTTCAAAGAAAAATACAAAATACACCTCTTAAAGCCATATTCTTCTTGAATACAGGCCCAGTTGAATTAATCTAGCCTCACAGGACAGTCCTACCATCCCACTATCAGCCTAGTTAGTCTCTGCTCACTCCCTCTATGCCAACTATATCCTTCCTTAAGTAGGGAGACCAAGACTGACCCCATACTCCGGGTGTGATTTCATCAATCCCCTGTGTAACTGCCGGAAGACATCATTTCAGAAAAGCCCTATTTAAATCCCAGAAGGAGCCTGATATTCCTGGTTTTCTCAAAAGACAAATGGGAGCCTCTTTCAATATTTGATCAGATTTTGCAAATGTTCCTGGCCCTGGAAAATCAGAAATGAGTGTGGACAGGCAGATGTCAGATTGTACCACAGTTTTGATAAGATATGTGTTCCAACTGGAAATCTGGATTTCTTGTAATGATTTTTGCAGCTCCTTGCTCAGGCTTTTGAGGGAGGGGGCTCAAAAATTTAGTGGGTTGCCAATGTCCACCTTCCGCTCACCTCTGACCTGTCCCCAGGAGACAGCCAAACTGCCTGCCTTAGGCCCATTGAGGTCCTTAAGTAGGCAATTAGCAGCTACTGAAAGCCCTCATGCCACATCCTGTGTCATTTTTCAGTCTGTAGGGCAAGACAGAAGAACAGCTCAGCAGCTTTCACTGCAGGGCATGCTGGTGAGGGAATGCCTCCTCCTGAGGGTCCTCACCCTGACCCCCCCTCCTCTCCAACCTGACACTCAGCAACCCCCTTTCACCCCCTGAGGTTAACCAGCCACATCCACCCAAATTCCCTGGAACTCTGGTCCCCACCCTGTCTTCTGGAGGACAGTTCCCTGGAACCCCAGTCCCCACCCTATCTTCTGGAGGACAGCCTGCAGGTCTAGCAGAATCAAAGAATCCTTGCAGTGCAGAAAGAGACCATTGAATCTGTCGTGCTTGCACTGGCTCTTCAAATGAGCATCGTGTACTAGTGCCAACGCCCTGATTTATCCCCATACCTCTGACAACTATTTCTGTCCAAACAATCGGCCAATGCCCTCTCGACTGCCACCGTTGAGCCAGTCTCCACCTAATTTTTGGGCAGTGCATCCTAACAGTCCACATCCTAACTACTCGCTGAGTGAAAAAGTTTCTTTCCTTGCGTCACCCCTGCTTCTTATGCAAATCACTTTAAATCTATTCCCTATCGTTTTTTCTTTCTTTTACATTCTCCCCATCTACTCTATCCAGATCACTCATGATTTTGAAAATCACTATCAAATCTCCTCTCAGCTGCCTTCTCCCTAAACAGGGCAGTCCCAACTTCCTCAATCTATCTGTATCACTGAAGTTTCTCATTCCTTTCCGTAAATCAGTTCTGCATTCACATCTTTCCTACAATGTAGCATCTAAAATTGTATACAATACTTCAGCTGAGGTCCGACAAGTATCTTGTACAAGTTTAACAGCATCTGTTTGCTTTTGTACTCTATGTCCATATTAATAAAGCTGGGAAATATTGTATGCTTTATTAACTATACTCTCCACCTGCCCTGCAACCTTTAATGATCTGTGCACATATACACCGAGGCCGTTCTGCTCCTGCACCCTGTTTAGAATTATACCCCCTATTTTTTTATTGTCATTCATTGTTCTCTCTACCAAAGTTCATGCCCCTCACTTCTCTGCGTTAAATCTTACCTGTCACCAATCCACCTGCTCCACTAATTTGTCAATTTCTTTTGGATTTCCACGCTGTCCTCTTCATAGTTTACAATTATTCCAAATTCTTCATCATCTGCAGAATTGTTCCCTGCATACCAAGATCCAGGTCATTAATATACATCAGGAAAGTCAAGGATCTCAATACTGACTGCTGAGTGACGAAATGTTCTACCTAACTGAAAAATGCAATTCACCGTTACTCGCTGTTGTCCATCATTAAGCCAATTTTATATCCACATTGCCACTGTCTCTTTTATGCCATACCTTTAACAAGTCTTTTGTGTGGCCCTATATTAAACACCTTCTGTGTGACTACCATTTCCATCATTTTCTGTATAGAGTCATAGAGATATAAGAAAGCAAACAGACCTTTTGATCCAACTTGTCCATGCCGACCAGATATCTTATATAAATCAGGTCCCATTTGCCAGCATTTGGCCCATATCCTTCTAAAGCCTTCCTATTCATATACCCATCCAGATGCCTTTTAAATGTTGCAATGAAATATACCAGCCTCCACCACTTCCTTTGGGAGCTCATTCCATATATGTGCCACCCTGTGAAAAAGTTGTCCCTTGGGTCCCTTTTATATTTCTGCTCTTACCTTAAACCTATGCTTTCTAGTTTTGGACTCCCTCACCCTGGGGAAAAGACCTTGTCTATTTACCTCATCCATGCCCCTCATGATTTTATAAACGTCTATAAGATTACCCCCTTAGCTTCTGACGCTCCAGGGTAAATAACCCCAGACTGTTCAGCCTCTCCCTATAGCTCACATCTTTCAACCCTGGCAATATCCTTGTAATTCTTTTTTGAACGCTTTCAAGTTTCACAACATTCTTCCTATAGCAGGGAGACCAGAATTGCACACAGTATTCCAAAAGTGGCCTAACTAATGTCCTGTACAGTTGCAACATGACCTCCCAACTCCTATACTCAATGCACTGACCAATGAAGGTAAGCATACCAGATACCTTCTTCACTATCCTGTCTACCTGCAATTCCACATTCAAGGAACTATGAACCTGCACCCCAAGTTCTCTTTGTTCAGCAACACTCCCCATGACCTTACCATTAAGTGGATAAGCCCTGCCCTGATTTGCTTTTCCAAATTGCAGCACCTCACATTTATCTAAATTAAACTCCATCTGCCACTCCTCAGCCCATTGACCCATCTGATCAAGATCCCATTGTACTCTGAGGTAACCTTCTTCACCGTCCACTACACCTTCAATTTTGGTGTCATCTACAAACTTCCTAACCATACCTCCTATGCTCATATCCAAATCATTTATATAAATGACAAAAAGCAGTAGATCCAGCACTGATCCTTGTGGTACACCGCTGGTCACAGGTCTCCAGTCTGAAAGACAATCATTCACCACCACTCTCTGTCTTCTACCTTTGAGCTAGTTCTGCATCCAAATGGCTAGTATTCCTTGTATTAGTGTGATCTAACCTTGCTAATCAGCCTACCACAAGGACCCTTGTCAAATGCCTTGCTGAGATCCATATAGATCACATCCACCTCTCTGTCCTCATCAATCTTCTTTGTTACTTCTTCAAAAAACTCAATCAAGTTAGTGAGACACAATTTCCCTAATCAGTCCTTGCTTTTCCAAATACCTGTAAACCCTGTCACTCAGGGTTCCAACAACCTGCCCACCACCGATGTCAGGCTCTCTGGTCTATAGTTCCCTGGCTTTTCCTTACCACCTTTCTTAAATAGTGGCACCATATTGGCCAACCTCCAGTCTTCTGGCACCTCACCTGTGGCTATCAATGGTACAAATATCTCAGCAAAGGGCCCAGCAATCACTTCCCTAGCTCCCCACAGAGTTCTAGGGTACACGTGATCAGGTTCTGGGGATTTGTCCACCTTTATGCATCTTAAGACGTTCAGCACCTCCTCTTCTGTAATGTGAACATTTTTCAAGATGTCGCTATCTGTTTCCCAAAGTTCTCTATCTTCCATATTCCTTTAGTATCTCCTCTATCTCCTGTAGTTCCACACATAGGTGGCCTTGCTGATCTTTAAGGGGCCCTATTCTCTCTGTAGTTAATCTTTTATCCTTAATGTATTTGCAGAATCTCTTTGGATTCTCCTTAACCCTATTTGCCAAAACTACTTCATGTCCCCTTTTTGCCCTCCTGATTTCCCTCTTAAGTATACTCCTACTGCCTTTGTACTCTTCTAGAGATTCAAATATGCTTCCTCCTTTTTCTTGATCAAAACCTCAATTCCTCTAGTCTTCCAGCATTCCCTCCACCCTATCAGCCTTGCCTTTCACCCTAACAGGAACATACTGTCTCTGGACTCTCGTTATCTCATATTTGAAGGCTTCCCATTTTCCAGCCATCCTTTTACCTGCCAACATCCACCCTCAATCAACCTTTGAAAGATCTTGCCTCATGCCATAAAAATTGTCCTTCCTCCAATTTAGAACTTTAACTTTTAGATCCAGTCTATCCTTTTCCACCTCTATTTTAAAACTAATAGAATTATGATCACTGGCCCCAAAGTGCTTCCCCACTGACACCTCAGTCACCTGCCCTGCCTTATTTCCCAAGAGTAGGTCAAGCTTTGTACCTTCTCTAGTAGGTACATACACATACTGAATCAGAAAATTTTCTTGTACACATTTAATAAATTCCTCTCCATCCAAGCCCTTAACACTATGGCAGTCCCAGTCTATGTTTGGAAAATTAAAATCCACTACCATTACTACCCTGTTATTCTTGCAGATAACTGAGATCTCCTTACAAATTTGTTTCTAAATTCCCCGCTGACTAATGGCGGGGTCTATAGTACAGTCCCAATAAGGTGATCAACTCTTTCCTACTTCTCAGTTCCACCCAAATAACTTCAGTGGGCGTTTTCCCAGGAACGTCCTCCCTAAATACAGCAGTAATGTTATCAAAAATGTCACTCCCCCTCCGCTCTTGTTCCCTTTTCTATCCTTCCTATAGTATCTATACCCTGGAACATTCAGCTGCCAGTCCTGTCCATCCCTGAGCCATGTCTTTGTAATTGCTATGACATGCCAGTGCCATGTTCCCAACCACGCCCTGAGCTCATCTGCATTACCTGTCAGGCCTCTTGCATTGAAATAATTACAGGTTAATTTATCAGTTCTACCTCGTTCTCTGCTTTGTTCCTGCCTGTCCCTGCCCTGACTGTTTGACTTACTCCTTTTCCCAACAGTACCAGTTTCAGACTGATCACCTTCCTCACACTCTACCTTGGTCCCACCCCCTTACTTGTTTAAATCTCCCTGCCAATATATTAGTCCCCTTCCAATTCAGGTACAATCCATCCTTCTTATACAGGTCCCTTCTACCCCAGAAGAGATTCCAATGAGCCAAACATGTGAATTCTTCTCTCCTGCATCAGCTCTTCAGCCACACATTCATCTGCTCTATCTTCCTATTCCTACCCTCACTATCTCGTGGAACCGGGAGTAATCCAGATATTAGTACCCTCGAGGACTTCCTTTTTAAATTCCTACCTAACTTCCTATATTCTGTCCCCAGAATCTTGTCCTTATCTCTTCCTGTGTCTTTAGTTCCAATGTCTACAACAACTTCCTGCTGGTCACTCTTTCCTTTGAGAATATACTGCACCATCACCGAGATATCCTTGACCCTGGCACCAGGGAGGCAACACACCATTCTGATGTCTCGTTGTCAGCTGCAGAAATATCTGTCTAAGCCTCTGACTAGACAGTTCCCTATCACAATCGTATCGCTTGGAACCTTGCGTACCCCTTATTATGTTAGAGCCAGTCTCAGTACCAGAAACCTGTCTATCAGTGCTACATTCCCCTGAGAGTCCATCACCCCTTACATTTTACAAAACAGCATACTTGCTTGAGATGGGGATAGCCACAGGACACTCCTGAATTTTCTGCCTATCCCTCCTACCTTTCCTAGAGGTCACCCTGACTGTATCTGCAGTTTATCTCCCTCCCTGTAACTGCCATCCATCACACACCCTGGTTGCTGTAAATACCTCATTTCCTGTAACTTCCACTCCATACGATCCATGCAATCTGAAAGGATTTGCAACTAAACAGACTGCCTGCCGACACAATTGTCAGTAACATGGAAACTCTCCCTAATCTTCCACATCTGACAGGAAGAGGACATCACTCTACTAAAGGCCATCTTTGTACCTTAACAATCCACAGACCCAGAACATAGCACAGTGTTACTGCTGTAAAAGCACTGCTCCAGCCTAAATTAGTACCTATGTTTCATATTTTTAAAGTTTAATCCAGAGACAGATCTCAATAAAACATATAATCAAAAAGAACTCACTAAATTCACTATTATAGATTTATGAAAAAAACTAGCCACTTAGCTGCTCTCCTGCTCTGATCTCCCCACACAGGTTTCTCCAAGGTCAGCTGTGAATTTTGCTGTTTGTTTATTTTTCTTAGGTGAACTCCATGTCCAGAGGTACTTGAAATTAAACAGCAGAGGCAGTAGCTGTGAAGGTTCACTGCTGGGTCACACAGCAGTGTAAGTTTCTTTCTCCATTGATTCACTTCCCACCACGTGGTCACTGCCTTTGTCTCCCTTCCTCCTTTTTTAAAAGTGCCGCTGTTTTGATCTCTTTTCCCAAAGTTCCAAAACAATGTAAATGCTTATAAAACAGTAATTACTGCTCCTAGAATTTGAGGAAATCAGCTCCAACACTGAAAATACCTCAAAAAAGGAGCAGCTCTTACAGCCTCAAATTTTTCCCGTCCTCCATCTTGGATTGCCCAGACCCAAATAATTATTTCTACAACTTTCCCACCACCGAGAGTTACCAATTAACGATGGATATTTAGCTTGGGGGCAGGATCTGTCCCTTTTTTAAAATCAGCCCCTTGATTTAGAATCATTCTATTCCCAAACCCATTACATTTGTAATAAGAGAGAAATCTTAATTTTTGCATTTCTTTTTCAGACCCTCAGTGGTATCCAGCGAGACAGTCCATCAGATTAGATCCCAGTAAGTATGGTTTTGCTCTGTACAAACTTAAGTAACTTTTTTTTCACAAGAGTTGCAATGTTAAATTAGAAATGGATAATGAACTAACAAAACGGCACGTAAACAAAAGCATTAATAAGAGTTATTTACTCTAAACAAAGTGACATGCTGACCCTTTGAACAGAGAAACATCATAAATTCAAATTAAATTTCAAAAAACCAAATTTCCTCAACACTTTTCCTTTATTTTTGCCCATCATTTGGACTGTTTCAAGTAAGTTACACAGAATGTTTGTTTTTTCACAGTGCCTTGACTGATTTCATATAAACTTGAGGCAAGAGAACGACAGACCTGCATTCATATAACAACCTCCATTTCCCCAGGACGTAGAGTCATTGAGATGTACACCCTTCGGCATGTCAGGAACTGTACATGCAATTCAGGTTCTTTTGCTTTGGGTGCCCAAAGCATCTGTGACAACCAATTTGCAAACAGCAAGGTCCCACAGGCAGCTAATGACTGGAGATTCATGAGGAGGGAGTGTTAATATCTATATTCTTTTACAACAAAACTCTCCAAAGGAGATTTGCTTCACAGGACTCAGGAAAGGCTTGGAATGAGAGATCACATTGAAGGGATATAAGCACGAAGTCAGTGAACCTTTCATATCACTATGCATTGGTCTGTTACTTGTGTTCTCCAGCTATTCACTCCTTTCGAGTTTAGTAGAATGTTCAATAGTAACTTTCAAAAGGGAATAGAATATCTGGCTGAAAAGGGGGAAGAAGATATCATGGCTATGGGGAAAGTGCAGGAAAGTGGGACTTTTTTTTACAAAGTGCTGACAGAAGCACAATGGACTGGATGGTCTGTTTCTGCACTGTGTAATTGTACATACACCGCCGTTAATGGTACTGACTGAAAGAGACTTTGGCTTCTGTTCCATCTCTAAATGGGTTAATTTAGTCGATATACAAACATAAAACATACAAACATATATCAAGAGCAGGAGTAGGTTATTTAGCATCTCAAGACCGCTCTTCCATTGAATAAGATCAGGGCTGTTCTGATTATAACTTCAAATCCACATTAATATGGTTCTAAATGTACAATCCCCTGATTTTTAAACAGTGACCCCTAGTTCTAGATTTTTCCATAAGAGAAAACACCCTTTTATATATCTACTCTATCAAGACCTTTAGGGCAGTATGGTGGCTCAGTGGTTAGCACTACTGCCTCATAGTCCCAGGGACCCAGGTTCAATCCCAGCCTTGTGTGACTGTCTGTGTGGAGTTTGCACATTCTCCCTATGTCTGCATGGGTCTTCTCTGGGTTTCTTCCCATAGTCCAAAGATGTGCAGGTTAGGTGGATTGGCCGTGCTAAAGTGCCCAGGGATGTTTAGGGTAGGTGGGTTAGACAAGGGGAATAGGCCTGAGTGGGATGCTCTTCAGTGGGGTGGTGTGGACTTGTTGGGCCAAATGGCCTGTTTCCACACTGTAGGGATTCTATAATTGAAGACCTCTCAGGATTTTATACATTTCCAACAAGTTTCCTCTTACTTTTGTAAACATCAATGGACATAGGCCTAGCCTGTCTAACCTTTCCATATAAGACAATCTATCTATTCCAGCTCTTAGTTTAGTAAAGAATAACCAAAATTGCTGGAGAAACTCAGCAGGTCCGGCATCTATCGAGAGAGAAATAGTTCATGTTGCAGGTCCAGTGACCCTTTTTCAGAATCTTTTTCTTTTTTTTTTAATATTAGTTCAGTAAACATTCCCTGAGCTGCCTGCAATGTATTTACATCTTTCCTTAACTGACCAATCCTGTACAGAATACCCTGGCTGTGTTCTCGCAAGTGCCGTGTGTATAATTGAAACATGACCGCTCTTAATTTTGTTTCAATTCCCCTCCCCCCCCCAATTAATATTAGCGATACAGTATATAATACAATACAGTACAGCACAGGAACAGGCCCTTTGGCCCACCAAACCTGCACTGATTCCTAGTCCTTATTTAGACCCACTTCTTATTGCCCATACGTGGTTTCTGCCCCTCTGTTTGCCTCCCATTCATGTGTCCAACAGTCTATGAGCTTTCCTAATTATTTGCAGTACCTTCACACTAACCTTTTACATTGTTACTAGTATTTTATATGGGGACTTAAGAAATGGAAGCAAGAAGTAGGCCATTCTGCCCCGAGTATGCTCCGTCTATCATTAATATCGTGGCTGATCTGATTGTGGCCCTAACCCTACTTTCCTGCCTAACCCCCAATAGCTCGTGACTCCCCCACCGTAAATCAAAAATCGATCGATCTTGCCAGCTTCAGCGGGGTGCAGAATTGCAAAGATTAATGACTCCATGTTTGAATTGTCGCAGTTACAGACACAACTTGAACAATGGGATCTTTACGCAACTCACCTCTTGCATTAATGATTAAATTTTCTTGTAAAAATTCGCAGAGTGTGAAGGGATTGAATGCAGCCCTCTACTGACTCACAAATACCGCATACTGTTTATCTACCTTAATAGTCCTGGAATTTCTGGAATGCTTCCTGCTGAAAGATTCCACTGGCAGGGGGCACGTGAGGTGCCTGGTGAATGTGACACTGAGGTTCTGGTCACTGTCCTGAAATGAATACGGATTCAGTTGCACCACACTTGGCCACCTACTTTGATCAAACTGTGTGCATCACAGATACCACAGCAGTGAAATGCTAGCCCTGCAAACTCTACAGGGCTTAGGCTGGAGCCTGCAGATTACTGGAGATCCTCATGCCGTCTCCTGGAAGAGCATGTTTAAATGCCTGTTTATGTGCACGTCTTAACATAGAACAGTAAAGCACATTACAGGCCCTTCGGCCCACGATGTTGTGAGTGACAGCAGCATCTTTGGCTAAAGGAACGTCATAGTTGCCCTCACGTATATGTAGTGTTATATGTGTATAACATGCTTCTACAGGGAGGCATTGGCCTAGCGGTTTTATCGCTAGACTATTAATTCAGGAACTCGGGTAATGTTCTGGGGACTTGGGTTCAAATCCCTGGTGGTGAAGTTGAATTCAGTAAAAATTCTGGAATTAAGAGTCTAATGATGACTGTGAAGCTGTCGTTGATTGTTAGGAAAGACTCATCTGGATCACTAATGTCCTCAGGAAAGGAAACTGATGTCCTTACCTGGTCTGGCCTACATGTGACTCCAGGCCCACAGCAATGTGGTTGACTCTCAAGTGCCCTCTGGGTAATTAGGGATGGGAAATAAATGCTGGCCTGGTCAATGACACCCATATGGCCATGAGTGAATATAAAAAAGATTTGCTCCTCATGACTCAGGGCCTCTGATCCCAATTGTAACGTTCTGACTACAGGGACACAGGTCAGGAATTGGAGCCTGTGTTGTCCTTGTTCTGAATGGCTGAGTGGGACACAGAGACAACAGGATGACAGAGTGTGCTTGGTTGGTTGTTGTTGCCCCATATTGTTTTGGAAAGGAACCATTTGGTTCGAGAGCAGCCGAGGAGGAATCTCAGCTCATTGAGGGCAGGCCACATCTCTGAAAGAAATGTAGAATGTAAGAATCTTATCTATCTTGTGCGTTTTTCACACTCACTCAAAGTGCTTTGCAGCCAATGATTTATTTCTAGTCCTTTAGCAACGTAGGAAAGGCAGCTGGTATTGTGGACAGCATGATCCCACAAATGGCAAGGTAGTGATGATCAGATAAATTGTCTGATGTTTGTGGGAGAGATAAATATTGACTGGAACAGTGGAGAGAGTGAGATTTTTATATCCACCGCATCAGGGACACAGAACCACAGTTTAATTTTTCATCAGGATAAAGAACCCTTGTGACAGTGCAGCACTCACTCGATACCAGACTGGATTATACACTTGGCCACGCAAGTAGACAGGGTGGTAAAGAAGGCAAATGGTATACTTGCCTTTATTGGTCGGGGAATTGCGTACTGGAGTCAGGATGCAATGTTGCAGCTTTCTAAGACTTTGGTTAGACCACAGTTCTGGTCACCATGTTACAGGAAGGATGTGGAGGCTTTGGATAGGGTGCAGAAGAGATTTACCAGGATGCTGCCTGGATTAGAGGGTCGGGGCTATAAGGAGAGGTTAGAAAAACTCGGTTATTTTCCCTTGAGTAGCAGAGGCTGAGGGGAGACTTAATAGAAGTTTATAAAATTTATGAGCTGCATTGATAAGGTTCACGGTCAGAATCGTTTTCCCAGAGTTGAAATGTCTAATACTATGGGGCAGGACTTTTATGCAGGTGGTAGGAGCCTCGAATGCACAGCCATGGGTGATGGTGGAGGCAGATATGACAGGGGCATTTAAGGGACTTTTAGATAAGCACACAAATATACAAGGAGTGGAGGGATATCGACCAAGGGCAGGCAGAAGGGATTATTTTCATTTGGCGTAGTTTTTGGCACAACGTCGTGGGCCGAGGACCCCATCCCTGTGCTGTACAGTTCTACATCCTATATTCTATTAGGCCTCCGAGCAGATTTTGTGATTATACCTTTAAGATAATGTCATCACCATATCATGACATGATCTAATGGTGTGGAACTCTCTGTTTCCATCTTACTGAGTCCATTTGTAGCATGACACATTGAAGGAAATATACTACAGTACGTCTGGATTGCTTAGCTTCAGCTCAGACCTACGCATGCCTGCGATGATAGTGTCCATATGTAGAGATACCACGAATATAAGCATTCATTGAATTCTGCAGTATTAACATGACCCACATCTTATTCACAAATCTTAATAGGTAACATAGGTCTTTCAACATATTATTTGAAGATCATCAGCCGTCACATCAATACAGAAGTTACTTGGGCTTGAAACTACAGCTTTCTGACTGAGAAACAAGGATGCCCGTATCCGAGCCATTGCTGACACAATATACATTTAATACCACATTCTTCTGGCTCATTTCCAAATGCCTTTTGTTGTTTTTCTCCTTTTTTTTCCAAATATTTATTCACTAGACACTTAAAAGTCTCTCTGCTTGGACTTCTTGTACTGTGCTAACCTTCAGAAGAAATGTGGGTGCCTCACAAAATCTGGGTCAGCTGGCTTTGAGAGTGGTTGAATGGGTTAACACCAGAAACCATTGTGTGGTATGGCCCAGAAAACACAGGCTTTATCACTCACCTGAACTGGGTTTCTGTGTCTTCGCTGAGTAAGGCTTAGGAAGGAGGAACGTTTGAAGGCTTTGGTCAGACATGTTGGGTGGCCCATTTCCTATTGAGTGTCACGGGTGGTGCAAAAGAGAAATGCACTCCTTTCTAAATGACGATTTCTTTCATTCCCCATGAATGCGTTTTTGTCATGTTGCTGCTGTGTGAAGATTAGACGTTACCTTGGGAGTGCAGCCTTGGCATATTGCAGTGTTCTGACAAGCTGGATTGGGGCCTAATGGCTACTTTAAGTATGAGCTTTTACAGTGAGTGCTGGCAGCTAAACCCACTATGAGGAGGAAACTGATCCTGTCTTTGACCAAAGTCCAAATGCACAGCTCCTGATGAATTGTGAGCCTGACTGGGAATGATAGGCCTTTCCTTAACCTGACCATTGAGATCAGTGAACTTTACACAGACCAGAGCTATCCCCCTGGCCCCTGTGACCCTGTTCCTCAGGAGATAAACTTAGGGTGGAGCTCAAATACATTTTAAATTTCGTTACTAATCAGTGGTCCCACATGTACATTAAACTTAACCTCCCTGTACTGCCTAATAGTGTCACAGAGTCATACAGCACAGAAACAGACCCTTCAGTCCAACCAGCCCATTGCCAACCATGTTCCCAAACTAAACATAGCACAATTATCAGCTCAGTCAATCTTATTTTGATGTTCAAACAAAGCAGGACCAGCACAGTGAAGTGAGTTTGAACACTCTGTTTCCCCTACACTGTGGAACATGGGCTCAAATCCAGCCAGATTGGTACAGGTGATCATTCAGAATAGTTTCAGGTTGAGGATTTATCCCCACACAAACACTGAACAACTCTTCCTGATATCATTTCATTTCCCAGAGGGAAAGTGTGTACGCGATGAAGAAATTCTACAGATGCTCCCTGTAGGCACTACTGCTACCTTCTACTTCAAAGATTTGGGCCCACAAGTAGGATGGACCACAGTGAGTATTCCTATGGGTTGATGTGACAGGGGTGGGGTGGGACGGGGTAGGGAGCAGGTAAATGGGGAAGCTAGTGATATAAGGGTGTGGGGATGGGAGCGACTGATGGAGGCAGGCAGGAGCAGCGACAGGAAGCACACAATGCTGCAGATGAACAACAGGCTCAGATCAACAAGTTGAGTGGCAGGAGTAGACACTGCATGATAAGAAAGGAGGTCTTGCTAAAACTATACAGGGCAGTAGTCAGACCGCAGCTGGAATACAGTTTTGGGCCCCTTAATCTCAGGAAAGATATCCTGGCATTGGAGTCAGTCTTGAGAAGGCTCACTGAACTAAAACAAGGTATAGAGGGATTGTCTTTTGAGGAGAGTGTGAATAGATTGGACCTGTAGTTGGTGGAATTTGGAAGAATGGGAGGCAAAATTACTGAAACATATAGGATTTTTCTGAGCTTGTCAGGATGGAGAGGTTGTTTGTGACAGAGACCAGGACCAGAGCGCATAATCTCAGAATGGGGGGTCGCATATTTAAGACAGAGATGGGGAGGTATTTCTTTTCTCAGAGGGTAATGAATCTATGGAATGCATTACCGCACTGCGCTGTCAACACTGGGTTATTAAATATTTTCAGGGCTGAGATGGACAGAATTTTATGCAGTAAGATAATCAAGGGTAATAGGGAAAAGGCAAGAAAGTGGTTTTGAGGATGATCAGATCATACATGATATTAGTGGAGCAGACTCGATGGGCTGAATGGTCTGTGGTCATCTTATAAGCTTCTGTTCCTAACCAACAGGGTCTAGAGCAGTATCTTTCCCCACTGACAAGAATCATGGATTTGGGCAAAATGCCAGAAAAAGAAAAAAAAATCTTTGGCTTAAGATCCAGACTTGAAAAAGTGGTGCAAGATGGTTCTATAAACCATTTTAAAAAGGCTGTGTGCATGGGCAATGCCACATCTAGGTGGAGCATCGCAGCCCTGAGTGTGAAAGGTGAGAGACTGAGGAGACAGTGGAAATGTCACGAGGCTAATAATCCCTCCCATCGACCAACTAGGTCATACCTACCACCAGTGTCCACCTATCTCCACCATTCTACCTCCCCCCCTCCCCCCCCACTTTTATCTGCAGCTCCCCCTACCCCCACATCTAGTCCTGAAGAAGGGTTATACCCGAAACGTTGACTGCTCCTTTCTTCCAGATGCTGCCTGGCCTGCTGTTTTCTTCCAACCTCCTGTTTGTCTACCTAATAATCCTGAACCTCAGGCTAACGTTCTGAGAACAAATGTTTGAATCCCAGCATGGAAGGTAAATTTAAATTTAAATTAAAAAGCAATAATAAGCTAGTCTAATGATGACCGTTAGACTGGCTTATTATTGAACAACAATTGTTCATTAATAGGGAAGGACATTTGTCCTTACCTGGTCTGATCTATATGTGACTCCGGACCTATAGCAACGTGGTTAACTCTGAACTGTGCTCTAGGCTATCAGGGTTGGGCAATAAATGCTGGCCCAGCACACATCTTGTAAATGCAAAGGTTGCACCTGGTTGAATCTGGCAAAAATGGCCATGTTGAAATATATTCCAATTGGGGAAACAATCTTTTTTATGTTAACTTTTAAACCAGTTGTGATATCCTGGAAAATACAGCAACAATTGTACAATTCTTTGCAATTGGTGCTCCTGGTGACTGTTAACTAGCCTGGTCTCTATACAATTGCAGTGCCTGACAATTAATTTGAACTGCCCTTTAAGCAATTAGGGATGGACAATGAATGCTGATCCAGCCAGCAATACCCGTGTCCTATGAATGAGTTAAAAAGAAAAGCCCTCTATTCATTGAAACCATTGAAATTCCAGGAAAAAAAAATCTGCAGACTGATTATAATGGATGCTGTGCTTTCCTGCCTTATTTGAGTTTAACATTTAGTGCCGGATTAGTGTGATGTCACTGGGACAATGCAGGTGGATTGTAGCAGCCATTTTGTTAGAACCAACACTGTCTTGCGGAGGAGGGAGTCGGATAAGTCCCAGAGAATGACGGACCTGCAAAATTATGAACAGAAAGGGGGGCAGGAAGAAGTGAGGGGAAAAGATGTGGAAAAGGACTGAATTACAGAAGAAGAAAGGAGGTGGTATGAAGGGACAAAGGGGAGAGAAAGAGGAAGTGGTGAACAGGGGAAGGAAAGGGTGCAAAGTGGGGAGAGATGAAGGGGTAAAGGGAGTAAGGGAAGGGTGAATAGTGGGCTGGGAAAGCTTCCTGTCATGAGAATTCTCAGTGTCACAGTAGCAGGAATAATGGGATTATTTATTTTTTTATAAGTCTTGTTATAGGGGCTGAAATGTACTACTTGAGCGTGATCTAGCTCTGAATTAAAATAATGCTGTATCATATAAAATGCTATTGAAGTAATAATCTTGAATGCAAATATGGGGCAAGCCAGAAAACTGGGAAAATGGCTGAAAATAAATGTTGGGGATGAAACACACTGGTGAGTGAAATGACAGAAGTTTACATTTACATATTACAGTCTAAATATTAGGAGTTAAGTATTTTTTAATGCTAACAGTTAAGAAAGACTCTAATATGATAGAGAGTGAGAGCTGAGAAGAGCAATATTGTGGTCTGGAGTGCCACCCAGTGGCCAGAGTCAACAATGACTAGCAAACACCCAATTGTTCCTAAAATATTTCCTTTGTTCCCGAAGTGTTCCACTGGACCACACTTGGAGTACAATGTTCAGTTCTGGTCATTGCACCTTGAGAAAGATATATTTGACCTTGGAGGGAGTGCTGTGCAGATTTCCAAGTATCTGGATTCCATGTGTCAGATAGAATGATTACACAAACTTTTCTTCACTTCCCCTGATGAAGGAGCAGTGCTGTGAAAGCTTGTGATTTCGAATAAACCTGTTGGACTATAACCTGGTGTCATGTTGACTTCTGACTTTGTTCATCCCAGATCAACACCGGCACTTCTACATCATACACAAATTAGGATAGTATACCCTAGAGTTTAGAATGTTACAGAGTAGTTTGATTAACCTTTTTAATACTAAGCATCATAACTGATACAATAAATAGAGAGAAAAGATTTTTGCTCGCTGGGGAGCCGAGGACTAAATGACATGATCTGAACATTATAAAACAGGTCTCTCTCTCTCTCTCTCTCTCTCACACACACACACACACACACACACACACACACACACGCACACAAACAAATAGTGGTGGAATTCTCTTCCTCAAATGTTAGCTTTAGGGTTGATTGTCAATATCAAACCCTTGGGAATCAAGCATGTTAGGGAATATGGGTAAGGGACAAGGAGGGCTGGAATTTCAACCTTGAGCTGAACAGTGGGAGGTAGGAAAACTCCTAGCTTCATATGCTCACTGTTGGGAAAAGTGACTCAGGAAACATGATGTTCTTTCTGGTGTGGCGTGAAGAGAGCCAGCAGTTAGACCATCTGACCCTGGAAAGAATTCAGGGAAGCTGGGTGTTAAGGCAGGCCTGTTTTGATGCCCAGGTTTAATAAAAGTGGATAGGCCCTGTAGATCTCAGCTCTCAAATCTCCTCACCCAGCCCCACGCTGCCCATGACTCATCCATGCCAACTCATCCAAATCATGACCCCCAGCCACCCCCATGACCCGAGGTCAACCTCTGCTTCTCCAGCAGTCCCCCGTAGCTCATTATAGCCCCTATATAAGTTCAGTGCCAATGCATATTCTTCCAACTTTGCTCATACTCCTCTGTGCCAACTGAACACTATGGGGAGACCTCAGGAGCCATGCTAGGAAATATAATGTGGGTGTCACTGGCCAGACCAACCTTAATTGCACATCCTAATTACACACGAGAAAGTGACAGTGAGATGTCTTTTTGAACCACTGCAGCCCATGGGAAACCCACTATGCTGTTAAGGAGGGAGTTCCAGGATTTTCACCCAGTGACTCGAGTATATGAAATACTTGAAGGCATGGGGCAATAATTACAATGTTTGTTTCTATAAGATGTTAAGTACTTGAAAACTTTTCAAACATCATATTAATGTTTAATTCCTTCAAGTACTAAATAAAATAAGGCCAAAGACAGCTAGAAATGTAGGTGCCATAGAGATCCTCACTATGATCTTGACAAGTCCCAGAAGCAGTCAAGATCCATTAATTTTGTAAAGCTGTGAGCCTGAGGACTATCAACATTCAGCTCAAGAAATTGCACGCGCAGGTTTTTGTGTTTGAAACATAGACCCAAAATTTTCTTTCAAAACATAAAGTACACGAGATTTACCCAGAGAGTGGTGATGGTCTGGAATGTGCTGCCTGGGAGAGTGGTAGAGGCAAATTGCCTCACATACTTTTAAAAAGTACCTGGATAAAGCACTTGGCATGTCATAACATTCAAGGCTATGGGCCAAGTGCTGGTAAAAGGGATTAGCTTGAAGGTCAGACGTTTTTCAAATGTCAGCACAGACTCAATAGGCTGAAACGCATCTTCTGCACTGTATGATTCCATGATTTAAATACCTTAACAGTTTGATGATTCAGTGTTACCTGCTCCAGCTTTCATGAGCATTTATGTTTCCACCGCAAAGTTAGAGAACACACACTGCTGCTGAAGGCTGTTCCTGGAGTAGGAATCAGATCTACCTTATAGAATCACAGGAGTGTTACATTTGGCTCAAGGTGTCTGTCTCCAAATGAGCATTATTACCTAGTGTCATTCTTTTGCTTTTTGCCCGTACCCTGACATGTTGGTCTATTTAAATAATTATCCAGTACCCTCTTGAATTCCTCAATTGAATCAGCCTCCACTTCCAGACAATGCATTCCAGCTCCAAACCACTCAATGTGTGAGAAGAGTTTTTTCTCACTTTGGATTTCCTACTTGGCAAATCACTTTAATTCTATGCCCTCTCGTTCTTGATCCTTGTACAAATGGGAACAGTTCCTCCCTACCAAATCTATCCAGTTCCTCTGATTTTGAAAACTTCTATCAGAGCTCATCTTGGTCTACGTCAGTCCAAAGAAAACAGTCTAAACTCTTCAATCTATCCTCGCCACTGAGGTTTATCATCCCTGAAACCATTTTGTAAAACCTCTTTTACATTCTTTCCAATGTAATCCCGTCCTTCCCATAAAGTGACTCCAGAACTGTACACAGTACTTCAGCTGAGGTCTAACAAGTGTCTTATACAAGGCATTATCTCCTTGTTCTTGTACATTAATATTAATAAATCTCAAAATACTGTATGCTTTATTAATGGCTCTGTTTACCTGTCCTACCACCTTCAATAATCTGTGCACGCATACGTCAGGACCCTCTGCTCCTGCAACCCCTTCAGAACTATACATCTTATTTTCTACTCACTGCCCATATTCTTTCTATCAGAATACATCACTTCACACTTCTCTGTGTTGAACTTTGTCTGCCACCAGCCTACCTACTGTACCAACTAGTCCACGCCATTTTTTGAAGTTCCACACTGTGTCCTCACTTATTCTGTGCTCTGAGCTTATAAATGGCCCACTTAAGGGACAGGTTTCCTTCATTTTTGCTTTGTGCCCTATCTCCGAAACGGAAACTGCCAGAAAAGGGTTGGGACTTCCAGTTCCAAGTTCTGCCTGCTGTTTGTAAAGGTGCTCAGAGTCTCACCAACTCCAGATATATCCAGCCCTAAATCACCGATTAGCCATGATGCATTGAATGACAGGACAGAGGCAAGTGCTGATAGGCACCTGGGAAGGAAGAAGTAGGGAACTGGGGATCCTGAAATGTGGAGGGAGGTGGGGAATCGGACCAGGATTGCGAATGTATTGGGGGTAAGTGGGAGGAGCAGGATATGAACTGAGTGTTTGGGGGAGATGGTTTGAGAGAGGTGTATGGAGTTTGTTGAGAATATTGAGAGCTCGGAGACACCCAGACTTGAATCAGAATCCAATGAAATGAGGGGTCCCTCAGTTTGGGAGGATTCTGACTTGACTCGGTCTCTGATCCTTGATCTGTGAGAGGAAGATTCATCACCAAGAGGAATGGCAGTAGCTGAGGTGCAAATGTTCAGTAAAGGTTACAGTAACAGGCTGCAGTCCATGTTGACTGGATTATCCAAAGTCTTTCTCACACATATTTAATTTTGTCCTTCATTATGGCCTAACCCAGGGCACTGCCTCAGTGCTATCTGACCAAGATCTTAAAACACAGAAGCAGAAGTAGGCCATTCAGCCCATCAAGTCTGCTCTGCAGAGGAAGGGGGATAATATTCTCTGAGATTACACTCCTGATGTTCAGCGTGGTTAGGATTGGCTGCTCTATTGCCAACAGTTTGGATAATGCCTTCAAACTGGTTTCTCTCTTTATCAAGGATAGCACGAGGCAAGTATCAGAGGATTAAAAAAGTGCATCTACTTTGTGTTTAATTTGATGGTCATGTTAAGTTGCCACATGTAAGTGTTAGTGCGTTGATCTTTGACTGTAGGTGTTCCTGACAGAGTATGCAGGTCCACTCTTTATCTACCTGCTCTTCTATTCTCGCCTGCCTTTTATTTACGAAGAAGAGGATGAATTTACCACTAGCCCGCACACTGTGGTACAGTAAGTAAGCACACATTGGATGCTTGGTGGTAACTTAATTCTGGCATAGTGGAGGTTGACAATCTGAGTTTGTCTTTGGCTTTAATAGAGGATGCATGCTGACCTTGCACCACCACTGGTGACTGTGCCTTCAGTTGCTTAGGCCCCTAAGCTCTAAAATTCCCTCCCAAACCTTCTCCATCACTCTTTCCATCCTGAAGACATTCCTGAAAATAATGTCTTATTTTTGCCTGAGTTTTTGTCTTTAATCTACCTTTTTCTGGTTCAATGTCTATTGTCGTCTGATGATGCTCCTGCAGAGTGTTTTGGGATGCTTTACCACAGGTAGAGAGCAATATCATTGCAAGTTCTTGTGTGGTATGGAGCGATACATACTCCAGCTGTTGTCATTCAGGACTGAATGTGGTAGGTTGAGACCCAGACCATATATTGAGCTCATAATCTAAATTCCAGTAACAATACCCAGAGAGTGCCCCTTTGCATAAGGTGCTAATCTTCAGATGCAGTGGTAAACTGCAATCCTCTCTATTTGTTCTGCTGCTCCAGGACTTTAAAGATCCCTGGGTAGTTTCAAGGAACAGTACATTCTCCGTATGTCCTAGCCAAGACCGTCACCTTTAACCAACTCCACAAAAACAGTAATTTTATGCAGTCCACCTGTGTAAATGATTTAATTGTAAATTAAAGGGGTAATTGTGTAAATTTGTTCCTGAAACGTTGGCATCACTGGCTAGGCCAGCATTATTGCCCGTCCCTAAATGACCAAACTGCCTCCTGGGAGCAGATTGGTTGCCTGACAGTGGAGGATTTTTAAAATGTTAACAAGCCTCGCCCAAAACCCACCATGTGTTTGGGGAGTTTAAATTTCCCCATAGTTTATTTTGTCAGAGCCAGTAAAAGGTCAGCTCTTTTGTCAACTGGCAAAGGGAGCTTCTCGTACACCTATTCAAAGGAACTGACTGTGACTGTGGGATTTTTCTGTCCGCCGCTGTTCAGCTTTTCTGCTTTACCTTTTCTCCAGCTTGGCAGGATTTTGCCACTCTTTCCATTATGTCAAAAGGCTGATTGAAACGCTGTTTGTGCATCGTTTTTCTCATGGTACAATGCCTCTTCGTAACACTGTTAAGGTAAGTGCCTCCAGCTGTTGTCCTGCACTGACCTGTTATCACAATGCAAACTCAGAGCATTGTTCTGTGAATCTACTTTTACTTCTGTTATAGGTTTATGTCTTGGGGCTGAAGGAATCAAAGGGTATGGGAAGAAAGCGGTAGTCTGGTACTTAGTTGGATGATCAGTACAATTTGTATTGAAGGCAGAACAGGCTTGATGGGCTGAATAGCCTATTCCTGCTCCTATTTTCTGTGGCTCTACATATACGTGCTTTTAGAAATATGACATACCTAAATTGAATTGGATGGGAATAATATTTTAAAGAATTAGAGTATTGTGCATAAATACATTTGATTTAAAGGATGAGAAATAAAAGGTACTGCAGATGCTGGAGAATCCGAAATAACAAGGTGTGGGGCTGGATGAACACAGCAGGCCAAGCAGCATCATAGGAGCAGGAAAACTTGACGTTTCGGGCCTAAACCCTTCATCAGAAAAGTACTGATGATTGATTTAAAGGATACAAGATGTGAATTCTGTTTGCGTGCAGGCTGACCACCAAGTAAGTTTGAACTTTGGTAATGGCAGTCAATGTTAGGAGTACAGGGTGCACACAACAGTCTCTGAGAACCTGGTCAGTTCTGTATCCCACCTTGTCACCTGGAGACATGTCCAAATCAAGAAAGAATCCCACCCACTGAGAGACAGAATCTGTTCCTCTGGGGCTGGATCTGTCACTGGAACTGCAGTTGACCCAGGTTCTCAGAGACTGTTGTGTGTGTCCTATCTTCCTAATGTTGACTGCCATTACCAAAGTTCAAACTTACTTGGTGACCAGCCTACCTGTGCTTTGTTGTTGGGCTCCTGGCAGCGAGCTATCGGACCCTCCCAGCACCTCCAATGTCTATAAATATATCTCTTGTATAAGTAAGAAATGCCTTGGGTTGGTTTGTTCTGCATATGTAAAGACTGTCCAGAATCAAACTGCTCTAGTGACTATGTATAGAAAGATTTTTAAGAATAAAGTATGTTGTTGAAATTTTTTTAAAAAATTAGCAAGCTAACCTCCCCCTGATGAAGCTGGAGAGTGGAATGGGCTGACTCAGGATTCCCAGCTGGCATTGGGAATCGATTAGAATCATTAATAGTGCCCACTATCCCAGAGCCCATCACTAAGGATAACTGGAGGCTGAAAGGCCATCCAGCTAAACTGGCTGGGTTTGCCAGTGGTCTCTAGGATGCATCCCTCATGCACAGGCACTCCAGACCAAATTGAGGGACCTAGCATCAGGCAGGGGTCTGGCTGCTGGCACCTTCCCCCCCCATCCCTTTCTCCCACAATCTTTAACCATTCCACCTTCACTCACTTGCGTCCTGGGGTCTCTCTGTGATCCAGGGCTTTGAAAGCATGCAGTTCCTCTAGCTGCCACCATCCCCACTTGTGGCAGCGCTGAGGTGCTGGCCTCTGATTGGACAACAGCTCTCAGCAGGTGAGCCCTCCATGACTGGGAGTCTCGATGGCGGAGAAGACTGAATGTTGGCTGAAATAACTCTACAAAGGCTGGTATCCGGTCACCAAGTCACCCTTTATTTACATGTACCGTATGTGACACTGACCCAGCTTGCTCAGAGCTGGCTCCTAGAATGAGCAGAACCTCTGACACCCTTGTTTAGATCTGTCAGCCAGGGCTCCCTGATTGGACCAGGTTAACAGCCCCAATCAGGGAACTTATATTCTGAGATCCATCTGGCTGACGTTGTTTCAATCACTATAATAGCTACTTCTGTGCTTGAAGCATACTCTACTCTTTAAAACTGAAAGTAAAACTCCCTCTAGTCCTTTTTAAGCTGAAAGTAAAGCTCCCTCCAAACTGTCTTTATTAAATTCTCCCAGGACAGTTATAGGACAGGGCTAAATACCTAGAAAGTTCCCTCTATTCAATTAGACTAAAAGAAAACTTGAATTGCGGAGGTTGAGGGGCAACCTGATAGATGTTTACAAAATTCAGAGGCATAGATAGAATGGATAGGCAGAGTCTTTCTCCCAGTGTAGAAATGTCAATTACTAGGGGCATTGATTTTAAGTAAAAGGGGATAAGTTTAAAGGAGATGTGAAAGGCAAGTTTTTTTTGCCCAGAGGGTGGTTAAGTGCCTGGATTGTGCTGTCAGAGGAGCTGGCGGAATTGGATACAATAGCAACATTTAAGAGGCATCTTGACAGATACCTGAACACGTAGGGAATAGAGGGATGTGGACCTTGTAGAATCAAAAGGTCTTTAGTTTAGAAAGGCTTCATTTGTTGGTACAGGCTTGGTGGGCCGAAGGCTGTACTGTTCTTCTTTTTAAAGCTGCCTCTACACTGTTCCCATCAAACACACTCAGGACAGTTACAGCCTGGGGATAGGAATAGAGTACAGTTTCCTTTAAAATTAAAGTAAAGCTCCCTCAACACTGTCTCCATCAAACAGTCAGAGGACAGGGACAGCAGGGGATTAGAAAGAGAATAAAACTTCCTCTACTCCTTTAAAACCAAGTACAAAGCTCCCTAAACAGCTTTGATTGTGGCTGAAACACATTCTGTGATGTAGTAAAACACAATTTACCGATCCCTTTCCTTTCTTAAAAAGACTTGAACCTTGAACACTGCTTTCTCCCCACAGGTGCTGCCAGACCTGCTGAGTTTCTCCAGCACATTCGTTTTTACTTCAGATTTCCAGCATCCATAGTATTTTGATTTTGTAAGAATCCCAGTCTTCACTCAGTGAGTGAAATAGAAACCGGGCTTTTTGAGATGGTTAAGGTAATTAAAGGAATTGATTTGCTATATAAAGAGAAGTATTTACCCAGTTGGTGGAATCGTCACAGGGTGTGGGAGTCAGGGGGAGCATCGTCATAAAATTAAAAGCCAGACTACTGAGAGGTGAGGTCAACAAAATCCTCCTCACACAATTGGTATTGAAAATCTGAAATAATCACCCTCCCAGAAGTGTGGAGGCTGGAGGGTGGGGTGTGGGGGCGGGGCGCGGGGCAGGAGTTGGTGTTGCAGTCAAGTGAGAAATGTCAAAACTGTTATTGATGGAATTTTATTACATGAGTTTATGAAAGGCAGTGGGACTGAGATAGATGGATGGACTTGAGATACAGATTGGCCAAAATTGAATGGAATGGTGGAATAGGCTCAAAGGGGTGAGTGACCTCTTCCTGCTCTTTGTGAATGACTCGAAACAAAGTTACAGCTGAATATTTGAGTGAATCAACAATTCCAGGTCATTCAGTTACGACATAATTAGTTATGTTTAACAAAACATAACGTGAACTTTTCACAACTGTCACCGCCTCAGTTTGTTTTACATCCAATGGTGTACCTCTTGAAGTGTGGTCACTGCTATAATTTGTGACCAGCAAACTACCTTGTTATTGTGACGTTGTTTGAGGGGTAACTATTAACCCAGACACTGCAGATAACTTTTCTACTGTCCTGGGATCAGGCAGGACCTCAATTTAAAACCCTGCATAACCCAATGCAACGCTACCACCTTGAACTGCAACCACTATCATCTCAGGTATTGCAAGACAAAGACGAATTGGAAGCAGACTAATTCTGTTCACATTTGAATAATAGTGGAATAACTGCTATAATAAGTGACATTGAGCCAATCAAAACACAAATCCACATTCCTGTTCATAGTCTTACCTTCTCAGAGCTAACTAAAGGGACTGTGTGGTCATTTCAAATGGAGCACAGCAAAGTCTGTCTAGAAATAATAATTTTTGCTGGTTGTTCTTAACTAAGGATTAGATCTCACTGTCCAAGAGCCTAAACAGTCTTACCAGGTGAAGCAGCATTTCACCTGTACCTCCTCTAATCTTGTGTATTGTATTCGCTGCACCCAATATGGCCTACTCTACATTGGAGAAACCAAACACGCTTTACAGAACACCTCTAGTCTGTGCGCAAGCATGACCCTGACCTTGCTGTAGCTGGTCACTTTAACACAGCGCCCTGCTCTCATGTCTACTTGTCTGTCCTTAGCATACTGCAATGCTCCAGCAAATCACAGCGCAAACTGAAGGAACAACTTCTCACCTTCAGACTAGACACTTTACAACCTTCTGGTCTTAATATTGAGTTCAGTGCCTTCAGATTATGAACCCACTTCCATTCCTTCCCTTTCTTTTAGCTTTACTTGTTACATTCTCTGTCACCATGTCCTCTCTCTCCCCTCCCCCCTACTCCAGTGGGACTGTCTGTGCTTTCAAGTCTGGCAGTTAGACACACCATTGCCCTGCCAGTCTCACACTCCAATCACTTAATCTGCACCATCAACATCCTTTCTCCCCCAGCACTCCAACTCCCCCACTATTACATAAGTGCTGCCCCCTCCATACTTGAGCTCAGGCCTGATGAAGAGTCATGTAGACTTGAAACATTACCAAAAGGATGTGGATGCTTTGGAGAGGGTGCAGAGGAGGTTCACCAGGATGTTGCCTGGTATGGAGGGCACTAGCTATGAAGAGAGGTTGAGTAAGTTAGGATTATTTACATTAGAAAGACGGAGATTGAGGGGGGAACCTGATTGAGGTCTACAAAATCATGAGAGGTATAGACAGGGTGGATAGCAAGAAGCTTTTTCCCAGAGTGGGGGACTCAGTTACTAGGGGTCATGATTTCAAGGTGAGACGGGAAAAGTTCAAGGGAGGTATGCGTGGAAAGTTCTTTACGCAGAGGGTGGTGGGTGCCTGGAACGTGTTGCCAGCAGAGGTGGTAGAGGCAGGCTCGATAGCATCATTTAAGATGTACCTAGACAGATACATGAATGGGCAGGGAGCTGAGGATTACAGATCCTTGGAAAATAGGTGACAGGTTTAGATAGAGGATCTGGATCGGCGCAAGCTTGGAGGGCCGAAGGGCCTGTTCCTGTGCTGTAATTTTCTTTTAGCTTGCTTTTTGTCCATGGATGCTGCCTGACCTGCTTTGATTTCCAGCATTTCTTGTTTTCATTACAGATTCCAGCATCTGCAGCAATTTGCTCTACTATTGTACTTATCAAAGTTATTTGAGATCTTTCCAACGACAGTTTTTCACACGTTAGGTGAAGTTACTACTTTTCCCCCCTTTATTCATTAACGGGATGAGGGCGTCGCTGACTAGGCCAGCATTTATTGCCTATTGAGCAGTTCAGAGTCAACCACATTGTTGTGGGTCTGGAGTCACATGTAGGCCAGACCAGGTAGGGATGGCAGTTTCCTTCCCTAAAGGACATTAAATGGGCTTTTCCCCTGACAATCGACAATGGATTCAGTGATTCATCATTAGATTCTTAATTCCAGATTTTTTTATTGAACTCAGGATTGGAACCGGGGTCCCCAGAACGTTATCTGGATGTCCGGAATAACAGACCAGCAAAAATAGCACTGGTCCATCACCTCCCCCCTTAATTTTGATTCAATTCATCTGAGAGTAAAAACACTCTCAGCAACTGCAACCTGAATGATATTGTAATAGAGTTGGTCTTAATAAGAGTGATGGTCTCTACTGGTCTCAATGTTTACAATTGCCTTCACAGAACTGCTTCTATTATTGGGGTTTTACTGCGTGGCTGGCTTACTTCATCAACCACCCCCTTTACACACCTCCCTGTAAGTAACACATTGTTATTCCTGCTGCATCTCAAGGCACGAGCTGACTGTAATCCATTTTGATTATTGTCTTGTATTTGTCTCATTGTTATTTTGTTTTCTCGCTTTTACAGTATATGGTGACCAACAGGTCCATCTGGCTCTTTATACCTTCCTGGTAGGTTATAGCATCAAAATTTTACCCTGTCCACATTCTCATATGTTTCATATCAGATGTATCATATTAACAATAAAACTGAACAATCTGTAACTTAATGAGATCTTACGATCTACGGTTTATTATCTATTTTAACCACAATGGAAATCAGTGTTAATTATTTTGATGCAGATCAACTAATGATATTAAAACAGACACACGAGGTCTTCACCCAACGGGTATAAAAATGTGGAAGAAGGTATCTGTTCCTCAGTATGAGGAAATTCAAATGTTTTCTTCACACTCCGTTTTACTGTAACTAATGGAACTCTTCCCCACTGTGAGCAGTGATCAAATTTAGGATTTGTTTTCCTCTTGCCATTACTTGTTGGAGAGTGGGATACCCTACGGAATTTTTGCACTTTCTGCTTGTGTTTTTTGACACTCACTCACTATCTTCATATTTTTAACATACAGGTGACCACATCTATAAACATGCGTCCCACAAAGCTCTTAACCTCACTGATGCACTGCAGCAATACCAGCTGCTTTTCTCAAGCTTAATTTTTCCTAATCAACCTGTTCAGAGATGTTAACACACACCTCTGGAGCAGATGGGACTTGAACCCAGGTTTACACTGTCCAGGGGTAGGGACACTAACACTGCACCACAAAGGGTGATCTGCTGCAGCTAATATCAGTTCCTACATGTATGGTTATCCAGGACATGAGAAGGATCTTGGAGCTCCCACATGGAACAGGATCCACAGTTCATGGGTCTCAGCTGCACTGTCATGCCAGTATTTATTAGACGAGTTAAATTGCTACTTAAAGACACACTTATTATATGGGGAGCTTCATTATGCCTGAAGTAGAGAAAACATCTATGTAGTCTATTTTGTGTATGACTGTTGTTTCGGGGAAATGTGTGCCTGTTTCCCTTTTGAACAATGAGCCGCAGAATGAAGAGTTCACTTTCACTTTACTGATGTACACATGACAGCTGACTGCAGATGTCTGCCAGATGCAAGCCGTTAGATTAACCAGGATGTTAAAAGCCAGGCCTGAAGAAGTGTTATATCAGACTCTAAACATTAACTCTGTTTCTCTCTTCATGGATGTGCCAGACCTACTGAGTTTCTCCAACCCTTTCTGTTTTTATTGTGTGACAGCTAATTTGATTTACAAGTGGTCAGGACATCAATAGTTATATGAAACCTGGTTTAAAAAAAAATGAGTGGCATTCCATTGGATTATTCTGGACAATTAATGGATCAACAGGCCTGATTGGCAGTTTTCTTTACAGAGATGTGTTGATTTGTGGACTAGGTATAGCAACAAGGAATGAATAGTGAATCTACCTATCAAACATCAGCCAGGCCATTATACTGTGTAGGAAATATGTTATAAAGAAGATATTTGAATTGTTATGGATCCAGTGTTATTTATAACCATTGGCACTCTTAGCGTCTTGCTGTAGTTTTGAGCTTTTTGTGAAATTAATTGTTGTGTAATTGTATTTTTAATGAATTGGACGAGTAGTTTTAGCCTGAATGCAATGTCCTGACAGTATTTATCAAGTTTAGAAATTTTAAAAGAATTCAAATTCCAGACTAGACTATGAAGCTGTCACTCTAGGTATGGTTAGCATGCTCCTGTAGAATCTCAAGGTGTATATTCTGGGGACTATGAACAGTTGATAACTATATTGTGGTGATTTATGTAGGTATGTGAAATTGGAAATTTCTCAATCCATATAGCCCTGAGGAACCTGCGCTCTGAAGGTAAGCACCACTCCACTCTCCTGTTGGTGATCTCTATCCAACAATGTGTTTCTGTCAGGAGATTAACTTAGAAAACATCACTGAAGCTGACTTGAATCCACTCCACCTCCCCCTACAAGTAACTCGTCTTCATAGTATTATTCTGCTGTTAGGAATTGGTTTGTAGTTTAAATGCTGGAAGAATGGGAACAGTAAAAGTAACAGAATGATTAGGATGAAATAATGTTAATGCATGCAGTGCCTTTTGATTCCTTAGAATCTTCCATTGTGTTTAACACCCCATTAATCACTGCTGTAAATACCAAGATTGTGGCAATATTCACACAGTAACAGGCCACAAATGGTAATGTGAAATGAGATAAATCATCAGTTTCTGGTGGTGGTTGAAGAACAAATGTTGGTCAGGATATTCAGCCACCTTCCTTAGCTTTTTTGGACTACCACTGCTCAACCCCCTTTGGTTTACCTAAACAGGCAGATAGGGCACTGGTTTATCACTTACTCAAAATGTAACTCTGATGAGCTTAAAGCTCATGTGCTCTGAACCTAATTTTTAGACCATGCCCTCTAGTTCTAGAATCCCCAACCGGTGGAAATGGTTTATCTTTATCTAAACTGCCTTCTGCTATTGATATCTTGAAGACATTGATCATATCTCCCCCTAACCTTCTAAATTCTGGAGAAAACAAGTATAGTTTGTATAATGTCTCCTCATAACTCCTAAAGTCCAGGCACCATTCTTGTAAAGTGACATTATACTGTCCCTGAGGTCAGTATATCCTTCCTAAAGTGTGGTGCCCAGATTTGCTCACAGTACTCCAAGTGGAGTCTGAGCAGGGTTTTGTATAACTGCAACATAACTTTTACATCCTTCTACTCCGGTCCTTTACATGTAAAGGCCAGCATTTCATTAGCTTTCTGTCCCTTAATGGAGTCTGATGTCAGATTCAAAATCAAAGGGAATTGTCGTATCTAGTCCTGTACTTTCCTGTGCCCTCTTTTTAACCTGCTCCTTACAATATAAACAGCAGAGAGACCATATACACCAACTTCCATTGTGCACCTTCCTCAGAAAGTTATTCAATGAGTACTTTCCACTTTATAACAGAATGTTGTAAGAATCAACTGGCAAGTGTAGAACTATCCCAGAAATATAGCCTCACCTCTGTAAGCTGCTGTTAACTTGTCGTGTTGCCTTCTTTCTGGCTCTGTTAGCTCTTTTGCCTGTTCTTAAATTTTTTTACAGTCAACCTGTTAGGACACGTGTCCTGAGCAAGTAAGTCTTGAGCCTAGGTTTTCTGCATTAGAGATTGCACCAAAAGCAACCCACCCCCCCCAACCCCGTTCTGTGTTTTTTTAGCTTCAGACAATCTCTATCTCCTTTGTGCCGTAAATCTCACTGCAGGGTATTAGTCAGCTTATCATCTTAAGCCTACATGATGCAGGAAGCTAGTTCAAGGTCTCTGTCAGAAGACAATTTTTTTTTTCCACTTGGGAATGAGAGTACAGCAGGCATTTATTGCTCCACATCGCTGTGGGTCTGGAATCACATGTAGACCAGACCAGGATGGGATGGGATGGGATGGGATGGGATGGGATGGGATGGAATTCCACCCCCAACAATTGGCAATGATTCACAGTTATCATTAGACTCTTAACTTTAGATTTTTGTTGAATTCAAATTCCACCATGTCCCATGGCAGGATTTGAACACAGGTCCCCAGAACGTTACATGGGTAGCTGGATTAACAGTCCAGTGATAACACCACTAGGCCATTGCCTCCCCTTCAATCGCTTATGTTATTGTTCATTTATGATGACTAATGCTTATTGTTTCTCCCCCACAGGATCCAAGATGCGTAAGATTCCTTACCCAACAAAGAACCCTTTCACTTGGCTGTTTTTTTTTGTGTCCTGCCCCAATTACACCTACGAGGTATGTTGACAGTGGGGAGTGCTCGCCCACTCATCACCAATGCAGAAGCTGTGTCAAACCAAAAGGCATCCCACTGATAGAGTAGAAGGTTCTGCATTAGATTGCATTGCTGCAGTGTTTGGAGACATTGCTTTATGTCAAACTCACCCAGAGATGGAGCAGAGCATGAACACTGCCACAAATGATGTCAGTGGAAACAAGCACAGTTTCTGACATCGCACCTTTCAACCTGCGTTTGGAAAGTAGCAAACAAAGAAACCTCAAAGCTGTAGTTTTTTTCAAAAAATATGTCTTGATGCCAAGGGCTTGATTCAGATATAAAATAGGTGAACATTGCATGGGTTTGGGGGAGTGTGGTTGCGAAATTAGGGTTGGGATATTTGGGGTCCTGAACATCCCAGACTCCTGTTGGAACAGCCTTCCTTTGGGGTTTTGACAGGGTACTCCCTGAATTGCTATTGCGACAGGTTTCCTGTCTGATTTAGAGAGTTCAAACAGGGTGGGTGGAGGGTCAGCCTGAAGACCTACGGCTTCAACAGCTGCAGTAGAAGTGAGGTGGATTAAAGACATACAACGGTGAAGAAATTCGCTTGACAGGCTTGCTTGAGGTATAGGCCCAGGCAGGCCGAGACGGTCTGCTTGACATACTGTCACGATGTGACCTGTCCAGGTAGTTGTACAATCTACTGCCGTCACCCTTCAACCCCATCACAGTGGGAAACAGGAGAAGTCCACCCACTTTTCATTTTGGTTATCAGAGTCAGCCAAATGAATCTAATTGTCTGCCTGTCCTGTTGGACCTTCAGTAATGTGGCCTGTACTGGGACCAGATAGAGTCATAGACATGTACAGCATGGAAACAGACCCTTCAGTCCAACTCATCCATGACGACCAGATATTCTAAATTAATTTAGTCCCATTTGCCAGCATTTGGCCCATATCCCTGTAAACCCTTCCTATTCATGTACCCATCCAGATGCCTTTTAAATCTTGTAATTGTACCAGCCTTTTCCACCGGCAACTCATTCCATACATTCACCACCCTGTGTATGAAAAGGTTGCCTCTTAGATCCCTTTTGCATCTTTCCCCTCTCACCTTAAACCTATGCCCTCTTAGTTTTGGACTCCCCCACCCTGGGGAAAAGGCCTTGACTATTCACTCTATCCACTCCCCTCATAATTTTATAAACTTCTATAAGGTCACCACCCATCCTCTGACACTCTATCCTATTCGGCCTCTCCCTATAGCTCAAACCCTGCAACCCTGGCAACATCCTTGTAAATCTTTTCTGACCCCTTTCAAGTTTCACAACGTCCTTCCTAAAGCAGGGAGACCACAATTGCACACAGTATTCCAAAAGTGGCCTAACCAATATCCCGTGCAACATGACCTCCCAACTCCTATATTCAATGCACATGCTCAGATAGTACTGTCTGCTCCTGTTTCTGATCATGACTGTGTTCGAAAATCCTGCTGCCAAACCTGGTTTAGCTGTTGCTTCTATGATATCCATATATCTTACTGAGACTGAGTGGTGAACAGGGGTGCAACATTGTATTTGGAAAAGTACATTTCAAACTGTGCAACGTACTACATTTCACTTAAAAACAAGGGCCTACACTGGCCAATAGTCTTGAGTCAAACCGTCTCATCTGTTTGCTTGTTGATCTGTAGGTAGGATCCTGGATTGGTTTTACTATAATGACGCAGTGTCTTCCAGGTAGGAAAATATATTGCAGTGTCTTAGATTTCCTATTTAAAACACTTCAACGCAAGTATAGAAAAACATGTTTCCAATTGTCATTTAACCTTTTTCTTCATTTTGCTTTTCAGTTGGTCTCTTTACCCTGATTGGTTTCTTCCAAATGACTGTTTGGGCGAAGGGCAAGCATCATATGTATCTGAAGGAGTTTAAAGATTATCCCACCCTCCGCATGCCGATTATTCCTTTCCTGTTGTAATGTAGCACAGTTCTGAGGCACCAAAAAGGGCAAAGCCTTCTTGGGAGAAATCCTCACCCTTATCCACACCCTGACAATTACACCAGGGCCTTCAGTGCATGTCAACCTTCAGCATGGGACTGCCAACTTGAAATGCTCATATCTGTATGACTGACTCAGATCACTGCATTAGCCCAACTCATTGTGGGTTGATTTATTTTATTATTCCTCATGGTTTACATTAGAAACCGTATCAGTCCTTCCTCAGTACCTTACATGAGCTTTGCCTTAATGCAAAGCTTGAATGTTTAATCACTTCTCAAACTACACAACCACAGCCATTGATACTGTACTGTCTGCTAAGCATGCTTGCTGTTAGTTTAGGTGTACTGGAGAGCGATCCACTGTTTTCAAGGCTTTGTTTTGAAACATCTAGATGCTGACAACAAAGGGTAGCCCGTGTGTGTTATTTTGCAGATCCTTTGCTCATACTGTCTGTTGCCAAATAAAAATAATTTAGTTGAAATGCTTTCTTTTCAAATAAAGTAAATACTAGATAAAGGGTGAAATGAATGATGTTCTAGAGGGAAGCTCCTCTTGAGTGATGGCCCGTGTCACAGACAGAATTTACATGTTCTCGTACTGCTAGTATGATCCGTATGGTTTGTGATGAAAGAGATGTGCCTTTTCTTACCCTTGGTATTTATACCCCAAATTAAATCCAGCAGCAAGCTTTTGTGAGTTTATAAATAAAACTTTTATTCTCTCACACGCTCTTGACATGTATACTTATGCGCACAAAACATAGCCACAGTCAAAGGTGGCACACTGATAAATTATGGTTGATTCATTCTTTAGCTGATCATCTTTGTTTTTCTCGTGGCAGCTTCCTCAGACAGTTTCAATGCTTTAAAATTGAAGTAAGTCTTGTTAAAGTGAATGATTTCAATGGACTATAAGGTTCCCTGTGGTTTAATTTCTAGGAGGTTTCAATCTGATGATAATACCTTTTGAATAGGTTTCAGGAAAGGGCATTGATTCACACCATTCTGGAATGTTACTTTTGTTCTTCCATGAGACTGAGGAGTGTTGTACAAAAGAAGTCAGCTGACTGAGGATGACCATCTGTCCTGTATTAAAATGTACCAGTAATGACTGAAAGTCCATCGCATACAGGGACATGATATCTGGTAATGTACAAAAACAGAAATTGTTGGAAAAGCTCAGCAGGTCTGGCAGCATTTCTGAAGGCAAATCAGAGTTAACATTTCGGGTCTGGAGACCCTTCCTCAGAACAGGTCCCGGACCTGAAATGTTAACTCTGATTTTTCTTCACAGATGCTGCCAGACTTGCTGAGCTTTTCCAGCAACTTATGTTTTAGTTCCTAATTTCCAGCATCTGCAATTCTTACGTTTTTTATACCAGGTAATATATGTGTAGTAAATGCCACCCAGATAAACAGATATGAAAATGAATTGCATTTACGTAGTGCCCGTAAGAACTTCTTGACTTTTCCAATTAGAATCAACTACTTGGCAATGCAATCACTATTGCAATGAAGGAAATCTAACAGTCAACTTTGAGACATAAAGTTCTCAGCAACAGCGATTTGGTAACAGCCAGATACCTGCCTGTGATAACAAGCATGGGGCTGGATGAACACAGCAGGTCAAGCAGCATCATAGGAGCAGGAAAACTTGACGTTTC
>JAHRHZ010000273.1:4715281-4744373 GCA_024137785.1 Ginglymostoma cirratum | reverse complement strand
CTGATTTCTGATGAAGGGTTTAGGCCTGAAACGTCAAGTTTTCCTGCTCCTATGATGCTGCTTGACCTGCTGTGTTCATCCAGCCCCATGCTTGTTATCTTGGATTCTCCAGCATCTGCAGTACCTTTTATCTCAGATACCTGCCTGTACTTGGTTTTGGAATAGGCATTGTGTAAGAGGCAGAGCTGTTCAGATCTTGCTCATAACCATTCATCTGAGAGGGCAGGCGCTGCCTCTGTAAAATATCTTAAAAGTTGGTCATTGATAATGTTTCATTGTTGAACTGAGTGTGCTAATTCTAAGTAATTTGGAATTTGTGACCTGAAACATTGTGCACATCATGTTTTTCTGGTCTGAAGGCCAGAAAACAGGCTAGTTGAGTGATTTATTTTATTAAAGATAAAAAGCTACTCTTATAGGGCAATCCCAGTGGTTAATGTTGTTTGTCCATTGAAGAAACTTTGTCGGAGTGGAGTAAGAGAGGTACTTAACTCCATGATACAGGAGGGTGTTTTGCAGCTCTTTGCAAAGGGACTTATTGAACATTGAGATTGAACCCTAGAAATTTCACTGGCGGTCTCCTCCGAATGAGACCATATGACCCTATTAAGAAATAAGAATGGGAGTAGGCCCTTTGGCTCCTCAGGCCTGCTCTGCCATTCAATGGGATCATGGCTGACCTGACCTTCCTCACATCTATTTTCCTGCCCTTTCTTCATAAACCTTGATTCCCCGAGTGATCAAGAATCTATCTATCTCAGCTGTAAACATGCACAATGACACTGACCCCTCAGCTATCTGTGGCAAGGAGCTCCAAAAATCTCAGCCCTTTGAGAGAAGAAATTCCTCATCTCATTCTTAAATTAACAAGCATGGGGCTGGATGAACACAGCAGGTCAAGCAGCATCATAGGAGCAGGAAAACTTGACGTTTCGGGCCTAAACCCTTCATCAGAAAATCTCTCATTCTTAAATTGATGCCCCTTAATCCTGAGACTACGCCCTCTGGTTTCCTGTGAGGGGAAACATTCTTGCAGCATTTACCCTGTCAAGTCTCTGTGTGTTTCAATGAGACCACCTCACATTCTTCTAAACTCCAGCAAGTGGGGTCCCAACCAATTTTAACCGTTTTCTAACATGACACTCCCTCTGTACTGGTGACTGGGAGTAATGCAGACCTTCCACATCAACCACCTTTTGGATTTGGTAGGTGGTTTCTCTTACTTTTTACCCTCTGCATTTATCTGGCTTGGGACTGGCACTGATACATACCACACATTAACCAGTGTGTATCAGATGACATCAGCAACTGTGCATGTGTTGTGACCAGTTCAGATATAGCAAAACCACAAACTGTTCAATGTATATAGTGCAGACTGTAGAGGGTATATAACGCTATTTTTTAGGAGTATACGGTACAGATGCTGGGACATGTACAGTGCAGACTGGGGAGCATATAGTGCAATTGGTGGAGACTGTACAGTGCAGACTTTGGGAGTGTATGGTGCAGGTACATTTAAAAGACATTTGGATATGTACATGAATAGGAAAGGTGGGGAGAGTGCAGTGCAGCCTGGAAGAGTATACAGTGCAGATGGTGAGGGATATATGCTGCCAGACTCCCAGATGTATACAGTGCAGACTGTGAGGTGCATATAGTGCATATTTCCAGGTGTATATTGCTGACTGTGCAAAGTATACAGGCCAGATTGTTAAGTGTTTATAACAAAGACTGCTGGGTGTATACAGTATGGATTGTGAAAGGTTTATAGTGCAATCTGTGGAAACCATACAGTGCAGGTATTTGGAGTATGTAGTACAGACTGTGGGGAGTATAAAATGCAGACTGTCAGGTGAACGTACTCCACATTGTGAAGAATTTATAATGAAGACTGTCGGGTGCATACAGTACAGACTGTGGGAAGTTTATAATGCAGACTGACATGTGTATTGTGCAGACTGTCAGGTGCATCTTGCACAGGCCTGAATACCATTCATCTAAAGGAATATTCCTAGGCAGTGAGGACCCTTTGGGTATTTAGCACAGAAATAGAGCGTTGGGTCCAACTCGACCGTGCCGACCACTTGCCTGTGTTTAGCCCATTTCCGAATAAACATTTCCTATTTTTATCCAAATGTCTTTTTAATGTTGTAACTGTATCTGCATCTACCATTTCCTCTGGCAGTTCAATCCACATACAAACCATTCTCTGTATAAAAACGTTTCCCCTCGGGTCCATTTTAAATTTTTCTCCTCTCACCTTAAAAGTATGCCCCCTAGTTTTGAATTCCCTACCCTAGAGAAAAGACGTTTGCTGTTCCCATTATCTATGCCCATTATGATTTTATAAACCTGTATAAGGTGACCCCTCAATCTCCTATTCTCCAGTGATAACAGTCCCAGCCTATCCTTATCACTCTCATTCTCTACCCAGCAACAAACTGTAAATCTTTTCTGAACCCTGTCCAATTTAATAATATTTGTTGAGGAATGGTCATTCAGAAATTATAGTCATTCAAGCTTTTAATTGTTAGCACTTATGGTATAAAGTAAAAGCATACAATACACTGGTGTAAACTACTTGTTGAGATAATTGTATTTACCTTCATGCAGTGGTTAATAAAAGGATTCGATCAGCTGGTATTTTCCCATTCTTTTCCCTGCCAGTGCTGGAACTGTATCCACTGAAAGTAGCAGTTCAGTCACAATCTAGTTTCACATCACACAGCCCTGTCAGTAGAAAACTGCAGTCTGCACAGTTTGGTCAGCACTTTACGATGAGTTTATGAATTGAATGCATAAGAAATTTTTCATTGGGGTTTAAACATGCTGAATGTCGAGCCATATTTGTCATCACAAGAAACAGTCAATTTTGCTGATTGTGATGGAAATTTCGGATCACTTCAGCACTTCTTGGCTGGCAATGATAAAATAAAAGCTCCAACTTTGCAATTTCAGACACTCAGGTATGTAATAACTCTGATAATTTATTGTTTATTGTTCTCTTTTGCCAAAGGCATACCATCAACAGTTATTGACTCGATGGTTGAGTGTGTCACAGAGTGCATACAGTCTATACAACATTTCTCCAGATTTCTCAGCATTCATTGTTTCATGTGTCCTGACAGGTCTTTCAAAGTGAAAAATGTCATATTGAGAGTTGAAACTTCAAAAAAAAATGTGTTTGGGTGTGTTTCTGTAGGAGAGAGAAAGGAGGGTTTGAAACAGGAGCAGAGGTCTTTGTAGCTGACAGTCCAGTGATCATTATTAAATGTGACTGGATTTAAAACTTCAGTTATTTTGTTGTTTTAAAACTATAATGTTTTGACGCATTCTAAGTACCATTCGACATCCTAAATGCATTTTAAAATGAATTTCTTTCTAACGGGTGATGAGGATCATGCTGGTGCTCATATGTCTCAGGCCACTGTTAGAATCTTATCATAATGTGAAGTTCAGAACACTGGCTAAACACTATGTACAGGAGACACTGTGTTTGCTTTTACATCAATCGTGGGTTCACAATGTGCGGGAGTGAGCATTTCACAACTATTTAGAACTCAGAACATAAAACATTACAGTGCAGTACAGGCCCTTCGGCCCTCGATGTTGCGCTGACCTGTGAAACCAATCTGAAGCCCATCTAACCTACACTATTCCATTATCATTCATATGTTTATCCAACGACCATTTAAATGCCCTTAAAGTTGGCGAGTCTACAACTGCTGCAGACAAGGCATTCCATGCCCTTACTACTCTCTGAGTAAAGGATCTACCTCTGACATCCGTCCTATATCTATCACCCCTCAATTTAAAGCTATGTTCCCTCGTGCTAGCCAATACCATCCGAGGAAAAAGGCTCTCACTGTCCACCCTATCTAATCCTCTGATCATCTTGTATGTCTCTATTAAGTCACCTCTTAACCTTCTTCTCTGTAACGAAAACAGCCTCAAGTCCCTCAGCCTTTCCTCCTAAGACCTTCCCTCCATACCAGGCAACATCTTGATAAATCTCCTCTGCACCTTTTCCAATGCTTCCACATCCTTCCTATAATGTGGCGACCAGAACTGTATGCAATACTCCAAGTGCGGCTGCACCAGAGTTTTGTACAGCTGCAACATGATATAAGAACTTGTATCAAAACAGAATTGTTGGGTAAGATTTCACCTGTCTTAGCTGTAGTAACATTGTAAACCTCTTATTTACGAAAGTAAATAGCCCATGGCAGAAATCTTTCCCCTTGTTTCTTTATTTAAGTCTAGAAAATGTCACACTGTCATTACAGGTTTCCAGCTGCATTTCACTTTAAATTCAGACAGAAACCCACATTTGAAGATGTTGTATAACAATGAATGTAGGAAACAGGGATTTGGTACATAAAGATTTAATTTCTATATATACATACATATGTGTGCATGCTGCAGTTTAGGGGGAATGTACAATATTAATATGAATTTCTCTGCAGGCTTCTAAGTTACAACTGAGAGACGGTCTCAGCCATGCTCAATTTATAGCTACTTGATGACAATGGAGTTTCCTTTAGTGTTAGACATACGATCTCAGATGTGATTAGGGCTGCTCCCTAATCTGCATGTCTCAAATTGGTCTTGCAGTTTGCTGTAATTGTAGTGATATTGTTACACATTGACTTGTCAGACATATGGGGGTCAGTGTTATTGTAACCACCCTGAGGAGAAATGTCACAGTCAGAACATTTGTGATTTGTCCATGTAGTGCAGTCTGTTTATTGTTGGCACTTCCTCAGGATTTCTTCTCATTATTTAACTCAATTTTGGAAGTGCTGGTAGCGTTCGGTTGAGTGGGTTCCACTTTAGCTGGGGATACCTTTACTTCCCTCCTGGCCCCAGCAGCACGTGGATGGAGAGCAAGATTGTCATCCTCAGCTGTCTGTTGTTTGGCAAAGTTCACAAATACCTACACAAAGATAAGCTGAGCATTAACTCTGGTAACTTGACAACAGCATCAAGCCAACTGCGTATAAACATTTGAGTCTATGGTTAAGTGGTACAACTCAATTGGTTAACCTTTGTTTGTTTATTAACATAATGATTATTAACATAGACTATCTTTGATGCAGAAAAAAAATGACCCGTGGTACACCATGGAGCATGAGGGGAAATGTAAATCATGCCCTGGAGTGAGAGATTAAAGTGGGAATTTGGGGTGTCTTTGTGATAGAGAGGAATGGGACTGGAAATTCAGCTCCAGACGAAAAGAATGTTGAGAATGTACAAAGTCTGGTTCAGCCTGAAACAATGTCTGCTGGTGGGGACAGAATCGTGGTGAGAGGCTGTAGTTTGTGGTGAGGGCTGATGGTGTCAGATTTGGACGTCCTAATGTTGACTGATAAAAATTAGGGATTATCCAGGGCTGGATATCAGGCAAATAATCTTAGAGGTTAGAGGAAGCAAAGAGATGGAGAAATATAGTGGAGGGATACAGCTGGAGGTCACTGTAGTCCATGCTTGTGGACAGTGGCAGCAAGCTGCAGGTTTGGAAGACAGCAAAAGAGAAGTCAACGATGGATCTTTAGGGAACTCTGGGTACAAAATTGTATCGCACTAATATAACACCTCTGACAACCAACGGTATCTTAATGAGCTTCACAGCCAATGAAATATATTTGAAGTGCAGCCATTGCTGTAATTTCAGAAACATAGCTTTCAGGTTAAATATGGCAAACTCTCATAAGTATCAATGTGATAGTGATCAGATAATGTGTTTTTTTTGTGAGTGATTGAGGGATAAATATTGTCCAGTCAGAAAGGAGAACTGTAAAAGATGTGTTGTGTAGTAATCGAATATTGTGAATATTTGACTGATACACAAATAATTGGGCATCAATTTATTCTCTAATCAGTGAATTAGCACGTGGTTGGCTATGAGAACAATTTACATGAGTTACTGACTTACGGTAAGATTGGCATCCCATGTGGATAACCAAAATGGGAGAGAATGAAAAGTCCAATCAAAGGAACCACGAAAGAATTGCAGCTAAATTGCAGACACAAGGGTTCCACTTGCACCACTTCCAGTGTGCTTCATAGTGAAACACACTCAGGTTCAAGAACTGAGAGTATCACAGATCAATGCCAATACAAGACAACAATCCTGTTGTCGGGATATAGGAGTTAGTTTTAATTGTGGACACATAGGTTGCTAGTTATATGTTTGATCTGTGTTGACTTAAACAAATTCCCTTTGCTCTGTTCCCTTATGTAAAAGGGAAGCACAAAGTACCTATGGGAACTGTCCTGTTCCAGTCAGAGAGTCAAAAGGACATACAGCAGTGTATATATGTATATATACAGCTTTCCCAAAACAGAATGTAGTGCTTAATGGAAGCAACTTTTCTGGTATTTCCTGCTATAACAAGGAATTCTTGGATGTTGGTAATGAATTGGGAACTCTCCACTTGATCTCCGTAAAAGGAAGGTAGCTTAATCAGAAATATCACAACAGTGAAAGCTTGAAAGAACACAAAGACATTGTGTTTTGATGGGGTTATATGCAACACTCGATGTATTCTTTCCGTTACCTGGTCTAAAGTTGTTTGTGAGACTGAGTATTCATCTATCTTCAACTGCTCTTTGTTGGAGATGAGTAACTGGAAGATTTTGGATAATGATGATGAAGACAGCTGATACTGTATCATGTTGTGATGTTTCTCTATTTGCAAGCTGTCAGGGAAGTTGCTTTTGAAGAATTCCTCAGCTGGATTCAGGTCAGGTGAAGCTCCAGGCTGTGTGCCTTTCATCTTCAAAGTCACCACGTAGCCATCACCAAACCTAATGAACAAGAGATGAATCAACAGTTTAGAAAGCACTTTTTCCCAAAGTATGATATTCATTAAATCAGTGATTGACATGCAACTCATAAAGGAAAAGAAAACAAAAACAAAGTTGCTGGAAAAGCTGGTCTAGTAGCATCTGTGAAGGCAAAAAACAGAGTTAACTTTTTGGGTCTGGTGACCCTTCCTCAGAACTGGGACCCGAAATGTTAACTGTGTTGTTTCCTTCACAGCTGCTGCCAGACCTGCTGAACTTTTCCAGCAACTTTGTTTTTGTTCCTGATTTACAGCATCCGCTGTTCTTTTCGTGTTCATTAAAGGAAAAGACCTGGTCTAAGAATTCATAACAAGCTAATCGTCCCAACTGAAAATTAATGCAGAGGAGTTGGGAAGGACGGAATGACCTTCCTCAGTTGTACTTATGTGGCAGTGTTGTGAAACAGAACAAGTGTACATTAGATTGCAATGGCATTACTGTAACATTATTCACTCTCTTCTAAAAATAATTACAAGAACTGAATCACATGCACAGATTACTTTCTGTAGCTGCCAAAAGTACAGATTTGAAAAACATTCATTGCTTAAAGTCATGGTTGGGTTTCCCTCCCTCGGGCTAGGACTAAAGGGTTTGCCAATGTCTATTTCACAGGCACAAACTGCATGTGATTTTCTACCCATTAAAATAAACAGAAGGAAAATCAGAAGCAGTTTCAGGGCAAGTTTTTCCCGGAACTTAAAGCTTGTTGAAACCCATCCTTGTAACGCGTAAACTCTGAGAGGTGGCAGCCCAGCTGGGAAATGCTGGCAACAACCGTGAACCTACTTGTATTTGAGGTGCTGTATGGTACCTAGGCACTTGAACTGCCCATTCACCATGATGGCCAGTCTCGTGCAGAGAGCTTCACATTCTTCCATACTGTAAAGTGAGCAGAAGAAAACAGTTATTTCTGGACATCTAGTGCAAGCAATTTATTTAAGTTTAAAAAGACACTGCAAAACTGTTCACTCACCTGTGTGAGGTCAACACTACAGCTCTTCCTTCTCGGATAACACTGAGGAGACAATTCCAGAGGAACCGGCGAGATTTTGGATCCATCCCTGTGGTTGGTTCATCCTAAAGAACATATTAAACACCTTAGAAACATTACTATTAACCATGCTACAGCTAATGGTTCATAATTCAATCATGATCTGATAAACTTTCAAGGTACCTATCACCCTTTGTATAAAACTTTCCTCCCATATCTCTTTTAAATTATTCCCCCTTTCCTTAAACCTATGCCCCCTAGTATTTGACATTTCCACCCTGGGAAAAAGACTCCAACTATCCATGCTGCTCATAATTTTATATACTTAGGTTGCCCTTCAGCCTCCCAGGCTTTCGTGAAAACAATCTAAGTTTGTCCAACCTCTCCTTATAGCTAATACACTCCAATCCAGGTAACATCCTAGTAAATCTCTTTTGCATCTTCTCCAAAGCCTCCACATCATTCCTGTTGTGTGGTGACCGGGTGTCCTAGCTGAAGTTTTATACAACTGCAACATGACTTATCAACTTTTATACCCAATGCTCTAACTGATGAAGGCAAGCATGCCATACACTTTTTTTTACTACTTTATTCATTTTCATTGCCACTTTCAGGGAGCTATGGACTTGCATCCTAAGATCCCTATGTGTGTCAATGCTCCTAAGGGTTGTACCATTTACTGTATACTTTCCTCTTGTATTTGACCTCCCATAATGCATCACATCACACATGTCCGCATTAAACTCCATCTGCCATTTCTTTGTGCAATGTTCCAACTGATCTATATCCTCATCTGGATCCTTTGACAACCTTCCTCACTATCCGCAACTCCACCAATTTTTGTGTCATCTGCACTGATCCTTGTGAAACGCTACTGGTCACAGACTTCCAGTCAGAAAAACACACCCCTTAACAACTACCCAGTATGATCAAGATAATTTTGTGTCCAACTAAACAACCCACTGTGGATCCCACGTCACTCAATGTTCTTGACGAGCCGACCATGAAGGAATTTGTCAAATGCTTTAGTAAAGTTCAAGATCTGCTGGGTTTCATCAAATGTCAAGTATGGGCTCAGCCATTAATGTGGTGGCCCAGAATTTCAAAGGATGTTGTAAAAATGATTTCTAATTGCCAAATGTGTGCAGTATGTTGACCATTATAGGGGACAAGTATGCAATCTCCTTTTGAAAATTAAGATGAATCTGGTGTCATCACTTTATCAGTAAACATATCTCAGATCACAACAAGACACTGAATAAAAATTCTCTTCTTCTCTTTTCTGGCTCCTTTGCTAATCATGTGAAGTTTAGCTCCTGTTAGTGGAAAACAGTTTCTCCCCATATAATCTCCTAAATCCCCTCACGTCAGTTACTGAACTGGCGCTGTGCGATTTCATTTCTTTGACATGGGCATCCTGACATCATGCAATAGTTTATAATTCCTCCTGAACATTCAGGCATGGTGACATTCATAAGGCAGTTCAGATATGCTGCTGGGACGGAAGTCTAGGAGGATGAGGGCATCTACCAGCAAGACAACAGGAGGGCAGCCGATGAGGGCGATGGCTGTGGAGAGTTTACGCTTGTTCCCTCCGCTGTACGTGCCAGCTGTCTGATCAGCATACTCTGCCAGATCCAGCTTTTCAATCCCCCAGTTGGCAACCTGCAAATGGGAATTAAAAGAAATTTAGCACCAAAATACCAGTGGATATGAGATAAAAGGTACTGCAGATGCTGGAGAATCCGAGATAACAAGCATGGGGCTGGATGAACACAGCAGGTCAAGCAGCATCATAGGAGCAGGAAAACTTGACGTTTCGGGCCTAAACCCTTCATCAGAAAAAGGGTGGATATGTCAGCTATTTATTTTTGGGGAACACCATTTGAGTCACAGACTTGAATATTTTGCGGTGGGAAGGTCACATTCTGTTTGTGTTCTGGGCAGTGAACTCTTGCGCTTCCCTCATCCAACTCTTGTTCTAGGTGAAGCAGCGAATTATCCATACGTTCCTTCAATCTAGTCAAGCGCATTTGCTGCCCAGAATATGATCTCCTCTACACTGGGATGACCAAATGTAGATTGGGTGACCACTTTACAGGATGTCTCCGCTCAGACTGCTAGCATGACCTGGAGTTTCTGGTTTCATTTCAATTCTCCACCTTATTCTCATGTTGACAGCTCTGTCCTCAGTCTGCTGCAGTAAGCAGTGAAACTTAATGCAAGCAGAGGAACAGAACCTCATTCTTTGACTGGACTGTTTACTGGACTCAACATAGAGTGTCTCCAGCAATTTCTGTTTGTGTGATTAAAAAAATTAAAAGACTGGAAATATTCAGCCAGTTAAGTAGCATCTGTGGAGAGAGAGAAATAGTTAACATTTGGCTGTGTGACCTCTCATCAGAACTGGGAAAATTATTTTGTTTTTGACAGTGGTGTTACAATAAGGCCTGAAAAAGAATGCAAGACTGATGTCCATTAATTCTCCAATGCTGAGCATATGGAATAAAGCTTTGGAAGTATCTAAAGAACCAGAGCGTAAAATCCTCTTTTATGTAATTCTCAAAAATGCACACTTACTAACACATTTTATGAAATATTTTGCTTGCAGCTGTTACTTTGACACATCCTTTGTTTAAAGATTATACTAGGAACAAGATGGTTTATGAATTAAGGCAACTTGTATATACTTGGTTCCTGGCAACTAATGAGGCATTGAGACTTCAAATGTGGCCCTACTAATGTCTTTTACAGGTGAAACATCTCCCAACTTCTGTACTCAATACACTGTCTGATGAAGGCAAGTGTGCCAAATACCTTCTTCAGTACCCTGTCTACATATGATGGCACTTTCAAGGAGGCTGAGAGGCGACCTTATAGAGGTTTATAAAAAATCGTGAGGACCATAGATAAGATGAGTAGCCAAGGTCTTTTCTCCAGGGTAGGGGAGTCCAAAACTAAAGGGCGTAAGTTTAAGGTGAGAAGGGAAAGATTTAAAAGGGACCGGAGGGGCAACTTTTTCACACAAAAAGTGGTGCATATATGGGATGAGCTGCCAGAGAAAGTACAACTACAACATTTGGACACATACCTGGATAGGTAGGGTTTACAGGGATAAGGGCAAAATGTAGGCAAATGGGACTAGTTCAGTTTAGGATAACTAGTCAGCATGGACAAGTTGGGCTGAAGGGTCTGTTTCTGCACTTGTATGACTCTGAGTCAATGACTGAGGGAGTGAGGGGGAGAGGGAGAGCATGCAGACAGGAAGTGATGTCCCAAATGATAAAGCCGAACATGCTACAGTAAAGAAATAATTTCTGCAGTCCTTAGACTTAAAGTGATTTTCAATTTAAGGGCCTAAGGAAGAATTTTGAACATTGTAAAATTTAGTGAAGGCAAAATTCTTCAGATGCTGGAAATCTGTAAAAATCACAATAAGTGCTGGAGAAACTCAGCAGGTCTAGCAGCATCTTTGGAGAGGGAAACAGAGTTAATATTTTGAATCTGGTAGGACTCTTTTTCAGAACTGAAGGGATTAGAAAATGGTGTTTTTTATACTTTTGACAGAAGTCGAGGAGGAGCAAGGGGGACGGATGGTGGGGAGCTCAATGTAAAAGAGGTTACTGATTGATGTGAGAGAGAACTAGTGATGTAAAATGGGTGTAAATTAAGGTGTGGAACAGTGAAAAATGGCCCTTAGTGTGAATATAGTGAATTTCTACACAAAATCCTTGCAGCTTAACAGCTTAGAATCAATGCCAGGACTGAAATCTAAGATTGGCTTTGCCTTTATTTTGTGCTGTATTTGTTCAGTTCACACCATACTCTGTTAGCACAGATGATCTGAAAGAATTCTGAAGTTCTTCACAATGAATTTAATGTGAAACTGCTGGATTTTGTCAAAATCACTTAAGCAGCATTTTGTTTGCTTTATGGAGTTTAACCTGAAAAGTGTGAGGTGATTCATTTTGGAAGGACAAATTTGAAAGCAGAATACAGGATTAGTGGAAAGATTCTTGGCAGTGTGGAGGAGCAGAGGGATCTTGGGGTTCATGTCCACATTTCCCTGAAAGCTGCCACCCAGGTGGATAGAGTTGTTAAGAAGGCGTATGGTGCGTTAGCTTTCATTTAATAGAGGGATTAAGTTCAAGAGCTGTGAAGTTACGCTCCAGCTATTCAAAAGCCTGGTTCAGCCACAAATGGAGTATTGTGTCCCGTTCTGATCGCCTCATTACAGGAAACATGTGGAAGTGTTGGAAAAGGTGCAGAGGAGATTTACCAGGATGTTGCCTGGAATAGAGGGAAGGTCTTACAAGGAAAGGTTGAGAGAGCTAGGGCTTTTCTCTTTAGAACGACGAAGGATGAGAGGTGATTTGATAGGGGTGTACAAAATGATCAGAGTTATAGATAGAGTGGACTTTTCCCAGACTTTTTCCTAGGGTGGAGGTAGCTATTATGAGGGGGCATAGTTTTAAAGTGAGTGGAGGTAGATATAGGGGTGACGTCAGAGGTAGCCTCTTTACTCAGAGAGTGGTAGGGATGTGGAATGCATGGCCGGAGAGGGTAGTGGAGTCGGCCTGATTAGGAGCATTTAAGCGGCTATTAGATAGGCATATGGATGATAGTTTAAGGTAGGGGTGGACGTTAGATAGACCTCAGGTTTTGGGTAAAAGTTTGGCACAACATGGTGGGCTGAAGGGCCGGCACTGTGCTGTACTGTTCTACGTTCTATGTTTATACTACCTCACTTAAAACTTGATCCAGCACTTCAAGTCTCTTCATTGTGTTGCAAATACCCCTCCTTGTGACCTCCTGCTACCCCACAACTGAAGGAAATCTCTGCACTGCCTAGTCCCTGAACTCTGGAAAACCCTCTGTCTGAACTCTCTGCTTCTTTGCTTCTCTCTTTCCTTTTAAAACTCTCCTTAAAATATGTCTCTTTGACTAATTGTTGGTTATCTGTCCAGACAACCCTCCTTACATGTCCCTGTACCAGTTTTGTGAGATAATATTCCAGCAAAGCACTTTGGTATGCTTTACTATGGTAAAAGCATTCTTTGAAGAACGTATCCCCCTCTTTATATAAATGAATGAACAATACAAAGGCAGTCAATGAATTATATTTGTGTCATGTGACAAAGTGCTTAACTATTTCTCTACTTTATATTGTTTCTGCCTGGCAGTCTTTTCAGCACAACATGGAACATTTATCTGAGATCTTTTTTCATCTTCAGTACTTAGCAATTGAGGATTTTTAATTCACTGAAACATTATTACAAACCGTCTCTTCTCTTGATGTGCTGCTTTCAATTCTAGCTGCGATACAAATTGCGAAAGGTACTCATTGGCTGACTTACCTGCTCAATCTCATCCTCTGGAACACCGCGCAGCCTTGCGTACAGTAAAAGGTGTTCACGACCTGTCAGCAAGTCATCGATAGCATCAAACTGAGGGCAGTATCCCATGTTCTGGTGGACATCATCAATATGGGTGAAAATGCTGGGAAGATTCACAAAACAAAGCAACCGAATTTTAAGAGAAAGCTGCATTATCAAACATGGTGCATTGTCGCACTTCTAGCGAAGACTCAAAAAAAGGGCTTTTTGTTTTTGCTGAAATTTATTAAGAAATATCAAAATTGACTTTATAATGGTGCCAGTGAGTGTGTGGTTTAGCTAACATTGGAGTATACCTGTAGCCTGCTACTGAAGCTTCACCTGAGGTCGGATCTATATCACCTGTCAGCATTTTGAATGTAGTCGTCTTTCCAGCACCATTGACACCCAACAGACCAAAGCACTAAAGTACGGAAGAAAAATACAGATTTATGCTTTGTTATCCTGTTTAATGAATTGAGAAAGCCAATGTAGATCTTTGGTTGATAACATATGTCTTTGAAGGATAAAGCATACCTCTCCTGGGTGCACACCAACACTGATTCTATCCACAGCTGGCCTGTTTCTCCCTGAATAATACTGTAGGAACAAAATTCCGCATGAGTTCAATCTGTTGACCTGTCTCACAGAAATCCACATTAATAGGCTGCCTAGGTTCCACTCACTTTGGTCAGTTCCTTTATTTTCAGAATGTCGTGCTTGCCTGTACCCCGAATTCTTTCGCGTTCCTTAGCTACATCATCATCCTCTTCAATGGCAGCTAAGTTGCTAAGGATTGGTGGCCTGTAACAAGAAGGAAGATATTCAGCGTAGCTGCTGCTACATCGGTTAAAAGACTGATTAAAAGTGTTGAATGGACCCTGGATTAATGTCATGTGTGACTGACAGGTGAAACATGAGTTACCAGTGTGAAATAGTAAGATGAGTCGCATTGTTTGAAGTTTCCATCAAATGCTGGATGCGTTTGTCAGTGAACAAATAGTAGAAGATGTCAACTTTTCAACAGAATATTAGCTGTCAAGTTAGTGAAGTTACACAGGTATTGAAAAATTACAATTAAAATTAAATCATCCACTAAGGGACTGATTGTAAAAACAACAGATTCATGGTAAATTGACAACAACTTTGCAATGTACCAGAAATTGAAGCCTGTTTATGTTACAGGTATAGGCCAATTTTACCCCATAAGCTTCCAGATCTAATCCTGCACCATTTTCACCCATCCATTACTCCTATCTTTGCTGATCTGTTGTTGCTTTCTTCCCCTGCAACTCCAATGTAAATATTTTTAGCCCTTATAATTAAATCCCTCCATGGCCTATTCTCTCATTTCTATAACCTCCTCTAATCTACAATTATCCAGTTCATCCTGCTCTAATCTCTCAGGCATCTTTCAATTTTTTCACCCCATCATTGGTGTATATGACTTCAACTACCTCAGTTCTAGGATTTCTATCCTTATCACAACTGCTTTTCACTTCCTCCTCCTCCTTTATGACTGTTCTTAAAAATTGCCCCTCCCAATCTTACCTCACTCAGTTCAGTGCTCATTTTCTTTCTGATTCTGCTGATGAAGAACCCTAAGAGGTTGTTTCATGCACATTTGTAATGTTAAAGGATTACAACTTCCCCAATGCTTTGGTGCTTGTGCATTACAGTTCACTCAGGGAGTCCAGGGTACTGTGGGACATTTTTACAAGTCTGGAGTCACAGATAGCGACAATAAAGGGCTCAATTTATGGCTGGTCGGGAATTAGTCCCACACTTACTGTCTCCACTGGCATATGTCAGAAGGATTTGCAAGTCAATGATCCATCTGTCTGGTTGCATTATGATTGCACATTCCTTGGCCATAGGTTTCTGGTGTAGAACTTCATTTGGACCGAGATTCTGGCTTACAGGCAGGGGCTTTACACTCTGTGTCACAAGTCCTCCCCTGTACTGCTTTAAAACCTCCTAATTAATATCCCTTAGTTTCCATAACCTCAAAGCAGCACTTAAAATACACGAGGAAATCCATTCCTGAAATCCCCTGGAATACTCAGAAAAATTAACTCATTGGGGAGGCGATGGCCTAGTAGCATTATCACTAGAGTGTTAATCCAGAGACCCAGATAACATTCTGGATCCGGATTCAAATCCCGCAATGGCAGATGGTGGAATTTGAATTCAATAAAATATCTGGAATTAAAAATCCAATGATGACCATGAATCCTTGTCGATTGTCGGAAAAACCCATCTGGTTCACTGACGTCCTTTAGGCAAGGAAAGTGCCATCCTTACCTGGTCTGGCCTACATGTGACTCCAGACCCACAGCAATGTGGTAGACTCTCAAGTGCAATTGCCCAATTGCAATTGCTCTCTGGGCAATTAGCAATAGGCAATAAATGCTGCTTAGCCAGCGATGCCCTCATCCATTAATGAATAAAGACCAATAAAAGCAAAGTTGCCTGTATACATAGAAATGACAGAATCTTCAGCTGGACCAGTTGTGGGCACCACATTATAGAAAAGATGTGAATGCATTGGTGCAAGTGCAGAAGTGATTTACCGGAATGATTCCAGGTTTGAGAAACTTCGTTTGTGAAGACAGGTTGGAGAATTTGGACTGTTGGCCCTGGACAGAAAAGTCGAGGAAGAGATCTGATTGAGGTTTTCAAAATAGGGCTGGGTAGAGTAGATGGGGAGAAGTTGTGCCCCCTCATAAAAGAAACAAGAATGAGAGGGCATAGATTTAAAGTGATGTGCAAACAAAGTAAGGGTGACGTGAGAAAAAAACTGTTTCATACTGCCAATGTTTAGTGTCTGGCATGTACTACCTGGAAATGTGGCGGAAGCAGGTACAATTGAAGCATTCAAGACAGCACTGGATTTTTTTTTGTATAGTAATGGTGCAGGGATTTGGAGTAAAAGCAGGAGATTGGTACTAGTTTATAGAGCTGGACTAGATAATAGACAAGGTGCAGGCAAGATGGGCTGAAGGGTCTCCTTCTGGTCCATAACTCCTTCCGTAATTCTGTGAGGAGCGGTTCTCCCACTCACAGGCTGGTTTTTGGTTTTCAACTGAGAAACTGATAGTGAGCATTGATGTGCACACAACCATTTGCTGAGGGGGGGAAAAGGAAGCACTCATGTAGGTGGGGTGAGGTAGAGTGCTCAAAGAGAGGTGCAAGAAAGGAGGCTACAAGAGGGGAACCAGACATGAGGGTTGCTTCTAGTGGGGATGAAGAGGGAGGCTTCAAAGGAGACGAAACAGTTTTATATCTGTCAACAAAACAACACTCAGCTAATCAGGAGCCAGGGAAACTTTAAAAATCACAGAGCTAAGTAAATCCTTGCAAAGTAATGTGGAATTTCTGGTTTATTGTTGCAATATGGGGAAAGAATGTAATAGATGCTATTGTACTGAACACTGTCAGTTGTTAAAGTTAAATTTAAGATTGAGATCCATAATGAAGTAAAAAGGGTGGTAATTGGTTAAAGTCTTCTGGCTTTGTGCATATGCTGGACCTCACCAGTTTGTGTAAAATACGTTTAGGGTGATTTTTGTTTTTGTGTAGACATCTGTCAATTATTTTGAGAAAACATTTTATTGCTAACCTATATCCATTGACTAGTGCCAATATAGACACTTTAATGACTGAAAATAATGCTTTCCTTGTGTTATGACTTTAAGTTTAATCGATGGGCAATAATCATTAATTATCTTTTGTGTAAGTTCAAATAGCATTGTGGGTCAACTCACGCTGGTGAACTGTAATGGTTTAAGGAGACAGCTCACTACCACCTTCTCGAGGGCAACTAGGGACAGGCAATAAATGCTGGCCGGCCTGTGACACCCACATCCCACAAGTAAATATAAAAAAAAAGCCACTGTGTCAACACAAATAAAGATAGTGTTATCAAATGACTCCATCCCCTAGCATAAATGTGATAATGTGAAAGGGGCCCCTGAAAATCACAATATAGTTCTCAAGAAAACTTCAAGAAGACTGCTTGAAAAAAGTATTCATTTTGATGTATAACCCCTGGCAGGAAGGATTTAAACAAGTTGTGAAGGTACAGCATAAGTTGTTTGGAATGCCTGATGAATGAATTGTTCGAATCATGACACAGGACTTGAAAAATTAAAACTTTTCACATTAGTGTTGTGAAAGTTAGGGAGTGATCTGGGAGAGGTTTTTATCATGATAAATCATTCTGGTTAAGTACAGGAAGATGGTAAAAAGGGGCACAAATTGAGGATAATTACAAATGTTTCCTGGAGAGTGATTAGAATGTGAGATCTACAACTCCAAATTGCTGCTGGAAGAGTCATAGAGATTTACAGCATGGAAACATACCCTTTGGTCCAACTTGTCCATGATATTCTAAATTAATCTAGTCCCATTTGTTCATAAGATATAAGGGTAGAATTAGGCCACTCGGCCCATTGAAGTCTGCTCTGCCATTCGATCATGGCGGATGTGCTCCTCAACTCAATTTTCCTGCCTTCTCCCCATAACCCTTCAACCCACTACCAAATAAAAATCTGTCTAAATCCTCCTTAAATTCACTTACTGTCCCAGCATTCACCGCACTTTGGAGTAGTGAATCCCACAGATTTACCACCCTTTGGGAGAAGTAATTTTTCCTCAACTCTGTTTTAAATTTGCTATCCCCTTATCCTAAGACTATAAGCTCTCGTCCTAGAATGCCCCACAACAGGAAACATCCGCTCCATGTTTATTTTATCTGTACCTTTTATCATCTTTAATATCTCAATTTGATCTCCCCTCATTCTTCTAAATTCCAGAGAGTATAGGCCTAAACTGTTCAATCTCTCGTCATATGACAAGCCCCTCATCTCTGGGATCAATCTAGTGAACCTCTTCTGAACTGCCTCCAAAGTCACTACATCTTTCCTCAAATAAGGGGACCAAATCTGTGCACAATACTCCAGGTTCGATCTCACTAATGCCTTGTATAGTTGCAACAATACTCCCTTACATTTATATTCTATTCCCTTGGCTATAAAAGCCAACATTCCATTCACTTTCTTTATTAACTGCTGTACCTGCATGCTAGTCTTCTGTGACTCATGAATGAGTACATCCTGATCCCTCTGCACCAGAGCACCCCAGATTCTCTCCCCATTTGGATAATAGGTCGCCTTCCTATTTTTCCGACTAAAATGCATGACCTTGCACTTATCCACATTAAACTCCATCTGCTACATTTTGGCCCACTCTCCTAACCTATCTATATCCATTTGTAAGGTTCTTATTTCCTCACTGCAATTTACTGTACTGCCTATTTTTGTGTTGTCCACAAATTTGGCTACAGAGCCTCCTATCCGTGTATTCACATCATTAATGTAGATGGTAAATGGCTGGGGACCAAGACCGAACCCTGTGGCACCCATCTAGTTACTTCTTGCCATCCAGGAAAAAACCCATTTATCCCGACCTTCTGTCTTCCGTCCATCAGCCAGTGACTTATTCAAGCTCATAAATTACCCCTAATCCCATATGATCCAAACTTGTGAATTAACCTTTTGTGCGGCACCTAATGCAACTCCACATATATTACATTTACAGCATCCCCATTATCCACTTTGCTTGTTACATCTTTGAAGAATTCTAACAAATTAGTCAAACATGATTTGCCCTTCATAAAAGCATGCTGACTCATGTGGATAGTGTTTTAACTTTTGAAATGTCCTGCTATTTACTTCCTTGATCATTGATTCTAATTCTTTGCCAACAACAGATGTTAAACTAACTGTGTTGTGATGTCCCACATATTGCCTCCCTCTCTTTTTGAATAAGGGTGTTATATTATCATTTTTCCAATCCACTGGAACCTTTCTCATATCCAGGGAATTTTGGAATTTTGTAACCAATGGATCCACTATCTCCACTGCCACTTCCTTTGATACTTTAGGATGCAGGCCATCAGGCCTGGGGCATTTGTCTGCCCTCAATCCTTAGTTTGCTGAGTACCTTTTCCCTGTCAATGTTGATTGCTCTAAATTTTACCCTTTCAATTGCCTCTGACTTGCCCGTTCTAATAGGAATGGTGCTATTGTCGTCCACTGTGAAGGCTGAGGCAAAATATTGATTTAGCATCTCTGCCATTTCAGTGTTCCCCACTATTAACTCTCCAGTTTCATCTTCCAAGGGACCAACAACATTTAGCTTAGTGACTCTCTTCCCTTTTATATACCCATCGAAACTTTTGCTATCCTTTTTGATATTTTGTGCTAGTTTTCCTTTGTAATTTACCTTAGCTTTTTGTGTTAATTTTTTTAGAATCCCTTTGTTTATGTTTGAAACTTTCTCAATCTTCCAGCCTCCCACTGGCCTTTGTAAATGATATATCTTACTTTTTGACTTTATTTTGTCCTTGATCTCCTTGTTTAGCCATGAATGCTTTTTACCCCCAACCCCCTTACCACCTTTCTTCCTATTCATATACCCATCCAGATGCCTTTTAAATGTTGTGATTATACCAGCCTCCACCACTTCTTCTGGCAGCTCATTCCATACACGCACCACCCTCTGCATGAAAAGTTGTCCCTTTTAAATCTTTCCCCTCTCACCTTAAACTTATGCCCTCTAGTTTTGGACTCCCCTGCCCTGGAGAAAAGACATTGATTCACTGTATCCATGCCCGTCATGATTTTATAAACCTCTATAAGGTCACCCCTCAGCCTCTGATGGTCCTGGGAAAATAGCCCCAGTCTATTCAGCCTCTCCCTATAGCTCAAACCTGCCAAACCTGGCAACATCATTAAATTTTTCCAGAGCAAATATGCTGCTTGAAAAGCAGGAACAGCAAAAGATATGGACAGTGAGCCTGGGTAAAAATACACCAAAATAAAATGTTGGCCATAATAAGACATAGTGGAAGGATACATTAAAAGCTGGAGAAAAGTGTGTACGTACAGGTTGGTGAGGAAGAAACGGTGTTGGATAATGAGATTTAAAAGGAAGTAGATGACTCCTTCCACTGCCATGGCTGTGAGGTTCTTGCCAACAAACTCCCAATGGAATGGACTAAAATAAAAATCTTCACCTGCAAAGCAAAATTCAGCACATTACCAATAAGCGCACGTGTGTCTAACCGATGAGAGCAATTCTGACTTCCTATCAAAATTAGAACTGCACATGCTCTTAAAACATAGACACCTTAACTTCCCTCCCAGACTCCCCTCTGCATGTACATGGGTGCGATAACTTTAAGTGAACAAAATGCACACTACTATTTTCAATCCAGTACGGAGACATTCTACCCATTTGAAGGGTGGTCCTTACCCATATCCCTGGAATTCTTTTCCCCTTCAATAACTTATCTAATTCCCTTTAGAAGGTTGCTATTGAATATATAAGCATGATGGGCTGGGTTTCCCTCTACATCATGCCCCTAATGTGCACAAAAGTCAGAGGATAAAGGGGTAAATGTCACAGACTAAGTCTCCCCAACTTTTCATTTGGCTAAAATGTCCTGGGTCAGGTAGTGATGTAGTGACAATGCTACTGGACTAGTAGTCCAGAACCTCAGGCTAATGTTTTGGGAATGTGGGTTCAAATCCCACTGTAGCAAGATGGTGAAATTTTTTTTAAAATTCATTCACAGAATGATGGCATCGCTGGCCAGGCAGCATTTATTGCCCATCCCTAATTACCCAGAGGGCAGTTAAGAGCCAAGCACATTGCTGTGGGTCTGGAGTCATATCTAGCCCAGAGCAGGTAAGGACAGCGGCTTCCTTCCCTAAAGGACATTAGTGAATCAGATGGGTTTTTCCCCTGACAATCAACAATGGATTCATGGTTATCATTAGACTCTTTAATTCCAGATATTTATTGAATTCAAATTCCAACATCTGCCATTTGAATCTGGGACACCAGAACATTATCTGGGTCTCTGGATTAACAGTCCAGCGACAATACCATTAGGCCAATGCCTCTCCCCATGAATCTGAAGTCAGTAAAACACTGAACCAAAAAGCTAGCTGATCTGTGACCATGTGACCACTGATGATAATGATTAAAAATCCATCTGATTCACTAACATCCTTTGGGGATGGAAATCTATCTGGTCTGACTTGTAGGTGACTCCAGACCCACAGCAACATTGTTGACGGACAATAACTGCTGCCCCAATCAGTGATGCTCACACTCCAGGAATGAATCGTAATAAAACAAATTAGCGGGAGTATCCTTAAAATGGCAAACAAGAACCTCATGGGTCCTATCTACATATTCATAGAATCCCTATAGGGCAGAAGCAGGCCATTTGGCCCATCAAGTCCACACCAACCCTCTGAAGAGCATCCCACCCAGGCCACCTCTACCCTATCCCTGTAAAACTGCATTCCCCATGGCTAACCTGCACATCCCTGGGCACTATGGGCAATTTAGCATGGCCAATTCACCTAACCTACACACCTTTGGACTACGGGAGGAACCAGAGGAAACCCATACAGACAGGGGAGAAGGTGCAAGTTCCACATAGACAGTTGCCTGAGGGTGGGATTGAACCCAGGTCCCCTGACACCGTAAGGCAGCAGTACTAACCACTGAGCCACCATGCCAACCCATATTTGATGGCATAATTGTGGAACATTGGATGTGGGCCTTCTGACTCTCAGCACAGCCAAAATTACTGATGAGGAGGTATAAAAATACAGATGTCCCTTCCTCCAATCTGATAGAGGCATTGATTACTGACTGATCAGGATAATAACATCAGTAGAACTCAACAAACAGAACGGATTCAGCCTACGTCAGGTTGGGTGTTCAGAAAGTAGAGATGCTGGAGATGGGGGGAGGAATTTTTAATTATTTCTGATAGCTTTGTCTTCAGAGTGTGGTCAATTCAGAAAGTGGTCACATTGTGGATTGGGTGAGACAAAACAAAACATTGATGCATTTAAGACAAATTTGAATGAGCACATGACAGAGAAAGGAGTAGAAGGGTATACTGTTAACGTTGCAGACCATAAACATCATCCAGCGTACTGAGGGTGAAAGGACTGTTTCAATACTGTACGCTCACTGTAACAGGAGCAATATAACATTCACGGACAAACCCTGGTTGGTCCAAGCTGGCAGCTGTGTGTCTTCTTCTTCAGTTTCTTCAAACCTTTGGGGTCATGTCGCTCCCAAAATAATAAATTGAACCCAGCTCTATGTCTATCTAAGGATAATCTTAAGTAGGAAGTATATTGTGCTTCATGCTGCCCATGTAACTTGCAGGATGAGAAACCAGCTGCCTGGTTTGGACATGAAATGGGGAGTGAAGCCTCCGATATGGTGTGCAGTGACCACAGGTTCTGTCTGTGTCAGAAGGGCAATGCATGCCACGGTGGTTAAAATCTCGAGGAACATGGTGTCTGCAGTACACTACAGTTGCCCACAGCAGGCAAACTATTGGCTTATAACTAACAGCTGCAGGCTGCCAATAAGCAAAGCAAAGGACAACATTTTGTAGTTAACCTGACCGTCAAACCAGGATGACCACATGTGGGCCCCATTGTTTCATCCATCTCATGACTTATCTACTGCCCACAGCAGGCAGGACTAAGCAGTCCACTTGAATGGCACCATATCCCCAAACACCCACTCCCTCCACCACCGATGCTCAGTAGTAGCAGTGTGTACAGTTTACAAGATGCACTGCAGAAATTCACCTGAAGCTCCACAGGCAGTCAGTGACACCCACATCTAATGAACATACAAGAAAAAGTTCACACCACATTAGAACCTCAACATTAAAATACTCTTCAACTGTACACTGAAGACTTACCAAACCTAGCATATACATCAGCCACTGCTTGATTCATGGCCATATCGATCAAACCTCTTCCCAGACAAAAGTGTGGAAATATGATTAGAATATTTTTCAACATTTTATTAAACATTTGCAACGCCTGGAACAGAGTAGAAACATGTTTGTTAGCAATAGACACTGGTTACAGGCCAAACACTACTGAAAAAAACATACAAGGCTACTGAGTATCACTGTGTCATTTATTGCCATGTATCTGTGCCAACCATCCATTAACCTGTATCACTGCCAACTATTCAACATATTACATGACTGCCAATCACATTACTCATACTGATCACTACCAGCCATCCATTACATGGTACTTCTGTCAGCCACTAAACACCATTTACCAGTAAGCATCTCTTGCACTTTATCATTGCGATCCATCTGTTCATTTGTCCCCCTGCCAATGACCTATTGGCCAACGTTGCAGCAGCTCATCTATTACCCACAGTTGTCTATCTATGGCCCTGTTTCACTTTTGAATTTTGACAGAACAACAGAATTGGCATTGGCTTTAAAAATTGTTTAAGAGTGAGACGTTTTCAAGGATTTGTTTATAGAACCAGTAAAGTGTTCACATTAGATGGAACTGGTGCACATTTAAATATGATTGGCAAAATATCTACAAATGAAATGCAGCGAGTGGTTAGGATCTGGAATGCACTGCCTGAGAGTGTGCTGGAGACAGATTCAATTACGGATTTCCAAAAGGAATTGGATGGTTATTGGAAGAGAAAAGGTTTACAGGGCTTTGTGGGTGAAGGAGGCGTGGGATTCTGGAGGACTAACTCAGTTGTCCTTGTGATCAGACAGTGATTTGATTTTTGATTTGATTTATTGTTGTTACATGTACTGAAGTACAGTGAAGAGTTGGTTTTGCAAGCAGTGCAGGCAGATCATAACATACAAAGACATAAAGACCATTGGGTGTTTCACAGAACAAAGCATACAAGGTTACGGCTGCACAGGAGGTGCACAAAAGAAAGATCAATATTAAATCTGAAATTAGAGAGGACCATTCATTAGTCACCTGGGCCGAATGGTCTTCACTATTGCACCCACTCTATAGTTTCATGGTAAGAGCCTATTCAGCATTTACTTCTCTGTCCGATCAACAAATATGGTCACCAGATAAATCATCAAATGTCTTCCTTGTTTTGAAAATGGCAAAATTAATGCATGATTCAGAGACAAATGAAAACCAAAGAGAACCCACCCTATTATTTTCAAACAGCTCAAGAATGAAAGTGGCAGCACTGCCATTGATACCAATGAAGAGATTGATGCAGGACAGAGCCACGTAGGCTGTGCTAGGAACACTGAAGACAAAAGATGCTGGGTACATCATGGGAGTCACTGCCCATCTGGTTAAAAAGAGAGAGACAGGAGTCACACTGCTGGCCTTAACATTGAAAGACAAAAACTGATAAAGCAAAGGTAGCAGAAACAAATGAGGCAGGCTGCTGAGAATGGTCTTACCCATAGAACAGCAACAAAGCTATGAATGCAGGCAGGTTTTGAGGAGACGTGTAAGCTTTCTTATTGAAGCCAATAAAGATCAAGACTACCATTACTGTGGTTACTGAATAGTTACACTGAGAAACAAAAAGACATTCAGGTTTCAGTTTCAAGACAGTGTTGCAAATGCTGCCAGATAACATAACTCACTAAAACATTGGCATTCATAGTCCTCTCACTTTGAGATCCGTTGTTCTACCTAAATATTCTGAGGAAAGTTCAGCATCTCCCGAAGGATTGAAAGAATAACATATAACACACACCTACTTTGCAATCCTTTTGTTACCATTTCTTCTAAATCTGTCAAGCTGTACCTTCAAATGCCCCAGGATATCATTGCTCCTGTGCACTAACATTGGAACTAAGAGAAGCATCAAATTCAAACTGTGCATCCCAGGGCAAATAAATTGGCAGAGGATGTTAGCACTCCAATTATTTAATCAATTTATGTTTATTTGTCCACAGGATGTGAGCATCGCTGGCTGGGCCAGCCTTTAATGCCCATCCCCAAATCCCCAGTGGGCAGTTAACAGTTGACCACATTGCTGTGGACCTTGAGTGACATCGAGGCCAGGCTAGGCAGGGACAGCAGATTTCCTTCCCTTAAGGACATAAGGGAGCTAGATGGGTTTTTATGACAATCAACTGTAGTCACTGTAGACTAGCTTTTCATTCCAGGTTTTTAATTGAATTAAAATTTCACCATCTGCCATGGCGAGATTTGAATCCATGTTTGCTGGGCATTAACCTGGGACTCTGGACTACTTGCTCAGTGACATTACCAATTTACCACTCCCCCACTCACAGCAAAAAGGCCCCATTCTCAGGATCAGCATTCTGTTCCTAAATTACTATATAATCCATCCAGAATTCAAAAGATATTCACAGTCTATTTAGTTCACTGACCCAGTGCGTGGCAATTTATTATTTTGCAGGCAAACAAATTTCACAAAAATTGGTTGAAAAGGATTTTCACTCAGTAGTTCAGAGCTTGAATATTGCTGAAAAGAGAGTCACGTGCTAAAATTTTTCAGCCTGCTCCTATCAGGATATATGCAAGAATTCTAAATTTCAAACAATCACGCCAATTCATGTGGGTTGATTGACAAGTCGACTCTGAGTGACCAAGGCATTTTCAGGAAGGAAGCAACAGGGATAGGTTGTATAAGTTGTTGAGATGATTCAAAATTTTGTATTCTTGCATTTGTTCTGATGAATGCATGATAAAAACTTTAGCAATGCCTCTTTTTCCATAAATATTGATCATTATATGCTCTTTTCCTCAGGATTATAGGGTCAGTGGACTCTACAAGCTCATCTAAAAATTATAAACTTTTGTATAAGTGTTTGGGCCTCATAGATTTCCAATTGTGTTGTGATAGTGAATTGTGTTACAATTTTAGACTAAAACTGTATTACTGAACATCTCAAGATGGATAACATGTTATCAGATATTGTTAACAACATTTATTGTCTGCAAATTCTGGTTAACTACAAATTCAGTTGTATGGCAAATTGTAACATACCATATCCCAGAGAAAATTAGACACCCAGTAAGTAGTAGGGCTCATTCCACTGACAAATTGAAGATGCTTAGCATTTGAAACTCTCTCCTGAATGAGGTAAAGCACAAAGCTGGCTGGGACAAAAGACATGGCGAAGACAACACTGATTGAAATCACTGCATCCACTGAGGTAGTAAGACTGAAAAGTAGAAACATCAGTAAATAGGACAAAACTCTAATGAGAGAGGCTAATTTGTAATTAATTTAATTGTCACAGCACGCTTTCAGAGATTACTTTCCAAAGATTGCAAATAATAAAACTCGTCACAATTATAAACTACCGGTTGTTAAATGTGCCAAAGGCTCTGATGAACTTACACAGTAACTTCTGAAAGCTGCTCCTTTGTGAGGTTGAGTGGATGGTTTATAACAGTTATGCCGTAGTCTTCTGCGTAATCATGTTTGGGTAAGTTTGCTCGCAGAATTGCATTGTTGGCAACATTCATAAATGCCACTATGGCATGCCAGCCTTTGTTGTTGAACCACACCTGGAACAGTGCATTACAATGAAACATTAAGAGAGATGGGGGGATCCCTTGGTACAAATCTGGCACCAGATCCTATGGTTCGAGAGTTCGAGAACAAGGTGACTTTTGAGACCACGTTTACATTAGCTCATCGTCTACCCAGCTGACTTAATATCCTGATTCATTAAAGCAGATTTAAAAAGTACGGCATAAGTTGGTGTGCCACAGTAAGAGCCACAAGTCATAGTTTAATTCCTCCACTCCATTGGGCTATATGTTCAATCTTGGTTCATCAAGACGAATGCTACGTAAAGAATAGCTGCTTCCAAACACTGCAACCACAGGAGCACTTAAAGACCAAAGTGGCACATTTTCTAGCAATAGGCTACAGAGTAAAACTGGCAAGATGATTTAAAAATCCCAGATGATAATGTCTGAGAAGTTTTTGACGGGCACCGTGAAGAGGGGGCCTCCCTCTGTCTAAATACCACAACTTTTTTTTTTCAAATTTCACTCGGGATAAATGTTGCTGGATAACAAATCAGGTCAATCAGAGCCGATGTGACAGAAAAGGAAGCCATCGTCCGCCTTAGTCCATGCCAGCTTCGTTGTCTCAAATTAATGGACCGCAACCATTCAAGCTATTTATTGGCTTAAATACTTTAGTTATTCATTTATTTTGAAAAGAATTAAATTGCAATGACCTGAGTTTTGAACCCACAGAGATGAAGAACATTAATATTGGGGAATGTAACATTATTTCTAACTTTGTCAAGCAATGAGATGATTTTTTTAATGGATTATACTAGTGGCAGGTACAATATCCAGGGTGTCTGATAAAAATTCCATTCAGTGCTGATCATAGCTCAACTCTTCATCATCAGTCGACTGCAGGGCATTGGTGAGACCACATCTGGATAGTATTGGTGACCTTATTTTAGAAAGGATGGAAATCTGTTGAAGGCAGTCACTAAATTACGAAGGATTACATTTTTGAAGCCTCAAGGATTATGGGTGATGCCCCCCTCCTGGAACTATATATGCACAAAGAGCAGCAGTAGGCCATTCAGCCCTTTGAGCCTGCTTCACCACTTAATAAGATCTGACTGTAACCTCAAATCCACATTCCTGCAAACCCCTGATAATCTTTCAACCATTTGTTTAACAAGAATCTATCCACCTCTGCCTTAAAAATATTCAAAGACTCTGTTTCTTCTGCCTTTCCAAGAAGAGAGTTCCAAAGATCATGACCTTCTATGAGATAAAAACTCACCACATCTCTGTTTTAAATGGGCGACCCCTGATACATAAGCAGTGACCCCTAGTTCTAGATTCACCCGGAAGAAGAAAGTATCCTCTGGACATTTACCCTGTCCAGGAAGTCTCCAGAATTGTATTTCAATTAAGTCATCTCATATTATTGTAAGCTTCAGTGGATACGACCTTTCCTCATAAGACATTCCTGCCCTTGGTCTGATGATTAATAGGTGGAAAAATAATTACCACGTGTAAACAAATAAGTCCAAGTACACACATATATATGTTAAAACTTCATCTAAGAAATATAAATACTCCTGAAATAACAATGTTAGACATTACAACTTGCATCTTCATGTGCTCTGGCTTTAGGGCTCAGTTAAATCTTTCCAATAATTTATCTTTTCTGGAGGATGTCAGATTGCAGAAACTGACCTTGACATTATCTTCAGTCTCCAAATGCTTCAGGAAAACATTCAGACTTCTAAACGTCATCTGTGTATTATCGCCCTATTATGCAAAATAAACAAGTCAAACACACAGATAATCACTGGGAATACCGTATTAGGAATGTTGCAAGAGTAATATCCAGGTAATGAAAGGAGTTTTCTGTCACTAGAGGGAGCCATGAACATAGCCTGCCAATTTGATATGGTAATCTCTCGTGTATTTAGAAGTTTAACACCGAATTAGTCATAAAGACATAGAAATGTACAACACAGAAACAGACCCTTCCATCCAACTTGCTTATGTCATGTCGACCAGACATCCTAAATAAATCTAGTCCCATTTGCCAGCATTTGGCCCATATCCCTCTAAACCCTTCCTAATCATATGTCCATCCAGAGATAAAAGGTACTGCAGATGCTGGAGAATCCGAGATAACAAGCGTGGGGCTGGATGAACACAGCAGGTCAAGCAGCATCATAGGAGCAGGAAAACTTGACGTTTCAGGCCTAAACCCTTCATCAGAAATGGGGGAGGGGAAGAGGGTTCTGAAATAAATAGGGAGAGAGGGGGAGGCGGATAGAGGATGGATAGAGGAGAGGATAGGTGGAGAGGAGGCAGACAAGTCGAAGAGGCGGGGATGGAGCCAGTAAAGGTGAGTGTAGGTAGGGGGGTAGGGAGGAGATAGGTCAGTCCAGGGAGGACGGACAGGTCAAGGGGGCGGGATGATGTTAATAGATAGGAGATGGGGGTGTGGCTTGAGGTGAGAGGAAAAACAGGTT
>JAHRHZ010000273.1:4659066-4710281 GCA_024137785.1 Ginglymostoma cirratum | reverse complement strand
GTCAAGTTTTCCTGCTCCTATGATGCTGCTTGACCTGCTGTGTTCATCCAGCCCCACGCTTGTTATCTCATATATCCATCCAGTTGCCTTTTAAATGTTGTAATTGTACCCGTCTCCACCACTTCCTCTGGCAGCTCATTCCATACACGCAGCAACTGCTGCACAAAAAGTTGCATCTGAGGTTGCTTTTAAATCTTTCCTTTCTCACCTTAAACCTATGACGTGGAGATGCTGGTGTTGGGCTGGGGTGGACAAAGTCAAAAATCACACAACACCAGGTTACAGCCCAACAGGTTTATTTGAAATCACCAGATTTTGGGCTGTTGGATTATAACCTGGTGTCGTGTGATAATAGACCTACGCCCTCTAATTTTGGATTTCCCCACCCCAGGGAAAAGACCATGTCTAATTACCCTAGCCACACCCCTCATGATTTTATTAACCTCGATAAGGTCACCTCTCAGGCTCCGACGCTCCAGTGAAAATAGCCCCAGCCTATTCAGCCTCGCCCTATAGCTCAAACTCTCCAACCTGGTAACATTCTTCTAAATCTTTTCTGAACCCTTTCAAGTTTCACAACATCCTTCCTAAAGCAGGGAGATCAGACATTTTCCCCTCCCCACCCTTATCTGCTTTCCGGAGGGACCACTCTCTCCGTGACTCCCTTGTCCGCTCCACACACCCCTTCAGCTCCACCACCGCTGGCACTTTTCCTTGTAACCGCAGGAAGTGCTACACCCGCCCCCACACCTCCTCCCTCACCCCAATCCCAGGCCCCAAGAAGACTTTCCACATCAAACAGAAGTTCACCTGCACATCTGCTCATGTGGTATACTGCATCCGCTGTTCCCGATATGGCCTCCTCCACATCGGGGAAACCAAGCGGAGGCTTGGGGACCACTTTGTGGAACACCTACACTCGGCTTGCAAAAAACAACTGCACCTCCCAGTCGCGAACCATTTCAACTCCCCCTCCCACTCCTTGGATGACATATCCATCCTGGGCTTCCTGCAGTGCCACAATGATGCCACTCAAAGGTTGCAGGAACAGCATCTCATATTTCTGTTGGGAACCCTGCATCCCAATGGTATCAATGTGGACTTCACAAGCTTTAAAATCTCCCCTCCCCTGACTGCATCCCAAAACCAGCCCAGCTTGTCCCTGCCTCCCTAGCCTGATGCCCTTTCTCCCACCTATCCACTCCTCCCACCTCGAGCCCCACCCCCATCTCCTACCTACTAGCCTCATCCCGCCTCCTTGACCTGTCCATCCTCCCTGGGCTGACCTATCCCCTCCCTAACTCCCCACCTACACTCACTTTTACTAGCTTCTACCCCGCCTCCTTCACCTGTTTGTCTCCTCTCCACCTATCTTCTCCTTTATCCATCTTCTATCCACCTCCCCCTTTCTCCCTATTTATTTCAGAACCCTCTTCCCCTCTCCCATTTCTGAAGAAGGGTCTAGACCCGAAACATCAGCTTTCCTGCTCCTCTGATGCTGCTTGGCCTGCTGTGTTCATCCAGCTCTAACCTTGTTGTCTCAGATCAGAATTCCACGCAGTTTTCCAAAAGTAGCTTAACCAATGTCCTGCACAGTTGCAATACCACCTCCCAACTCCTATTCTCAATGCACTGACCAATATAGGCAAGCATACCAAATGCCTTTTTCACTATCCTGTCTACTTGTGACTCCACTTTCAAGTAACAATGAACCTGTTGTCCAAGGTTACTTTGATTAGCAACACTCTCCAGGACCTTATCATTCAGTGTATAAGTCCTGCCCTGATTTGCCTTTTCAAAATGCAGCGCCTCACATTTACCTAAATTAAACCATCTGCCACTCCTCAGCCCCTTGGCCCATTTGATAATGATCCCATTGTACTCTAAGGTAGCCTTTTTCGCTGTCCACTATACCTCCAATTTTAGTGTCATCTGCAAACTTATTAACCATAACTCCTGTGTTCACATTCAAATGTTCACATGTAAATCCTGTCCCTCAGGATTCCCTCCAACAACTTGCCCACCATTGATGTCAGGCTCACTAGTCTAAATTCCCTGGTTTTTCCTTACCTCCTTTCTTAAATAGTGGCACCACAACTTCCAGTCTTCTGGCACCTCACCTGTGGCTATCAATGGTACAAATATCTCAGCAAGGGGCCCAGCAATCATTTCCCTAGCTCCCCACAGAGTTCCAGGCTACACCTGATCAGGCCCCAGGGATTTATCCACATTTATGCATTGTAAGCCTTCCAGCACCTCCTCCTCTGTAATATGGAAATTTTTCAGGATGTTGTTATTTATCTCCCCTCATTCTATATCTTCCATATCCTTCTCTACAGTAAACACTGATGCAAACTACTCATTTAGTGTCTCCCCCATCTCCTGTGGTTCCACACATAGGTGGCCTGATTTTTAAGTGGCCCTATTCTCTCCCTAGTTACCCTTTTATCCTTAATGTATCTGTAGAATCCCTTTGGATTCTCCTTAACCTTAACTATTTCATGTCCCTTTTTTGCCCTGCTGATTTCCCTCTTAACTATACTGCGAGTGCCTTTACACTCTTGAAAGGATTCACTTGATCTCTGCTGTCTATACCTGATACATGCTTCCTTCCTTTCCTTGACCAAAACCTTGATTTCTCTAGTCTTCCAGCATTCCCTGCACCTATCAGCCTTGCCCTTCACCCTAACAGGAACATATTGTCTCTGGACTCTCGTTATCTCATGTTTGAAAGCTTCCTATTTTCCAGCTGTCCTTTTATCTGCCAACATCCGCCCCCAGTCAACTTTTGAAAGATCTTGCCTAATACCGTAAAAATTGTCCTTCCTCCAATTTAGAACTTTAACTTTTAGATCCAGTCTATCCTTTTTCATCTTTATTTTAAAACCAACAGAATTATGGTCATTGGTCCCAAAATGCTCCCCCACTGACACCTCAGTCACCTGCCCTGCCTTATTTCCCAAGAGTAGGTCAAGCTTTGCACCTTCTCCAGTAGGTACATCCACAAACTGAATCAGAAAATTTTCTTGTGCACACTTAACAAATTCCTCTCCATTCAAGCCCTTAACACTATGGCAGTCCTAGTCTATGTTTAGAAAATTAAAATCCCCGACAATTACTACCCTGTTGTTCTTATTGATAACTGAGATCTCCTTACAAATTTGTTTCTCAATTTCCTGCTGATTATTGGGACGGTCTATAACACAATAAGGTGATCATCCCTTTCTTATTTCTCAGTTCCACCCAAATAACTTCCCTGGATGTATTCCTAAGAATATCCGCCCTAAGTACAGCCACAATGTTATCCCTAATCAAAAACACCACTTCCCCTACTCTCTTGTTCCCTTTTCTATCCTTCCTATAGTATCTATACCCTGGAACATTCAGCTGCCAGTCCTGTCTATCCCTGAACAATGTCTCTGTAAAAGCTATGATATCCCAGTGCCATGTTCCGAACCTTGCCCTGAGTTCATCTGCCTTACCTGTTAGGCCTCTTGCATTGAAATAAATGCAGTTTAATTTATCAGTTCTACTTCGTTCTCTGCTTCATTCCTGCCCGCCCTTGCCCTGACTGTTTGATTTACTCCTTTTTCCAATTATACCAGTCTTAGACTGATCTCTTTCCTCACTATCTCCCTGGGTCGCACCTCCTTACTAGTTTAAATCCTCCCGAGCAGCTCTAGCAAATCTCCCCGCCAGTATGTTATTCCCCTTCCAATTCAGGTGCAATCTGTCCTTCTCATACAGGTCACTTCTACCCAGAAGAGATCCCAATGATCCAAAAATGTGAATCCTTCTCCTCTGTATCAGCTCCTCAGCCACACATTCATCTGCTCTATCCTCCTAATCCTACCCTCACTACCTCGTGGCACGGGGAGTAATCTAGATGTTACCATCCTTGAGGACCTCCTTTTTGAATTCTTGCCTAACTTCCTACATTTTCTCCTCAGAATCTCATCCTTTTCTCCTCCGATATCACTAGTTCCAATGTGTACAACAACCACCTGCTGATCCCTCTCCCTCTTTGAGAATATTCTGCAGCCCCTCCGAGATATCCTTGAGTCTGGCACCAGGGAGGCATCACATCATTCTGTTGTCTCGTTGTCAGCTGCAGAAAGGTCTGTCTGTGCCTCTGACTAGAAAGTCCCCTATCACAATCGATCGTTTGGAACCTAACACACCCCTCATTACATTAGAGCCAGTCTCAGAACCTGAAACATAGAAGCCCTCCGTAGAACAGGCCCTTTGCCCCAACAAGACCACACCCACTCTCTAAAGAGCATCCCACCCAGACTCACCCCTCACTACCCCATCCCTGCATTCCCCACGGCTAATCCACCTAATTTTACACATCTCCGGACACTCTGGGCAATTTTGCGTGGCCAATCCACCTAACCTGCCCATCTTTGGACCGTGGGAGGGAACCGGAGTACCTGGAGGAAACTCATGCAGACACGGGGAGAATGTACCAACTCCATACAGACAGCCACCCACGGCTGGAATCAAGCCCAGGTCCCTGGCACTGTGAGGCAGCAGCGCTAGCCACCGAAACCTGGCTGTTAATGCTACATTCTGCTGAGAGTCCATCACCCCCTACATTTTCCAAAACAGCATACTTGTTTGAGATGTGGATAGCCACAGGATACTCTTGCACTACCTGCCCTCCCGCTCCTAACTTTCCTGGAGGTCACCCTGACTGTATCTTCGGTTTATCTTCCTCCCTACAGCAGCGATCCATCGTACCCCCTAGCTCCTGTAAATTCGTCATTGCTTCTAACTGCTGCTCCAAATAATCCATGCAATCCAATAGGATTCATAACCAAGCATACTTCCTGCAGACATAATCATCAGTAAACATAGAAACTCTCCCTAATCTTCCACATCTGACAGGAAGAGCACATCACTCTACTAAAGGCCATCTTTGTACCTTAACGATCTATAGACCCAGAAAATAACACAGCGTTACTGCTCTAAAAAAACCCTCCTCTAGGCTAATTTAGTACCTATATATATTTTTAATGTTTAATCAAGAGACAGATCTCAATAAAACTTGTCAGTGTTTTACCTTCTTTTTTATATAATGGACGCTGACAAATATTTATATTGCTTGTATTTAAGCATGACATTTCTCTGCCTGAGAGAAGGAATTTCAACAGACTCTGAAGTTAAAAATACCATACACCTATTTCTCATTAGAGAGAGACAAGTCAGATGGTGGTTTAACCTGAGGGTCACCATGTCTCAGGTGAAGGGAGAGGTTGAGATGGAGAATTTTCCTCGTAACCTTAGCTGGTGTGAGAAATGAACTCATGCTGTTAGCATCACTCGGCATTGCAGACCAGACATCCAGCCAACTGAGCTAACTAATTGATCTCCTTTAGGGAAGGGAACTGCCATCCTTACCTGGTCTGGGCTACATGTGACTCCAGACCCACAGCAATGTGATTGACTCTTAACTGCCCTCTGAGTATCTAGGGATGGACAATAAATGTTGGCCTGGCCCGCAACGCCCTCACCTTGTGAATGAATGAAAATAACCCTATCCCTCCTTCCGGCGCCAATGCTCAGTGGCAGCAGCATGTGCCATCTACAAGATGCACTGTAATGACTCACCAAGGGTCATTAGACAGCACCTTCAAAAGCCATAATGTCAACCATCTCGAAGGACAAGGGCAGCACATACTTGAGAACACCACAACCTGCAAGTTCCCTTCCAAGCGACACACTGTCCTGACTTGGAATTATATTGCTGTTCCTTCCTGGAACTACCTTCCAACAGCACTGTGAAGGTGGCTCACCATCACCTTTTCCAGGGCAGTTAGGGCTGGGTATTAAATGCTGGCCTAACCAGTGATGCCCAAATAATGTGAATGAATAAAACAAAGTCAGAAGAGAGACAGACGACACAGGGACTAGAGAACACGTACTTGACTGTACGTGATCTGACTGTACTACCATCACAAAGCACAAGGGAACAGAGGAGGAGAGAGGACCAACTTTGCCCCAGTCATTCTGAGGGCTGAGATTGCACAAGATTGAAGAGTCACATTGATAAGCCCCAGGATCACTGGCAAAACGCTGAAGTACACTTTAACATGGTTGATGGACTTACCATTTAAAACTGTTGACTTGTCAGCTGCACAGAAGTTGCATTTTAAGTCCTTTTTAAATCCTTCCCCTCTCACCTTAAACCTATGACGTGGAGGTGCTGGTGTTGGGCTGGGGTGGACAAAGTCAAAAATCACACCACACCAGGTTATAGCCCAACTGGCTTATTTGAATTTTTGGCTGTTCACTGTACTTAGGTACACGTGACAGTAAATGAAATCAGTCACTGAGAGTCTGCTTTTTACTAGTTTTGAAGAAAGTATGTGGAGTGTAGAAGGAAGGGAGGGAGGGAAGAGGATAGAATTCTGGAACTAATTCAAAATGGCTCTGGTGAATGAGCTAGCAAACATGATGGGCCAAATGGCATCATTCTATGCCGTTCACTTTTGGTAACAGCTTCCTTGTTTAGATAAATGCCACCAAGCGAAATAAGACACAATAAAACAATCACAGCAGCCTAAAGAAAATGCAGTTTGCAATGGTCGAAATAAGTGCATATGTGACCTACCCCAGTGACATTGAGCATACGACCCAAATTGGTAAAAAAGACATCGATCTGTTTATGGTCGACGTGTAAGACTGGAAGCTTTCCCCCGATTGAAATCCCACCATACCTAGAATGTTAAAACAACACAACATCGAGATTGCAATTCGTGTCCCTCATTCTCTAAAATATCAGCAATTACACCAAATATTTTCAAATCATTTGTCTCTGGATCAAAACATAAACTCTCTTATTATTGGAATCCAATAACAGAACGGGACAATGTCCTTTGCCAATTGTGAGACCACCTCTGCCATTCAATTTGGGACGGTGAGGTCAATGGTGGGGTTCCTGAGGCCCAGTCAGAGATCCCAAAACTGTGGCAGGCCAAGAGAGAAGTGGGCACTGCTGAAGCAGGTTGGTTAGAACGAGGGCACCTCGAACCAGGGCACTCCCTGCAGCGTTCTGGAACTTTAACATGATGGGCAGGAGGTAACAGCTCTAGCTGCAACTCATTGCAGTGGGTCTAGGCTGCAGGAGTCGAGAGGAGATATTGATGGCCCTTGGTCTACCACCAGGATGCCAGGTCCAGTTACCTGCTGAACTCCAATCTCAAACAGGGGTCCCATTTGACAAGCAATGTCATCAACTTTCCCCCATTGGCACCTTAATGGACGCAATTGGCTAACTGACACTGTCATGTTGGCACCACCTCTGGCAAGATGGCTCAAATGTGGGAACATGTTGGACGCCAAGACATTATTTTCCAACAAAAACTGAAAAAAACAGAAGTTGCTGGAAACGCTCAGCAGTTCTGGCAGCATCTGTGAAGAGAAATCAGAGTTAATGTTTCAGGTTCAGTGACCCTTCCTCAGTTCTGATTTCTCTCTACATTACTTTCTGAGTTTATTTCTGCCTCACCTCAACGCCCATCTCTGAAGGCCTGGGAGTATTTCGTCCTGTGTTGTGGTGTGTAATACCAGAAGACGCACTGCAACAAATTGCAAAGGCTTCCCTGGCAACACTATCCTACCTTAGAGCAGAAGGAACACTGAAGGAACTACAAGTTAGCCTCGATGTCACACACCAGGCAGAAGTGGAAATGGTTCTTCATCTTGTACTGAGTAACTGTCCCGGAATTTTCTCTCTAACTGCGCCATGGAAGGACTTTGACCACCTTGGTTCAAGAAGAGGGTCACCACCACATTATTAAGTACAACTAGACAGGACAACAAATGAATTTAAAAATGCCCTTTGTTTGTGCTCTGCTTCGTATCTCTCCACTTTAACAACTCAAGTCACATGGATCGATTGACCCATGACTATCGGCGTCATTTCTGTAAGTGTCAATGGGAATGGGAAGACAGTGGGAATATGACAAGGAGATAGAGGGTCAGGCATAATCAAGCTGAATGGTAGAGCAGTGTTGATGGGCTGAATGGCCAGCTGCTGTGCCTGTTTTCTATGTTTCTAACTGATTACTGATATATTTATCACAAATCCAGAAATTGCTGGATGTACTCTACAATGCGATATAATCTGTGGAGAGCACCAATTGTTTGACGGTTAGGTTGTACATCAGTGTTTCCTCAATTGTTTCTCATTGTGTACTCGTTTTAGTGCTTGAAGGTTGCTGATACTCAAGGACTATGAGATCAGAAAGGAGAAGAGTGAGACAGAGGGTCAGGGGCGTACTGAAGGATGGTGTGTTTAATCCAAATGGTATTTAAGTAAAAAGCATCTCGTTCCTCATTAGGTTTTTAAGGACAGATATTCAGGCCTAAAAAATCAGGCAGCCAGGCCATCTCCACTATTATAAATGTATGATTTAAAGGGGCCTCACAGCTATTAGCACTTGGTTGGAGCTCTACAACAGACATCAGAGCCCATACTCCAAATTTTGGACTGGCGACCCCAGTGGACATCACATCCCACAGTTTGGGTCTAGCTGCTTTGTCAACTCCCGTGTCCATCTGCAGGTGATTCCTGCTGAGGGTCTTCAGCATTTTCTGTTTTTGTCTCACGTTTCCAGGTTCTGCTGTGCTTTTATTTAGCTTTCTGAATTCACCATTGACTGCTTTACGGATGTAATTCGGAAACTATGCCGTACGATAAAAATAAATAGATGAATAACTATTAAAATAGCAGAGAAATTTGATCTGAACATTTTAAGTGTTCAGATGTTATCGTACAGTATAACTTCCAGGCTGTAATCATGAAACTTCAATCAGGTAACCCATATTGTGTGTAATATATTCACATTGAGGTCCGCTTCTACCCATTTACGTCAAGAATCGATCCGACAGCTGCGATTTACAAATTGTGAAGAAAACAATTCAATACCTTTGTTCATTGACCCAGTACTTGCTCTTCATGCTGAAATTATAGAAGAATGTGAGAAAGGTTAATCTTCACAAATTTTTAGAACCTTTTCCAACATCAATTGTTAGATGATGACCAGATAATTTCATCCTAATGGCCCGGGGGTTTGGTATTTATATTGACTGCTCTGCTGCCAGTGTTCACAGCTATGAAAATGGGAGGAACCTCTGGTGCCTGTCGATCTGGGTTTGCAGGCAGAAATCCCAGAGAATGTCCTCCACATGACACACTGGTAAGTCCCAGCAGATGGCAATTTTAAGAAATCAGGTGAACCTTTCCTTTTATGCTACCATTTTTCGCAAAAAAACAGATCCTAGAAAGTTATCCCTTGCTGAATTGAAGTGAAACTGGGATTGTAACGGCAACAGTGTCATAACTACTTATAAGCAATCTCTCTAGCCCTGAAAATCCACTTTGCACAACGTCTAATTTCTAGTTTATGATAGAACAATTACATTTTTAATGTAGCAGTTTTTGTTAAGCTTGTTTATGCCTTAGCTTCTACTTTATTCCTTTGTATGGTTCTCAAACTTCTTCCCACTATCTTTAAAATTTATAAACGTGTGAATGATAATCAATGCATTTTACTTCTTGAGTTGCTGTCCTGAGAATCTTTCAATGTGATTAACTGCTTAGCCTGCTTGATGACATCACTGACTTGGATGTCTGACTTGGCAAAACCCAGACGGCAGTGATTGTTAATTCCAAGCTTAGCAGCAAACATCACCACTGATCACAAATTTCTGTCTCCCTCCATTAAGTTGCTGAGATGCAAAAATTTCTGTTTGTGAATTTTTGTGACAGAATGATTTGGAGACATGTATAGAATGGCTCATACCTGCTTTTTATTAGTTTAGGGTATGTTTTGACCAGGAAGTCTGATATATTTCTTTGGGTGAGATTTTGCAAGATGTCAGTTGTATGTTGGACTCTCTGCAATGGAGAAAGCAACTCATTTTGTGACAAGAGGTACAATTTGTTTAACGTGTTATACATCAAACTGTATTTAATAAAGAAAAGAAAAACAAAACAAAGTGCTGGAAATGCTACAAAAACAAAGTTTTGCTGGAAAAACTCAGCAGGTCTGGCAGCATCTGTGAAAGAAAAACAATCAGAAATAATGTTTCGGGTCTGGTGACCTTTCCTCGGAAATGCTGGCAGTGTTTCTCTAGAAAGTGAAACAGAATTTAACTTTTAAGTTTTCTGATTAGAATGGACGTTAGATCTGATGCAAGGTTATCTTGAATATTAACACCTTTTCATTCCTCACAGATGCTACCTGTCCTGCTGAGTATTTCCACCACATTTTTGGCTTTTTATTTCAGATTCCCAGCATCTACAGTATTTTGCATTTATATTGTGCAATATGAAGTTGGACTTGCGCAAAATTCTCTTTACTACCCTTATCATCTCTCTCTCTCGCACACACACACACACACACACACGAAAAGCCTGTGATTAATACCTGTGCTGGAGGAAGACCACCAGCTGCTGCGGGGCAGTCAGGGAGCATTATCAATCGATTTCCTGTACTGCACTGGCAGGACGGTGAAGGGTTACTGTTGGAATAGAATGGGGACTGCAGCACGTTGACAATCGTGGGGTCACTTTTTGGAATCTTCCAATCAGAGGATTGATTACTGCAGGGATAACCTCTGTATGAAAACAAATACGAAACAATAGTGCGAGATGCATACAGGATCTTGAAGCTGGGTTTCTTACATTAAAATATACTTAGCTTGCTCTTAAGAACAGCATATGGGCTGGAATTTTCCAGGTCTTTTGGCAATCAGCTGGGAGATAGGAAAGTTGGCAGATTTTGGCCGCCCATCAGATTGCTGATTGAGCCAATGAAGTGACCAGCAAGAGGCCATGTTCCTTGTCATTTTGAACATGCCAAGAAAATCTCGCAGCTATGTGGAGAAATCAGCCTCTGAAACCTGGGGGCCTCCAAGCAGTTTCAGGAGGGGGCATCTTCCTGTATGGGCACTTCTATTGCCCAGGGAGAGACGGCCTATCGGCAAGGTCTGTCCCTATGGAAACAGCATTGCTGGTGCTCCTTAACACCAAACCATATCCCAATCCCAGGACCTGGGTACCAGATACCAGTTTCCCCAATTCTACCCTAACTCTCTTCAAGTGGCTGCGCTATCAAAGCTGCATTCTGATGAACATTGAATGATTAATTTATTGTCACATATATTTTGAAGTTACAGTGAAAAGTATTTTGCCACCAGAATCTGGCACCTTTTTGCAGTACAATAAGGATAAAAAGAAATGACTGTTCAAAGTGGGGTCTCAAACATGACTTCAGGGCTTCAAGAGGTCCTGCCCTGGGAACTTCAATGATGACACTGACCCCCCTGGCTCTGCTGCAACAGCCTCCAGGAGCCCAGGCTCTGGGCCTACCACTGCTGGGGGTCCAGGCTCCAGTCCTACTACTGCTGGGGGTCCAGGCTCCAGGCTTACCACTGCTGGGAGAGCAGGCTCTGAGCCTAGTACTGCTGGGAGTCCAGGCTCCAGTCCTACTACTGCTGGGGGTCTAGGCTCCAGGCTTACCACTGCTGGGAGACCAGGCTCCGGGCCTACTACTGCTAGGAGTCCAGGCTCCGCGCCTACTACTGTTGGGAGTCCAGGCTCCAGTCCTTCTACCGCTGGGGGTCCAGGCTCCAGGCCTACCACTGCTGGGAGAGCAGGCTCCGGGCCTACTAATGCTGGGAGTCCAGGCTCCAGGCCTACTACCCTTGGGAGTCCAGGCTCCGGCCTACCACACCAGGAGTCCCCATCCAGGCTATAGTCACTGCCCAGCTGACAGCACTCGGCCTCTTACAAAGGATGTCAGTAATCTAAGCAACAGCCAGCACTAGCAGTGGAACTATTGAAGCACAGTCCCTTTGATGGACTGGAATGTCTTGGTTGCAGATTGCCATCTTTAATTGGATGCCAGCCCCTCGGATTTGGCTGCCACAAGAAATTTGCTGCTCCAGGTTGCCTCCTACTGGCCAAAGCCCAGGTTGTGGAATGTCACACCCCTCATGAACACTTAGTCCATGGTATTAGAAAAGGAAGTGACAACATGAATATAAAACTGTACCAACTGTCTTACACAATGGGATTCTCCCTCATGCACCGAGTCCCAAATCCAGGCTTATTCACCAGCGCCTCTGTCAACTGATCCATCTTCTTATTCCATGGACGTTCGTTGCTAAGGAAACAAAGAGAACAAACATATTATAGAACAAATGCACACAATGAAAATTAAGACTAACAGGTTTTTCCTTGACCATTTTTCCAAAGTCAAATGACTTAAAGTAACATAGCCTTGTTTAACATAGATCTAAGGATTAAGTGAGGGGATGTCCCCATTAGTGTACACAGTTTGTACTTATTTCTTAGGTGTTAGATTGTCTGTCTGAATTTTCTGGGGCTCATACCTTACAAAGCGTGCTGTCAAGTAAACATTAAAGCCGATCACCAGGGTATACTGATGCCAGCAATCTGAGATAAATGCACCAGTGGGAATATGATTTAAATTTTAATCGCTACCTCCATTTAAACTTAAACAGCCCACAAAAGCAAAAATCTCTACAATGCTGCAAATTATGCATAATGCTGTACCTGCATCATTTTCAAAAACAATAAAAATAATTATAACACAAATGTGTACAAATATGAATTTAAACATTACACATTAATGATCAAAAGTGTTAATATTTTTCAATTCTTACTTGTTTTTTTAATGTTTCAAATTTAAATGACATGAATTTACATTAATATAATTGACAGTTTCAAATGTTGCTAAAAATGGTTTAAAATCAGAGTGCACTGAAGGACTTTGGAGCTGTAAGTCAAAGATCTGCATTCATAAGTCACAGCCTCAAGACACTGGGAAGTGCTTTGCAGTCAATGAATTACACTTGGTGTTGTTCCTGTACACTGCAGTCATTGTGTGCAGGCAGCAAGGGGGTGAATGACCAGTTAATTTGCTTCAGAGACAGGGATGAGTGGTGGCTGGGAGACTTTAAAAGGGTTACCCTGATTTCCTTTGAAAAAGAATGCCATGGGGTCTTTCATCCCCATTTGTAAAAACCGATGCAACGCATTGCCCCTTCTGAAAGACGGCACATCTGACAATACAATTCGTCTTCAAGTTTCTCAAACCTCTATCTAATGCAAGAGCATTGAATGTTTGAACTTAAATTATGCTTTCACATCAGAAATTTCTGGCTTGGATTGGGGATGCTAACATTGAGCCAAGATGTTATGGATGTGATATTTAGTATTATTTTCTTGTCTACAAATTAAGTTGTTCTAAGATGAGAGTGGAGAGATACAAAAGGGTTCAGATGGGCAATTTCTTCACACAGCGGGTGGTGAGCGTCTGGAATTGGGCTGCCAGAGGTAGTGTGGAAGTGAGTACAATTTTGTCATTTAAGAAACATTTGAACAGGTACATGGATGGGGATATGGATGGATATGGACCAAATGCAGACAAATGCGACAAGATTAATTGTGAAAACTGGGTGCATGGACAAGTTAGGCCAAAGGGCCTGTTTCCATGCTATAGACCTCTATGGCTCTAAGACTTGATCTTAAAACACTTGAAATTGTTGGAAAGAGTTTGAATAATCCTACCTGAAGAAAGTGTACTGTTTGCCATACATCCATGGGTGAATGGTTAAACTTTGATATTCCCCAAATGGTGGGATTATGAGTGAGAAGATCAAAGCTAACAGCACAAAATTCGCAGGCAGGAGAAACTGTTGAAAGAAGAAATTTAAGTTCAACTTGGTCCTGAATCAACTACAAATCTGTATAGTCAGTAAAACCAGTTAATGTTTCACAACAGTAAATGTGGCTGTCTTCACCTTTGAGAATTATAGCTGGTTGTACCCACTACGATACTTAATATAAAACATATATACTTGGACAGCTTTCAGAGTAAAACAAAACACTTCACAGCTAATGAGTGTAATAACAACAAAAGCCTGCATTTATATAATGCCTTTAACATAATTAAACATCCCAAGTTTCTTCACTGGAAGGTTATCAATCATCAGTTGACATTAAGCCACAGGAAAGTTTAGCTATGTAAGAGGCAAATGGCATTCGATGAAGAAAAGCGTGAGATGATGCATTTTTACCTCGGACAAATAATATAAAACAAGGGCCACAATACTCGAGGGGATGTAGGAGCAGAGGGACCTGGGTGTATATGCATATGCCACTGAAGGTGGCAGAACAGTTAGGGATAGCAGTTAATAATGCATACAATATCTTGGGCTTTATTCACAGGGCCATAGAGTACAACAGCAAGGAGATTATGCTGGACTCATACAAGACCATTTGTTAGGCCTCAGCCTGATGATTATACACAGTTTGGGACACCACACCATAGGAAAGATGTGACTGCATTGGAGAAAGTGCAGAAGAGGTTTACGAGAATGGCTCCAGGGAATAGATACTTCATTGTGAAGATAGACTGGAGAGGTTGGAATTGTTCTCCTTTGAGAAAAGGCAGCTCATGGGAGATCTGATAAAAGATTTCAAAATCTTCAGAGGTCTGGATAGAGAAGATAAACTGTTCTCACTTGCAAAAGGATCAAGATTAAGAGGGAATGATTTAGAGTGATTTGCAAATGTTGCAGATGTGATGAGAGAAAAACTTTTCCATATGATGTGTGGTTCGGGTCTGGAAGTTTGGTGGAGACACCATTATTTGAGGCATTCAAGAGGAAGCTGGACGATCATGTGAATAAAAGCAATGTGAAAGGGTGAGTGGAGGAGAATGACATCAAGTTGAGCAGTTGTTAGAGATCTGATGGGCCGAATGTCCTCCCTCTACTCTGTAATTATCCTGTGATTCTGTGATGTACTGTCCCTGGAGGGGGACTGAAAGGTTGCATGGATTATGTAAAGGGGTGGGAAGATAGTAGGTGGACAACATGTCACCTTCCCAGCTGTCCCCAATTACACCCAGGGTGGCAAGGGTCAAGGATGGCTTCCCATCCAGAGGCTAGTGTATCAGTGACCCTGAAGTGATCACAGCCATCACTACTTGTCATGCTGATGATACTGGAGAGCTCCCAACGTTTAATTCTCCGGGACATATTATCTGAAGATACCAAGCACCCTGTTATCAACCAGATAAGTGTGTGATTGGCATTAAATAAGGTCCCAAAGCCTGGAACAGGCCCATTTGTGCATCCATTAAATTCTGTCTAGAGTGTTTTGAATTGTCTATAACCTTTAAAAAATATTTGGATGGGCACTTGAAATGTCATAACATTCAAAGCAATGGGCCTAGTGTGGGAAAACAGGACTAGTGTAAGTAGTGGTGGTACAGACTTGATGGGCCAAAGGGCCTCTTCTGCCCTGTGTGATTCTGTGATTCAATGGGAATTCCAGAGTTCGAGGCCTAAGCAACCACAGGCAATGGTGCCAATGGTGGAGCTACTACAATCAGAGATACCCAAGAGTCCAGGGCTGAAAGGGTACATGGTGGCATATCAGCTCCAGTGAGTGCTTTCAGGAGGGGAAGGACCCTGTGGTGCACTGAGGGCACAAATGGGTGGCAGTAAAAATGGATTAAATTTATTTAAGTAACATTTTGTGTATTTGGAAGCTACTGCAGCTTCCTGTTGTTCAATTGAAAAGCAAACTGCAGCTGAAGTCAAAGCACATGTTGGGCACCGCTCAGATCAGTAAGGCCTGATACTGTTGATTGTACCTGGGCCAAGAAATCCTTCTGACTGCGAATAGCGTGGCTGAACCTCTTGATAAACAATGCTTTGAACTGCTGTTTGACCAGGTCTGAACCTTGGATCTGCCTGGAGCCTTTGCCATCATATCCACCTGGTTGGGGGTTGGTGGTAGCGGGGGCAGGAGACCCTGCAGTAGCTGGATCTGTACCTTCTGTCACCGCGTCCCCGTTTGGTTTCACCTCAGAGGCTGATGCTTTGCTTTCAACACCTTGGCCTTTCTCTGCTGCCTGTCCATTCTGAGAAGCCTCTTTAGTTGCTAAATAGATTTAAAATGGTCCCAATTATTATAATTTTCAACAACATATTGCCTTTACTTATGAAACTTCATCTTATTATTTGATAAATTAAACAATATAAATTTGGAATGAATATGGAATGCAGAAGATCTGTCTCCTGTCCTGCACTACGTTACACATTTTCCCAAATTTGCATTGACTCCTCCTTGCTCAGTTCATTGATTTCAAATCTTGTTTCCAATCCATAAATTATTTCAATTCTTTTCACAACCTCTTCCATTGTTCTGCACTTCCCTGAGTCCTTCACTCCTTCAATCTTGGGCCCCCATGCACCCCTCACTCCCGCGCTCCCATTCATCTCCTGGTAGATGACATTTTCACTATTTTAACCCAATGCGTTGGAAATCCTCCCTTCTTATCTTTCACCTCACTTCCTCTCTCCTCTCCAATTGAACAGATTGTGAAAACATATTCTCCTAGCTCCAAACCAGTTTTTCCAGATATCCCCCTCGATAAATTCTCTTAGAATAACAAAGTATTTGACAGATCCTAGTAATCCTTTTTGATTGTAGGTGAGGACATTTCCACAACTCACATTTATATACCATTCTCTAAAGTGATGGAACAACTTGGGGCACTTCATAGCTGCATAGGCCACAAAACGTGACACTGAGCTACCCCTGGTTGATAACAGGACAGGTCATCAAGAATCTACATATAAGTTAGCAACTAGACTAGCCTCAAGTATCAAGCCTGCTCTGTCTAAGAGGTTTGTTCAAAAGGTGACTCTTAAAGTAGGAAAAAGACCGGGAAATGTAGGGATGGAATTCAAGGGCCCAGTTACCTGATGGCTCAGTGAAAGAAATTGGGAATATCCAGAAGTGTAGCAATGTAGAATTAGAATTAACTTTATTGCCACATGTGCTCATACGAGTACAGTGAAAAGTCTTCAAAGTTGCTGCTTACGATGTCACCTCAGGCACAAAGGTACCTAGGTACAGACCCTTAGGAATAAGTTAGACAATTAAAGAAATAAAAAGTCCAGCATGGTATTGGTGGAGATGGCAGTATAAAAACGGAGAAGCTTAGGCTGAGAATTTTGGCTTCCTATGTATTCTGTTTTTTGTTTGCCTTTATGGCCAAATGGATTCACTGACTATGAGATCCCTGATTGGGGTTGTTAACCTGGGCCAATTAGGGAGCAGTGGCTGACAGATCTAAACAGGAGATTCAGAGACTCTTTTCATTCTAGGGACTGGCTCTGGGCTGGCTGGTCAGAGCCCATTGTCTGTCCGGATGTAAATGAAGGGTGAATTGGAGATGGGATACCTGCCGCATTGGAGTTATTTCAGAGAGGTTGTGTGCAACAAGAATGCTCATTGAATGAGGACATCAGATGATAATTTATTTAGGGTCTTGTTAGGACATGATAGCTCAGTGGACTGTGTATAGCACTACCAGCTATGGACAGCTCTAGTAAACATTTAAAGCTTCCAACACCTAAAATGTATTGAAATGAGTCCATACCAAATGCGCACTTAAAGCCATGAGAATTAACGCTAAAACCTAGAAATGGATGAGAATTTATTTGAAAGTTGAAGCAAATGTTACTTTTTCAGGGAGGCTGCTTTTAATTCAAATTAAAAACATGGGATGCAGAACCTCAGTGGAAAGTGGTGAAGTATCCAGGTGAAATAGTGAATAGAAGGGCCACAACAATATTCACTGAGATGTGAGGAAAATCTGAAAAGTGTTGTCTTTGAAACTGTGGTGTCTGAAACGTACATAAGATGGCAAAAGAAAGACTGAGAGCTGAATCTTATGTTTTTGGCTAAATCCGAGTCACACTGAAATTTTTTGGAGCATATTTTGCTGTGAGGTCCTATCAAGTTCTATCTTTGCAAATTTGCCTCATTAATTGCCTACCCGTATGGCCTCTCTTATGTTCAAATTCTGACCACATGCTGATCCTGGAACAACACAGCACTCAGTGGATATCCACCAAAAGACTCACAGCTGTGGGTAGCACGGTGGCTCACAGCGTCAGGGGCCCCGGTTCGATTCCACCCTCGGGTGACTGTTTGTGTGGAGTCTGCACATTCTTTCTGTGTGGATTTCCTCTGAGTGCTCCGGTTTCTTCCCACAGTCCAAAGATGTGCAGGTCATGATAAAATTGCCCGTAGTGTTCAGGGATGTGTAGATTAGGTGGGTTATTTGGGGCGGGTCTGGGTGGGATGCTGTGAGGGTTGGTGTGGACTTGTTGGGCCGAAGGGCCTGTTTCCACACTGTAGGGATTCTAAGATTCTAAGCAATTGCATCCAAACCACTTTAAAAGCCTGGATGGACACTGGTATTCTGAAGCTACCCTGCTTGGTCAAGGAAAGAGTCAAAAGGGAATATGGCACCGCAAATCCCTGATAGTTCCATGACCAACTGAATTGCATCTTTGCCCAGAGCTTGTAGTCCAAGTCCTGAAAGCTAAAGCACTGAGTCTCAGTGCCACCACAGTGGTCGCAATCTGACCTCCAATACATTATGCCCTTAGGTTCTGAGAATGGGCTCATGGTCTGTGGTGCATCCCCTTGACTGACATGACTGGTTAGCCCAGGAGGAGACATGCCCAACCCATTGACTGCTCCCCGACTGCAACAGCCCTACCCCTGGGCTGGCCGTTACAGCACCAATGGAGTCCTAACTGAGAAACCACGTCCCTCACAACAGGACACCTGACCGTAGCCAATCTCCTGGTCTGGTTTTGGAGGCTGCCCCTGACTTACTGCACCAGGATCCCCTGATTGATGGCTGCTGCCATGATTTGCACTGAGGACTGCTGTTTGCTTGCTGCATGTGCACTGTGTTGGCTATGTAAGCTGCTGGCAGATGGTAGAGGAGTGAGATTGAACAGCGGGTGCTACATCTACAAGATGTGCAGGCTCTGGACTGAGAGCTGATCGGCAGCAAAGCAAGCTGCCTTCTGGTGTGACTGCATGAAGTGGTGAGGCGAGGCAAGGCAAGGGAGGGAAGCTGTGAGCACGCAGGTTGGTGAGCGAGTGCAATGAGACAAAGTGAGCTAGCCTGAGCTGCAGCCTGGTCCAGTCTGAGAGCCTGTCCACTTCCACAAGTGTCATCATTACAGATATTCAATGTTAGTCACTGACACACTCTGTGATGCAAGTCTATGCTCCCACTGCATGCTGCCCGTGAATGAACAGTCAAAGTGCAAGGATAGTTGTGACGGGTTGGCAGATGCCACATGTATGGATGAGGGGTGAGTGCACCTGATGTCTATGATTGTGCCCTGCAATGTAGTTTGGCCACAGGTAACATGGAAATTGATTGGAGCAAGCCACCATCTGAGTCTGCACACTCTGGTGCCACTTGGGGTGGCATGGTGGCTCAGTGGTTAGCACTGCTGCCTCACAGCGCCAGGGACTCAGGTTCAATTCCAGCCTTGGGTGACTGTCTGTGAGGAGTTTGCACATTGTCTGCATGGGCTTCTTCCGGGTGCTCCGGTTTACTCCCACAGTCGAAAGATGTGCAGGTTAGGTGGTTGGCCATGGGAAATGCTGGGTTACAGGTATAGGGTGGAGGGGGGTGAATCTGGGTGGGATGCTGTTAGAAGGGTCAGTGTGATCTTGATTGGCTGAATGGCCTGCTTCCAAAATGTAGGGATTCTGTGGTTTCCTTGTCAAATTTTCCCATCACTGAGCTTGTTTGGTGAATTGTGGGGGCGGGAAGGTGAGTTGAGAGGCTGGATATTAATATGGCGAGCTGGGCTGTTCACAAGGTTTAATCCCCATCAGTTGGCATCTCACTGGGCAGTAGTAAGAATCTCGCCACACTGCTTGTGAAAAGCAGAAAAGATGGAACAAGATAATCCCCACATTGAGATGGGCCCCACTCGTCAAAATCTACCATGCATCTCGCCACCGACAACAGCACTCGGACCCTGACACAATTCCACCCAGAAGTAATAAACTCAGCCTACTGCTGCAAATTAAATGGAGGCCATGGGAGAAAAATTCAATTGGAAAAAGGTTAATTGGGGATTAATACCAGAATTGAGAGGGTGGTGAGACTAAACATGATGGAAACGTTCAGATACTGTAATGGGGGAGACTGTTCTTTCTAGCTGGTTGAGCTAATAGCCTTCTTGATCCATATTTACTCATGAATTACTAACAGCATTGGAGCAGGCCACTCGATAAAGATCATCAATAACAGAATGAAGTTGACAGCGGATGTTACTGAAACAAGGTACGTATTGTTGAAGTCTTTCGTCCTGCAGTTACCCGGAAAAACACAAGAATGCCACATCTCAAACAGGCACAGTCATTCATACAACAGGAGAGGAGGATGCCAATTGATGGACAAAACACTTTAACAACATGGCACCTTTTCAGCAATATTTAATTTCTACACTACCAAGCGAAAGTAGACAATTTAGTATTAAGTGGGAAAGTGCTTTGTACCAAAAGAATTCCTTCGCCTTCAGATTAGAGTTGTGAAATTACATTTCAATGTAATTACATTTGCAGGCTACCAGAAATGCTATTTTGTGATTCCATGAAAGTATGCATCTGGCAGCCTAATAATTAAATGCAAATATAATTATGCAACTTCACATCAATGAGACATCAGAGTTCCACAACCCTTTTGTTCTTCTGTTTAACTTGACTATAATTTAAAAAGCATCTTCTGCACCAGACGTTTTCAAATGAATGTTTTCTGGATGATGATGATGAGAGGGTATTCTTGTTGTGGTATCAAGTCGTGGATAGTGATTAAAGAACAGTCACTCCCTGCCCGATGGCTCAGCAGGTTTATTCAGGGAGAAACTGAGGCAAAAGCACTGGCAAAGGCTGATGCCCGCACTGCGCTGAAGTAGCTCATCTGATCGAAAGTGGCAATAACCTCAACACCACAAGAGATTTTGGATTATGGAGGAGAAAAATAAAAAGCAGCCCTCAGCATTATTGAATTAACCTCTGCTAGAAGTGCCCAAGAATGGGCATTAGTCTGATGAGCCTTGATGATCAAATATTCACTACAAAGAGTCGAAACATGAATATTGTCCTCTTGGGCAAAACCATAGGATTCCTGGGCCCTAGTGAAGCTAGGCTGCATTACAAGTTTCAGTAGAAGAGCAGCTGGAACCCTTTACTGTAGTTATAGACCAGAAGGAACACTGGCATCGTGGTATCACCTCTTCAGCTACACAGTTCATGTTGGGGTTCATACCGTGGATTGAATTTTCTCATGGGTTCTGGAGTTCTGTTGTCGGAATTCAGTGGGGGTTCTGAGACCCGCAAACAGGTAGCGCACTCTCCTCCTAATGGGCCACCTCCATGTTTGCCAGCCCCTATCACAGGGCTCAATTGGTGGCAGCTCTGCAGTTTCGACAGCTGTGGCTAAGACAGGTATTTCTGAGGTGCGGACATAAATAGAAAAACAATCAGGACAGAAGCTGCCGGGATCTTTGCGAGTGGAGGTGAAACTCTCTGAGGAAGATAATAGGGGCCGTGAGTGGGGCCCTTCTGTCAATGGGTCTTGGAGTCTCAACCTCTGTCAGGTCACCTCCAACTGGCAAGAAGAATACACGAGCTGGATATTATTTAAATGGAGAAAGACTGCAGAAAGCTACGGAACAGAAGGATTTGGGAGTCCTTGTGCATGAATCACAAAAAGCCAGGATCCAAGTTCAGCAGGTAATAGGGAAGGCAAGTGGAATGTTGGCTTTTATTTCAAAGGGATTAGAGTGTAAAAGTAGAGAGGTTATGTAAAACTATGCAAACCCATTAGTCAGACAACAGCTAGAATACAGTGAACAGTTGTGAGGCCCTCATCTAAGAATTAGAGGCATTAGAGGCAGTGAACCGAAGGTTCACTAGATTTTTCCTGGGCATTAAGGGTTTGCCTGTCTTATTAGGAGACCTTTAGTCGATTGGACCTGTACTTGGTAGAATTTAGAAGAATGAAAAGCAACCTTATTGAAACATAAAAGATTCTTAGGGAATTTGACAAGGTAGATGCAGAAAGATTGTTTCCCCCTGTGGGAGAGGACCAGATGGCATAATCTCAGAATATGGGGCTGCACATGTAAGACATTTAAGATAAGAGGAGGAAATTCTTCTCTCAGAGGGTCGTGAATCTGTGGAATTCTTTACCACAAAGGTTATAGAGGTTGGTTCATTAAGTATATTCAAGCCCGAGATAGACAGATGTTTAATCAGTAAAGGAATCAAGGATTATGAGGAAAAGGCAGGAACGTGGAGTTGAGGGTTATCAGCTTAGACATGATCTCAGTGAGTGAAGGAGCTGGCATGATGGGCTGAATGGCCTACAGGTGGTTTTGTCGGTGTAGCTGCAAGGTGACTCGAATTGGATCTGAACCATGTGAATCGGCTGCCCAGTTCCATGGAGTGGGTATCACTGGGAAACATCCCTGGTGTTGGAAATGAGTTAGGACGCTGGCCTGATGTGGTGCCCACTCCAAGCCTACTGCCACAAGGCTCGGAAATTGTAGACCCGTGTATTTACAGAACAGAGGCCGCTGGATCAGACAGGATGGGAGTGCAGCGCACAGCAACACAACTATACATACAACCAGTTATTAAATAGGAGAAGACTTGTTTACCTAGTGATTTTGTAAGTTTTTAGAACTCATGCTATTGATGTTTGAATTAGTATCCTTTACCACTTAGATAATTGTGCCCTTCCTTTACAATACTGATGTACTAAATGTCATGAATAAAGACTGCAGCATTTTGGCAACAAATGGTCTGCCTTTAGGTATTTTGTCCTTTGAAGTAGACTTTGAGGGTTTTTTTTAAGCTTGCAGACCAAACTCCAATGAAGTAGAGATTAGCTGTCGCATTATTAATGTGGAAGTTATTAAAGTTAATGCCCCTTAATTATTCTTTTAAAATTTGGTCAGCAGTTTCAAAGAACCTTTACCGTAGTGGTGAAACGGAAGGGGGAGGTGGAAAAATCACATTCCTAATGGGTTTCATTACGAAGAGATTGGTTTATTTTGTAGTCGGGCCAGAGATTTGGGAACGGCAGGGTTTGTATACGTATTGCAATGACTTTTGAACTGGCGCCCTGGCTTCTGTCAGAGATAGTGTCAGGAATTCAGTTCAAAGGGTGAAAGCAGATACGTCAACAACTAAAATGGGAACTTCAAAAAAAAGTCAATGTGCGTGTTGAATCAGGAATGCGATTTCTTATTTATAGCTTGTTTGTAAAATGGTAATTGAGTATGCAATTACTGTAGCTTTATAAACTTCTGTGGGGTGGGACTGACTTAATTTGATCAGCACCACAAAAAGTGGTATCTTACAACAGAAGAATACTCAATTAAATACATAAACCAGGAAAAAAAATCAATGTTTGCAAATGTACAGAAATAGACTATAAAAGGACGAAGGATGTTAATGTCTCGAATTGTATCGTGGAATGATTACAGCACAGAAAGTGGCCATTCAGCCCATTGTAAGCCCATTGTTCAATTAGAAATGAAGTAAGATTATTGCTCAGAACTCGTCTTTCCTGAACGTCAACAAACGTTTGCAGTCTGCAATAAAATTGGATATTGAAAGAAGGGATCATTCAAGATAGATACTTTTGGACAATGCTAGTGTTATGTTCTCACCAAACCATGGGTGTGGAATCGTATGTCCTATTGTAGAATTAAGAGATTGAATGATTAGAATGTTCTTTTATGCTCACCATTGTTAGGGTCAATGTTGACAACTGTTGCCTTGTGTTCATCATTAAGGCCTGCTTCTGACTTTCTTAGCAGCACACAGCCTTTGCAAACAGCATGATTAACAAAGAAAAGAACAACGACAAATGAAGTTACTGGTCACTTGAACGAACCTTGAATTTTGGTCAAGTTTATGCATTAGGGCAGCTGGAGAAGCTATCTTGTGAAATCCCCATGGTTGGACATTTTAAATCAGTTTAAAGTCAGTATAAACCACTGGGAATAGTGACAAGGGAAATGGGGTATCGGAATCTTGATGTATTTTCTTCACCAATGAGATTGAAGGATTAATAAAACAATGGTAATTGCCGTAGTCCCAGAGGACCATAGGGCTGCTTTATCATTAGAGAGAGACAGCTAGTGTTGAGATTAACCTGAGGGCTACCATGGCTCAGGTGAGTTTGAGAAGGCAGGACCTTCATAGTAACCTCAACCAGTGTGGGAAATGAACCCGCGCTGTTGAAGTCACTCTGAATTGCAAACCAGCCATCCAGCCAACTGACCACCATATGCAGAAATAACTGAGAAGCAGAACTGATTAACTATACACTAAATTCAAGAAAGCAAGGAAGAGATCAAAAGAAGGATTGAACTAAGAAAGGGGAAAACAAAAAGTAATTGTTTTTTAATGCTACATTTCCAAGTTTTGTAATGTGCCTTAATTAAGGAGACTCCATAGGTTGTTTTTTTCAACTTCTGGGCCAAAGAAGTTGCTTGGCGCTGCAGTAACTATTACCATGTCACTAAAAAGTACCTACTCTGCTAATTAGCAGCGTTAACTTGCTGTGACGAGGTCAATGAGTAATTAATGTGCAAAACCAGCAAATTGCTGAAAGAAACAGTGAGGCTAAGGGTGAGTTGTTATTTGTGCAAAGCAAGCAGACCGGCCATATAAATCAATCAGCAAGTTTCTCTTAACCTTCTCAATTTAATAGTCGATTTGTACCCTAAAAATGCTATAAGTTCAGCTCGTTGTGTATAATATCCAGGACCACTGATGGTTAGAACTGATTCAAAGCAATGTATTAAACTGTAGATTTCAGTTACGTTTACCACTCTGTAATCACCTGGGAAACAATTAACGTCATAGAACATTATCAAAAGCAAAACCATAGTGTGTTCCTGACTATTTCCTTTGCAACAAATAAATGTTGTCCAAATAGCTTTGAGAACATGCAGAACCTTTATTTCATTAATCAGAACCTAACTAACAGTGAAAAAGAATGGCAAATTCTACCTGTGTGAAATTGTAAGATTATATCACAAGGACTTGGCTATATTGAATAAGTGGAAAGTCTTGTGGCACAGCGGGTTATGTCTCTGCCGGAAACGCTGGATTCAACTCTCACTCCAGGATTTGGTGGCCAAAGTGGGTGTGTTATAACACAGCCAAAGAGGCTGGATTTCAACTTGTCAATCCTTCCAACATAAGCACAGGAGATCAACCATGTGATGGGAATAAATTACAGGCTCTACCATCATTAGCTCCGGGCTACAATGGTCAAGTAAAAGTGCATGTTTCCACATCGATTCAGATTCCTTTGGGTGATTGTTGGTTGGCCCCATTGGCTCAGATTGGTGCCAATAGTACAGGGTTTGATCCCCATTTCAGCTGCAGTGGATTCAGGACCCTGTGATGGAGATTGCAGTGTCTTGGGTTGGACCTGCCTTCAGGCAAAGAACTCAAGAATAATGAATATATCTATAAGTTTGAGCCTCACTGTCAAAGGAGAACATACAACCAGCATACAGTTATTATAATCACAGCAAGGTATTGGACCTGATCCACTATCACCTTGAAGAAAAAGGTAACGGGTTCAAGCCACATTCCAGGGGCTTGAGCACATTTTTTGCAGAAGCTTTGATACAATGCTGAAGGAGTACTGCATAGTCAGAGGTACCTTATTTCAGGTTAAACATTAAATCCAAACTGCTTGCTCTCTCATGTGGACAAAAGGGACTTCATGATTCTATTTGAAGAAGAACATTGAAGGTCTCCCAATGTCCTGGCTGGCATTTATTTACCAGGAAAACAGCTAACTTCTTAACGTATTTCCCTGATCTTTGCTTGGTCTTTTTGTTTTGCATTTCCCATTTTGCAACAATGAATACTCTTCAAAAGTACATAACTGTGAAGCACTTAGGATGCCCTTAGCAGTGTTACCTCTGATAACCTTTTAAGGTTTGCATGTGATTTTTTTTAAAAGCGTGTGGACCCTTTAAATTTTTTTGCATCACCTTGCATGCAGCCTGCAAGAGAACATTAGAGTTTCTGCACAGTCACTCCTTCGAAGGAATATTGGTCCTGAGGTTGTGAAAGTTGCTCTGTAAATGCAAGTTTGTTCATTATTTATCAGTACATCAATTTTACCAAAAGCACATGCACTACCCCAAAATGTTTCATATGAACCACAGGTTTCGGAATTTTCAGATTTGCTTGTTTACCTGTTCCAGGCACGGGATCTTCAGTTGCCTTTAGAAATATCTAGAAATGAGCAAAGGGCAGAATTGAATTACAAGTGGCTGACCCCTCTCAGACCTTTCACACGGGAAATATTTTTTGCAGACACTAGATTAAGGGAAAATACTCAACAGCAATGTCACAGCAAGGAATGCAGCCAGGTATCCGGTAAGTTTACACGGTCGATTTCTAGTTATCGTGGATTCTTACCTTTAAGGTCATTTGCAGAATAAAGGGTTAACTCGGAGGCTAACAACTGAGCATGCACACAGGAAATCATGAAGATGTCATAGATACATGAGATTGAGGACAATCTGAGAAAGCGAAAGCAGCTCAGACCATGTGTGGGGTTTGAATGTATCGAGCTAATATAGTATGTTCACTTTGAAAAGATCGCATTCTCTCGCCAAATCTCTTATATAGAGTACAGCATCTTCTAAGACACAATCCACAACAAACTCATGGTGAACGACTGGGTGAATGTCCATAGAAATTCTAGCCCTAATTTAAGACAGCTCACTTTAATGGTGCCTGCTGTAAGAAAAGCATTGATGCTCCAGGTGAGTGTAAATCCTCAATTTGTCATTTATGAGAACATGTGACTCTAGGAGACTTTGCGCACTGGTATAAAGAATTCACAAAAGAAGGGAAACAAACTGTGTCTTTATTTGGAAAGATGATTTTTGGCTTAGCATGAAGTCGGAGCCACTCTGAGTGTAGATGCCATTGTAGGTACGTTGCACTGGTGGTTTATGGAAAGCACTGCTTAGAATTCTCACCAAGTACAGTGAGCTCTGCTGGGGCTGCAGCTTGAATCAAGTCAGTGATAAAGGAAGATGAAGCAGGTCCTGGTGAGGAACAGTCAGTTGAGAGGCTCAGGGTGGGTGTCATTAAGGGAGGTGATCCTTTTGGCTGTGTAATGTCTAATCAGGAGGGGCACACTCCACTAACACCCAAGCCAACAAGCAACTCTCACTCCCAGTAAGACTTAATATTGTTTCAGACTTTGACCTTGGAATACCTGCATACTACTGATGGTGCCAATACAGAATTCCCTTCTCCACTGTACTCAGAGACAATAATCAATTTACTGTTAACAAAGTAACCGCACAGAAGGGGATTTACACAGACATGTGATATGTTTGTGGACCATACACTGACTGGAATTCTACAGACCCCAACTGAGGTAGGTTGGCACATGAGGGGTAGGGGAAGGTGATGTAAAACAGGACACCATGACAGCTGTGCCTATATAGCCTACCTGCTGCCACAGTCTATTTATCGTTGTGCTATTTGAGACCCCTCATTGGCCAACTAATGGCCCAAAAGCATGCAGTCTTGTGGCCAGGATGGTTGGAGGGGTTTGGTTCAGGTACCCCTGTACTCCCAACTTCCCCAAACCCCAGCATTTCTACCAAAGCCCTGACAAATCTGGCACCACCCCCTTTGGCCCCTCCAGCCCCTTTGCTGATGCCTGTCAGCCTGATGCTGGCTAAAGCCTGGGACTTGCCTTCAAGCTCAGGTCCATGGCTTCTCTTCTTTGAGAACTGCCTGCAGTTCCAGCCATGGCCAGCACTCCTGATTGCACTGTTGATCAATCAAATAGAAGTCCCACCTCAAGCTAATTAATGCTGACCATTGTAAATGGAGACCTGGTCAAGGGGAGGCTGGCTCGGAACCACAGCCTTCATGTAAAATTCTGGCAATGTGATGTGGAGTCTGTTTGTAAATAATATACTTAACAAGTGACCACATTGCTTGACTGTCATTATTACATTACTTCTAATGAAAAATTCCAAGGAATTGATAAAAAAGGGAAGTTCCTTATGATAAATAATTATCAGTCTTACCTCCTCCAGTGAAGTGTCAGACACCCCAAAGCTGCTGAGGCCTAAATCTTGCAGAGTCTCCTCGATTTCCCGGAACAAGCTAGCGTAGGCCCTATGTTTGAAATCTTTACTGGGCAGCAGGTAGTAAAGCTCTTGACCTATATTTTCCATCAACTTGGCATCAGGAACGTGATGTTTGATGAGATTTGTCAATGTATCTACATCACCTGCATGAGAGAGGACCAACAAAGACTACAGTGAAAGGCCATTCTTTACAAGTTTACTACAATCTTTATACAAACAGGGCAATCCATTCTCATTATTAATTCAGATTGAAAGCACATCAGTGTCTCATATAGACACGGGTATAGCACATAATGCTTTCAGCAAGGATCATAATATATATGCAACAGTAATGTACAAATGGGTTCAGCTATGGCTCAGTAAGCCATCTCAGTCCTGAGTCAGAAAGATCAGAGTTCTACTCCTACTCCAGTGCTTTAGCACAAAAACCCAGTTTGACACTCCAATACGGTACTGGGAGAGTTCTGCACTGTCAGAGGAGCTGCCTTTGAGATGAGATGTAAAACTGTCAACCCTTCTGCTGCCATTTGAATAGATTCTTCCAAATCCACAGTCATTTCCACATGGAAGGACAAGGGCATCAGATACATGGGAACACTGCCCCCTGAAAGTTCCTCTCCAAGCCACTCACCATCTTGACTTGGAAATATACAGCTGTTCCTTCAGTGTCACTGGGTCAAAATTCCGGAATTCCTTCCTAATAGCTCAGTGGGGGTGTCTTCACAGTGCATGGTCTGCAGTGGTTCAAGAAGGCAGCTTACCACCACCTTCTCAAGGACAACTAAGGATGGGTAATGAATCCTGGTCCAGCCAATGACACCCACATCCCATGAGTGAATAAACGAATAAAGAACGCTGAGGAGTGAGTTTTGCAAAAGTTCTTATTCTTACTAAATGATAAACATGCTCAAATAAGATTTCATAAAGATTACAATTTTAGCACAAGTGTTTATCCTTTTCTCATGAATGAGTTAAAATCTGTCAAAACAGCAGACAACAAACAACATAGGCATCCAAGTCATATTAAGCTTTTGGAAGTAATATTGAAAAGATGTATTTCTGGACTATCCTTGTGAAAATAGAATCAACGACGAAAAGTGGGAGCTGATGTTCAGTAAACAACACTTTAGTAATGTGAACTCCTACTGAGTCAGAACTTCATAGAAACTGTTGAGCTGCATTTGCCAACCCAAGCATGCTTCCTGCTGGCTGACTCTGTGGATCTAACCTTTTGAACGTTGTCAAACAGCTTTTCTTCCTGTCAACACAGAAGAGAAAGCCTGTAGTGAGGCTTAGGAAATAACAAGGATGAAGGTGGGAAAGATTAGAACAAGTGACGTAGCAGAAATGCCATTGCGTGCTTGCTGCGTGCCATAATTACTTGACCAGTGCCATTTCTTGGGAGTCAAGGCAATAGAAATACTTCAGAACTTTTTCGTATTAACCAGCAGTTTGGATTTGTCCAGTTTTAGATTGAGAGCAGCTGAGACAAGTTGAGATGCTGAGCAATGAGGCTCAAAATGAGCCCAAAGTTCAGCTCTAATACAAGCAGGGAGGAAAGATTGGACCAAAGCTTTTACGTTTGAACAGTACTCGAGCAACACTGATAAAAGCGAGGCAGAAAATGCAAACCTCACCGTCTAGTTCCTCTTCTGGTAGGGTTTCATCAATAGGAGAACAGTTGGAGCAGGAGCAGCAACAGCCTGTCCCACAGGTGCATGTTGGCTGTGGTAGGTTTGTGAGTAAAAGAAAAGCAGAGATCAAATGAAATGCTAACCACCACAAACAGCAAATAAAAAGCAATCTGACTACACGGGTAGATCTAGAAGATGGATTTAATTTGCACAGGAGAGACCTTTGATCTTTTTAAAAATTCTGCTTCTGATGCCATTTCCCCCAAGCTGTATTGTTTCTGCGGAAGTGCTTCCTCTGAGTAGACTTTTTGTGTAATTTCCTGCTTCATTCATGCAATGCTGTTTAAAGCAACACTGTTCATGCAACAAATCGGCAGCGGGTGATGATATTATAGTCCTTGCAGTCAGTTCTAGCTGCTGTGACAACGTGTACTTATATATGAAAGTTATATTCTGGGCTATGGACTCTTGCCATCATGTGGCTGACCAGGATACTTCTCTCACTCTTACTAACTACAATTTGCATGTGTCTGCAGCTGGTACTCAACCTGCTGGGCACATCATCAACACACCTTCTCGGACTTGCTCACTGGCTGCTGGAGTGGGCCCTGAACCCAGAGTGTCTGGGTCAGAGGCATGGATGATATTCACCATTCCACAACATAGTGTATGCCTTGCCTATACTTACTAGCCAAGGAAACTGAATTCCGTGGCAAGTACATCAAAGATGAAGGCAGATTTTCAACAGTTTGTTCACAAATAAAGCCTTTGATCTGATTTTACAACCGAAGAATCTGTCAGGTAGCTTCTACTCAGATACAGAGCACCTGGTCCCTCCTGTATGTACACAGTAAGATGCAGATGCATTAACCTTACCATAGCACCTTGTTTCCTTCGTTGTGCCTTCTTCATCCTGCGAACCAGGGTCAGATAGAAACCAGAACCGAAGCAATTCTTCAGGAACAAAGAGGAGCCACAACACTGCAGCTTTCCCTGAGAAATGATTGCGATCCGGTCACCAAGAAGATCTGCTTCATCCATATGGTGAGTGGAGAGAATGATGGTTCTTCCTAGGTGTGAGAACATAGAAGTTTATCTTAGTTTATTATTAATCAATGCCGTCCACTAGAGGGAGCCTTCAGCCAATGTTTTGTTGAACGAGAATCAATTTTGATAACATTTTGCCTTTAACGCCACATTAGTTCTCTCTTGGAATGAATTACACATTGCGTTTGATAGTCTCAAAGCCAAAATAAATGCCTGTAACACAATGCTTGAGACCATGTCAAGCTAAGGAAGATTTGAGAAATGTGTAATCTCTGTCAGACTGGATGCGCAACACATTTGCTGGACTCAGGCCTTCTAAAGCTTTGGGCTGTCATTATCCTGTATGATGGAAAGTGTTTAATTACTCTTTGTTTACTGGTGTAGGTGTGTGCACATGTTGCCAAAAGTAAGGGTGGGTTGGAAGGTCTAGTACCAGCGTATTCTGCCCCGAGGTTCTTTGGTGGTGATTTGGTTCCAAGTGTCCTTACACATTAAGTTACTAATCACTGTGGAGGAATCTGTGTTATGGCTGAGAGATTACATGGCCCCTGACTCTGTATGCACATTTCAGTCCAAGATTGGTATGCAAAGCAGCAGCAAGCTGTGGAAGAAACACCCTCAGGATTTCTCTCAATCTGGAAGATGTAATGTTGGCAATACAAGCATCTCCTCTCTGGAAGGGAACTTTTTTTTTCACAGACCTTTCTAGCAGGGATCACAAAAAAAAATTCCTCCACACTCCTACCAACCTTGCCCCACTCCTAGTAAAGGTTTCCTTATTAAGAGCAAACCTCAGCCAATATAGCATATGCATAAAGACTTTAGGTCAAACCTAACTGGCTCACACAGGTTTTAACTATCAGCAGCATTACTGCATTCTTAGCTCTGTGCAATGTGAACATTAATCTAGAACCTTCCTTGGATGACATCACAATACAGTTCAATGAAGGAGGTGGCACTTCTGAAACATTATGTTCTAGCTCTTGTTTTATTCATTTACTGAGTCTCATTACTGCATGTGCTCAGAACTACAGGAGGACCCAACTTCTCTTTGTTATTTCTTACATTCCTGGACTGCCGGAGACTGACAGTCTGCATACAGGGAAATTGAAAACAATTCGCTGGAATATTGGGGTTCTTAAAAAAAAAGAAATCATCAAAAATTGTTGCCATACTCAATGAAAGCTACTGACCGACGCTGGATGTCAACTTCAGAATCAATATTTTGAAATGTCTCTCAGGGACTTTTAAAAAACAAAAATCCGCAATTAAGTGTTGCACCAGATCAACATCTGCACTTGCCAGTGCAATAAAACTCTAACCTAAAACAATGAAACCGCAGCACAACAGTTTATGTTATTACTGATGTGTTGCCCAACTTCCTCCAGAGCCAGCACGCAGCAGAATCTGAGAAGAGGCTTTAACCAGAAAGAACATGGTTGAAATTCTTTGGCCAGCCAATAGTCTCTCTTAAAAGGGATGGGTTCCATTGAGAACCTGCAAAAGCAGCAACTGTTTATGATTCATTGAAACCTCAAATATAAGATGGAGAAAATACCTTTTCAAGCCTAACTGATAGGAATGATTTTATACAAATTTACATGCAAGAAACAGGAATTCAAACCCCTCGCAACTGATTCATTTTAAGGGAAGTTAAATCATGCTGGCAATGTTAACAGTACTTTGTTTTTTTTTCCCTGTGTGTGCTGTGGAGGTGTGAAATTACCTATCTCAAGGGTATGCTGGTAGAATTCCATCTTCAGATGTTTGTAGCATGTCCCCAGTTTTCACAGCTTCGCTGTTTGTAATTGTATTTTCAATTGCCTTGGCGCTAAACTCTGGAATGTCAATCTCAAACATCCGTGCATCTGTCTCTCTCTGTGTTTTCCAAACCCACCCCTCTTTGATTTAGATTTTTGACACCTGTTTTACCATTTCCCTATATGGCTGGGTATCAAGTTTCATTTGCTATTGCACCTATGAAATTTCTTGGCAAATTTTAGTATGTTAGAAGTAGTGTATGAATCCATGCTGTAGCAGAATCCAACAGTACAGATGCAGTCTTTGTCGAGTCTGAGTACTATAGGGATATTGTACTCTAACATTACATGTGTATCGCACTGTTCATATAAAATAAATAAATATAGAGCATGGTCCAACATCGTACATTGTAGTTTAATGTTGTTATATAATATATGCAAAATATGTTTGATAAATATATATATAAAATAGAATCCAATAGTATATACACAGTAGGGTAGTCCTACATATTAAGGAATTTTAAATTCCAAAGAAAAAGCAGTCTGGTTCTGTTGGATGGTTAAAAAGTTAAAAATCAGAAATAGAAATCTGACCTGCCTCAAACCCACCTATTCCCCATTTTAAAAGAGACAGAATGATGAGGAGACAATAGATCAGTTGTGGTGTGTCCTCATTTTAATTGTGATTCTATTTTTAACCACAGTCTGACTGGTTTCCCAGATCTCTGTAACCTCACAAGTAAGAGGAAGTTAAGAAGGGTTGAATCCATGAGATATGTGTTTTCATAGCATTGCTTGTGGCCAAGGACAAGGAATGTTTCCTTCAGGCCCGACAAGCTTGGTAGTAAATGCATCACCCCACTGTGATGTGTCTGCTCCCTAACCCACTTCCTTCAGTATGATAGGATTTCCCTGACTGACATCTGTCCCCCTCCACTCCAATCACCATCTCAGTCCACATTACCACTGGGCTCAGACTACTATCTCAAACCCTCCCACAACAGATCCATTCCAATCAGCCCATCTGATCTATTAACAGTACCTCCATCATCTCCCTTGCTGTATCTACCTGCTCTCACTGACTGTGGCCATGTACTACAGATTGCTGCACCCAGGAGGTAGCTAAACCTATCAATCACGCCGGCTGTAGATGTGAAATGGACCTGCTGCAGTTCAGCCACCGGCTCTGGTCTTGAATACTGCTCAACACCTACACAGAGTCGAGGTAAGATGATACCAATATATAGTGGCCACTCCTAAAGCTATGGATGTATCTGTGCCAGAACAACCTGACCTTACTGTATAATTGAGATTAGCTCAATTACATAATATTCCCAATGCAGAAAGCCCAGTGAGGCTGCTGTCTGAATTTAATCGGTCTTTTATTGTTATTGTGTTGTGTTGACTCACTTGGAAGGATAGAACTCCCTCAGTTTCCTTTGTTTGATGGCCACCATCACTTTGATCGGGGGGCTTCTCATATTAGCAACTAAAGCTAATCCAAGACAATCTCCCAGTTCGGTACTGAGCGACTGCTGCATTATTGTAGGGGTAATGCTGACGGAGTGATAGGGGATGGTGAATGGTGCAGGCGCTGAGAGATGGGACTGCTGCCTGCTTTGAGGCTTGGGCCTCAGTTAAATGAATGTGTGGCTCCTGAACACAGTTGATGTGAACAAACAGCACTAGCCAATTACTGTGCAAACAGCACTGGGTAACATGGGAAGTTAAACACCAATGGACTGGGCACTATCTTAGTAACTCTCCTATCTGTGTCTGGTTCAATAAAATCCCAGATAAACTCCTACAGTTTCTCATTCAAAACCTAGACAACAATGCCACATTTTGGACTCCATTAAAACAAAATTACTCTGAATTCTGGAAATCTAAAATAAAAGCAGTAATTGACCTGAAACATTTTAATTTTGTTTCTCTTTCCACAGATGCTGCCTGATCTGCTGACTGTTTCTGAGCCTTTGTTGTTTTATTTCTAATTTCCACTGTACAATGTTCCCATCGCGTAAAAGTTGATTACCAGCCTTAGTGCTCTCCTGTTGCTGTGTAAAATGATATTATAGCTGTGGTCACAGCCACATCTGGATAAGCAGCAAGATCAGACTCGCTGGATTAGTATGAGAAATGATAACTTGGCACAGCTGCTTCAGCTCCAGATTTCAATCATTCATCGAGTCCCAGCCTCCAGGAACATAATGTGAGTGGGAGTCAGATTGTGTCAGATTTTCAGCTGTCGGGGATGAACACCTTCACTCTGTTTAAGCATCCTTGTAGCTGCCAACGATGAACTGATCATATAAATTCATGCATTGGTGAGACAGTCAGGGCAGTGGCCTGACACTTAGCTTGTGAGCAGTGCCATCAACAGGCTATCAGACCCAACATTAACATCAAATCTGGTTAACTGTCTATTTCAAAAAGATGTAATTCTGATACAGTTATGTCTTTAGCTAGTATTATCAATCTTTTCTTCCAAGTTCCTTTGTCTTTTCTATTTCTGAAGGTGATAAAGTAGTGACTGTATGGGCACTTACAACATCCAGAACTTTATCTAAACCGTTCAGGTGAATATTTAGCTGCGGGGAATACCATGTCAAGTCTGATTCTGTCTAACTTCTGATGCCAGTGCAACATTGTGCATTTTTCTGCTGTTGGTTAGGAGCTGAGCTTTTACCTTCCCAGTCCTGAGGTCCTATGGCTAATGTAATCTGAAATCACCCACCTCAGCACAGATTTAAGATAATTTGAGACTTTCCTACAAGGGGCTGGTGCATTTGATTGATTGATAGATCAATTTGTTGTTGTCATATACACCGAGATACAGTGAAAAATGTTTTATGTGCTATACAGGCAGATCGTACCATACAAAGTGCATCAGGGTAGCAGAACGGAGTGCAGAATACAGTGTTACAGCGCAGAGAGTGGGAGATCAGAATTAACATTTGAGAGGTTCATTCAATAGTCTGATAACAGCAGGGAAGAAACTGTTCTTGAATTTATTCCTACGTGTTTTCAAACTTATATCTTCTGCCATATTTCTTAGTAGTTCAGCCAGTCCTGTTATGTCAGATCCATTTCCAATATCACTTGCTTTACATGCACAAATGCGCTGGAATTTGATAAACACAGCAGGAGATGAGACTGTTTGTAGCTCATGTGATTATGGTATGTCTTACTCTAACACATTTGTTGGCTGCCAACTTTTAGAAAGAATAATTCTCATACTTTAGGATACAGTGTGGACAGACGTTACTGGTAATTTAGTCACATGCATTAGACTTTTATTATTGGAATGAATCTGGGAAGCACAGTGTACCTGCACGGTACTTCAGTAAGAGATCCCAGATGGATCGTCTGGAATAAGGATCTACTCCAGATGTTGGCTCATCCAAAACAATCACTTTAGCTGCTCCGATGAATGCTAAGGCTACTGATAGTTTGCGCTGCATCCCACCTGTTCAGGAATAGAGAGAAACCATTTAACATGTCAACAACTTCATGTTTTTATAATATTAATACCTTGAGTTATGCATGCAAAGAGTACGCATAGAATCATTATAAAGTTATTATCACAGGATGGTTGCAACGTCAAAAGTGCCATGTATCCTGTCAAGGATGTGCTGGCTCTCTGCAAGAACAGCACAGCTAATCTAATTACCCTGCCCTTTCCCTACCGCCTGGAAATATTTTCCCTTCACATGCTTGTCCAATTAGAATCATAGAATCCCTACAGTGTGGAAACAGGCCATTTGGCCTATCAAGTCCACACCACCCCTCTGAAGATCATCCCACCCAGACCCATTTCCCTACCCCTGCATTTCTAACCTAAACATCCCTGGGCACTATGGACAATTTAGCATGGCCAGTGCATCTACCCTGCACATCTTTGGACTGTGGGAGGAAACCAGAGCACCTGGAAGAAACCCACACAGACACAGGGAGAATGTGCAAACTCCACACAGACAGTTGCCCAAGGCTGGAGTTGAACCCAGGTTCCTGATGCTGTGAGGCAACGGTGCTAACCACAGAGCCACCATGCCACCACAGATCACCTTTTGAGAGAATCTGCTGCTGTAACTATTGCAGGCAGTGTAATGTGAACTTTTGTTTACTTGCTGTAAAAAAAGTTTTATTAATGATAATGTTCTAAATGCAGCATGTAATGCAATCAAACGCCTCAAAGATGTAGATGCACATAATGCCACCGCTATATTTGCATCATGACATGTCAGGACTTGCTCAGATTTTTGAATGTGACTAAAATACATCGGAAAGAACATTTTGGAACAAAGCCAGGAATCACTTTTTCTTGGAAAAAAATCTTTGGAAATTTGGAACTCTTGTCCTCAAAAACATGTGCTTGTTGGGGAAAATTATGATTTCAAGACAAAGCTCAGCAAAAGGTATCAAGGGACATAGAGCAACAATGGATAATTGAAGTCAGTATAGATTAGCCATAATCTAAAAGGAAAGACTTGCATTTCAACAGCGCCTCAGTGCCTCAGTGTGCTGCAGCACTTTACACTAATGAAGAGCTTTTTGAAATAAAATCATTGTTGTGATTAAGGATATGTCTCAGTTAATTTTACATACAGTAGGACTGTGATAATGAGCAGATAGTCTGTTTGTGAATGAATTAAATGGCAGAATGGGGCTAAATGGGACACTCCATCTTCTGAAATGGTTACTATCTGCTTGAGCATGCTTTCGATCATTCTTGAAATTACCGGATAAATTTTGAGCCAGCTCATCTCTCTTGTGAGGAAGTCCAATCTCATCCAACATTACTTCTGTCTGCTTCTCTGCCTCTTCCACTGTATGGCCTTTTAGTTGAGTGTAGAATAAAATATGCTCCGCCACCGTTAGGCTACAGCAGAGATAAAGATAAGATCAGATTTCTCTGCTCACAGTTCCCTTCAAACATTACACTGAAGATCAATGTTCCAATCTTATTCGGGGAAAGACACAACCTTCCCCAGGTCAGCATTCCAGGGATTCCCCGATCAGTTCACAGGCTCACACTGACGGTCAACCAGATTCTCAGGCTGATACAATGAGCTTATCTTGATAGATGCTGAAACTCTGGCTCAGGCAGAATCCTTCTCCAGAATCATCCTACAGGCCCTGGGCAGTGTAGCAGATGTTGTAGGCAGCAACAACATTAACCACATCCCTGGACAGATACCAGGCCTGTAGAAAGCCCTTGCATTCCACAAAGTACCACTTGTTTTTTTCCATCTGGCACGCTAATCAAGGTTTACCTTATGGAGAAGGACCTATATCTACCTCCCAGAAATAAAAGCATGTTGTAGCCTAGCCCAAACACATTGGTCAATTTCACTTGGCTTTGTCTAATGATCCTTAGCCCCAGTGTCAGCTGTAACATGTCACTTTACAAAGGAAAAAAATCCTTTCACACCGATCAAAGTGTTTAATAAAGGTGCAACATGCTGTTTATCAACATCTACTCGGTGAAGCATTTTACTTACTGTCATTCATTGCCTAGTTCTATTTGTAACGTAATACTCGTTAGAGCTGGAAGTGAACTGCAGCTATTTTATGTGCCTCATTTTTATAGTTTGTATCGATGCACAAAGCAGAAAACATTAGAGGAAATGTTGACACAGTTTGTTCAGAATAATGCAAACTTAGGAATTTTTTTTTGTTTTTAAGAATAGTAGGACCGTGCCACATGGATCCAAAATCCTAACATGTTTTGTTTGATCATAATCAACCATCTCATCACTTACATCAATTCCCTCTTTTCCCAGACACTTAAGTAATCTCCTCTATTGTTTATTGCCAGAATCATCAGAATGGATGCTTAAAAATGATGAACATTGGAACATAAGGACAGGAATAGGCCATTTAGCCCTGCAAGCCTGTTCCACCATTCAGTGATGAAAACAGAAATTGCTGGAAAATCTCAGCAGATCTGGCAGCATCTGAGGAGACAAAGCAGAGTTGGCGTTTCGTGCCCAGCGACCCTTCTTCAGAATTGATAGTAGCTGGGAATAGGTTGGTATTTATTGGGTAGTGGGGGGACTAAATGATAGGTGGAGATGAAGCCCAGAAAGAGAGAAAAACAAACAGTCAGGTTAGATGAAGGAGTGGGTAATGGTCAACCCGGGAGAATCAGTAGCTGCTAATGTGGACCATTATTGGCTGACAATGGATTGTTTGTGGTAGCAGCCCATGTGATGACAAGGCCTGGGGGCTGTGTGGGGGCTGGGGTAAAGACATGGGAGAAACTACGGAAAATCTAAAATTGTTGAACTCGATATTGAGTCCAGAAGGTTGCAGGGTCCCCAGGAGGAAAGTGAGGTGCTGCTCTTCCAACTTGCGCTGAGCTTTGCTGGAGCACTGCAGCATGTCTGAGACATTGGTCAGGGAACAGGGTGACGTGTTGAAAGTGGCAGGCAACTGGAAGTTCAGGGTCTTTTTAGCTGATAGAATGTAGATGTTCTGCAAAACGATCATAAAGTCTACGCTTCGTTACCCCAGTGTGGAGGAGACCACATTGTGAGCAGCGTATGCAGTAGACTAGATTAAGTGAAGTGCAGGTAAAGTGCTGCTTCACCAGGAAGGTATGTTTGGCCCCTTGGATAGTGAGGAGGGAGGAAGTAAATGGCCAGGTGTTATACCTTCTGCAGTTGCAGAGGAAGGTGCTTTGGGGCCGTGGTAGGATGTTGGGAGTGAAGGGCAAGTGGACCAGGGTGTCCCAGAGGGAACCGTCCATGCAGAAGGCTGACAGAGGAGGGGAGAGGAATATGTGTCCTGCTGGAGGTGGTGCAAATGGCAGCTAATGATCCTATGGATATGGATGCTGGTGAGATGGCTGGTGAGGACAAGGGGGCCCATACTGCTGTTGTGAGAAGGAGTGAGGGCTGAAGTGCAGGAGATGGGTCAGACCTCACTGAGGGCTCTGTCAACCACAGTGCTGGGAAAACCTCAGTTGATGAAGAAGGTGGACATTTCAGAGACCACGTTTAGATAGTTGTGACATTTCACAGGCCCACCATTCAATGAGATCATGGTTAATCATTGCCTAACTCCACATACCTCTATTTGGCCCATATTCCTTAATATCTTTGCTTAACAAATATTTATCTATCTCAGATTTAAAATTAGCAACAAATCCACTGCCATTTGTGGAAGAGAGTTCCAAACATCTGCCACCGTTTCTATGTAGAAATGCTTCCTCACTTCTGAACAGTCTGGTCCTAATTCTTAGACTATACCCCCTGGTTCTAGAATCCACAACCAGTGGAAATAGCTCATCTTTATTTACCCTGCCTTTTCCTATTAATATCTTAAAGACTTTGATCAGACGGATCATACTTACTTGTTAAATAAAATATTGTGCTGGGGGCACACACCAATTTCCTGTCGAATTGCATCAATATCTGTGCGGATATCTTTGCCGTTAATGACTGCAGTTCCTGAAGTAGGTGGAAATAAGCCTATCAGCATTGACCTGTTGGATACAAAGGGAAAACCAGTGATAGTAGACACTGGAGATTGCACATGACCTACAAACTCAGGTTAGTATTTGAACATTGAAAATTCTTGCACATCTTTAAGAGAAGATAATTACACAAGTTTGATCAAAATCATTTGTTATCAAAGGGAACCTAAGTCTTACAACAGATGACTTTATCCTGATGGATGACTTACTAACACAGTCAGCTATCAAATATGCAACGCTTCCTGCTTCTTTCTGCAGGAATTAAGTTTGCATCTTTATAATTCAAAATATTTTCTTATCTCCTGAGTGTGCTGCCTCCTTACACTAGCAGCGAGTCTTCAGTATGGCCTCCTCCTGTCCCTATGTTTCTGGACATTGGTGCAAAGTTTAATAGTTATTTTAATATGATTTTAAGGAAAATTGTGCATTTATCTTTCCATGTAACTGTTTTCCTGCTAGTCTCCCAGTCTCTGATTCTTTTTGCCTCCCTGTCTCTGTCTTTTTAATTATGCAGCACCATTGTTCAGTGGTTAATGCTGCTGCCTCATAGCAGCAGAGACCCAGGTTCAATTCCAACTTTGGGCAACTGTGTGGAGTTTGCACATTCTCCCCGTGTCTGTGTGGGTTTTCTCCAGGTGCTCCAGTTTCCTCGCACAGCCCAAAGATGGGCTGGTTAGGTGGATCGGCCATGGGAAACGCTGGGTTACAGGGATGGGATGAGTCTGGGCAGGATGCTATTTGGAGGGTTTGTGTAGACTTGACAGGCCGAAAGGTCTGCTTCCACACTATAGGAATTCTATGATTCTAATGCAGTGAACAATCATGCACCCTTACTGGGCATTTCTGATGTTGCAACTGATCTCACACTACAAGTATTTCAGGGCTCCAAATTGCTTTGGGATGTTTGGAGGTTGTGAAAGGCATTGTGTAAATGCAAAGTCTTAATTTCTGCTTGCTTTACTTATAGCATGTATGTTTCTGCGTATTTGTTGGGATTTGGAGCTGACCTATTCCTGTGAAGAATCTAATTGTTATAACGCTGAAGGTTACTTCAATGATTGCAAGGTCAAAAATGTACCAAGTGCAGTACAGAATTCTAGTTAATATTTATCTCATTATAGTCTTTCACCCAGGTTTATTGGAAAAAAGGAAATACTTCACGTATTTTGGACAATCTGCAGCTTGTGATCATATCTCAACTTTCTCAAGTTTGCTTTCTTTGTTATCTTTTGATACAGAGTCCAATCTGGCATATGTGCTGGTCAGGAATTGAGGAAATTGGGAATTTTCTGCTGCTGGTTTCTGAGGCAGAAAACATTTGGTTCCAGACTGAACAGTTTCACAATGGTTGGAGTTGGTGCTGGTTTTTGATGTTTGTTGGATTTGTAAAAGCGAGAATGGCAAGCAACAGCAACACAGTGTGTTTCCAAGGATCTGTACTACGGTCTGATTAGCAGCAGCTATTATTCTAGTTCAGTGAACTTCCATGTGTGTAACTTGGAGGTTGAACGCTTAACTTTCCACAGTTCACGTAACAATCACGTGATTATGGTTACGTAACAAATAGTATGCATGAAGTCTTCAGCAGAGGGTGTTGACAACAGAGGTACTTCGTTCAAATGAACAAAGCAAAATCCCATCCAATAAGCCACAAAATAAATATTCACCTCTGACAGCAAAAATTAACTTTCTTTCATTTTGCTTTCTGCTTTTCATCTTACTTGCTCTCTTACTCTTCTGTTCATAATCATAAGAAACAGGAACAGAAGAGTAGGCCATTCAGCCCCTCAAGCCTGCTCCACCATTCAATAGGATCATGGCTGATCCAACATTCCTCATGTCCATTTTCCTGTCCTTTCCCTGTAACCCTTGATGCCCTGACTAATCAAGAATCTATCTCAGCCTTAAATACACACAAGGCCTTTGCCCCCATAGCTCTCGGTGGCAAGAAATTCCAAAGACTCAATTTACCTTTCTGTTCCCTATCTCCCCTTATTTTAGTTTGGAGTGATTTGAATGAACCATATATATGGTCACCGGGAAGCTGTATTCTAAGCTGAGAAACCCGTTAATTATTTTCAAAATACAGATAGCCACCATCCATGTTGTTCTTGCTACCTTCAACTTGGGAAGAAGCCTAAGAGAACTTCATGAATGTAGCTTGTTCTTGTGGCTGATGATTATTTTGTTGTGGTAGCAAAGGAACATCATCTCTTACATTGTTGTTGTCTTTCCAGCTCCATTGTGACCCAGAAAGGAAGTGATCTGCCCTTCAAAGAAATTAATGTTCAGTCCATCCACAGCTGGCTTCTGCCCCTCTGTAAAAACCTTCACTAGGTTCTGAATAGAGACTCCCAGAGTCAAATTTGGTGGCTCCTTCTCGTAAAAGGGGTTTCCTGCCATTGCTGCTGTCACTGCCAATAGATAACAAGATATGGACATAGTATTTGCTTCAGTATCTGTAAAAGAGAATTAGGAATGGGGAAAACATGAGTCCAACTGAAGACGTTACTGTTAAGATGGAAACATTACCTGGGTTGACCTTTTCGCTTTCTTGTTTCTCTTTCTCTTTCTTCTCTTTCTCCAGCTTTTCCTTCTCCAGCCTCTCCTTTTCTTGTTTCTCTTGCTCCAGCCTCTCCTTTTCTTGTTTCTCTTTCTCCAGCCTCTCTTTTTTCTGTTTCTCTTTCTCCAGCCTCTCTTTCTCTTGCATTTCCTTCTCCTTCAGTTTACATATTTTTTTGTTGTCCTTTGGTTTTTCATCAGCTACAGGCTGCTTTACTGATTTCTCCGCATCTTCTGTTGGTTTGCTTGCTTGTTCTCCAGGTTGTTCTGCTGCTTTCTGTTTTGGTTTGTCTTCTGTTTCCTCACTAGATTTGTCTGCTTTCTCCTCCTTCATTTTCTCATCTTCTGCACTGTCTTTGACTTCCTTTTTGTCTTATCAATAAAAAAGAGTAAAACATGATTAATGCTTATTTTGGATCTTGAGTATGAGAAGGTGGCGTACATTCAAAGAGCTTATCCCTTATTTAGCAGCAGTTAAAAAGAGCATTCTTCATTCAATATATGTCCATGGACAATTATTTCAAGCCAAATAGATGGCGAATGTTGATCACATAGTCAAATTTATGTTGGTTTTTCCCAATTTCTCCCTGCCTATTTTGAATACATGGTAGGACACATTGAATGCTAGATCATTTAACAACGCAAAGCATTTATCATCATCAACGTAGGACCACTGGATAACTAAGGGGAGTAGGAACCTGTAGGTTTTTTTTGTACATTGTATCCTTAGCCGGATCATTCAAACATGACTATAATCAAGAGAACAGAAACAACCTACCTGGGGGTGTGTAACGGCAGGCTGTGTGGTAACAAGGCCTGGTGTGTGGGGTGGGGGCCTGGGACATGGGAGAGTTTAGGCCCTGAAGTTATTGAACTCAATATTGAGTCCAGAGAGCTGTAGGGTCCTCAAGCGGAAAGTGAGGTGTTGTTCTTCCAGCTTGCGTTGGGCTTTGCTGGAACACTGCAGCAAGCCAGAGACAGAGATGTTGGCCAGGGAGCAAAAACATGACTATCATCAAGAGAAACTTTGGTTGTGTACATGCTCTCTCATGTACCAGTTAATCCATATCCTTGATAATAGTTCTTTACAATGTTTTGGAATGCCTTCACCCAAAGTGCACTATTATATAACCATCCATCAGAATTTGGCAGTTTGCCATTGAAGAGAAATTGTCTGAAAGATGATCTTATAGCATTAAAGCTGTACATTGCTTGCAGTATAAATGTAATCAGTGGTCAGACAACTTTCAGCACTTCAAACTAAATTTATCATGAATCGAGACAGTTTGCCTCACCTTCTTTAAGTCTCTAATAGTCATGGGAAAAAGCTGACTACCTCGTCACTGTTAGACAGACACTGCTGGGGCAGCATTTAAGTGTTGAAGTCTGCTTTCACCAGCTCAGCGGTGAAGTGAGCTGGCAGTATAATCACAGGTTTCCAATTCTGAGTGTACAGAGACGCTCCTGTAAACTGTGCCAGCTTAATTAGAGCACAATGGAATCAGTAAGGCAGGGAAGCTCGACAATATCAAAATCTGATTCTGTTCGCTCAGTTCCCTGGTTTAGACATGAACTCACCATCTGTGGCAGGTTGTGATTTTTCAGCGCCAAACCAGTACAAGGACTGCAGTGGAAAATACCATGGAGATGGTATTCCATGTTGGCCTATATAAATGCGAAAGAACAACATAATAAACTATAGTTATTGGGGTGACCAAGCTTCACAAGCAAATAGCCTGACATCTACAATCTAGACTTACACCTGCTATTTCAAATTCATGCATGGGATGAGTGTGTTTCTGGCTAGGCCAACATTTATTGCCCATCCCTAATTGCTCAAAGGGCAGTTATGAGTGAGCCACACTGCTGTGGAGTCACATGTAGGCCACGCCAAGTAAGAATGGCGGTTTCCTTCCCTGAAAAGGACATTAGTGAACCAGATGGATTTTTTTCAATAATGTATTCATGGTCAACATTGGACTCTTAATTCCAATTTTTTTGTTATTGAATTCATAGTCCCATCATCTGTTACGGTGGGATTTGAACCAGGGTGCCTAGAACATTATCTGGATCTCTGGATTACAGTCTGGCAATAATACCACTAGGTCATTGCCTCTCCCTGTCAGGGCACCTGGCGTACCCAGATTTCCTCTGCTGTCTATTAGTAGCCCTATTCTGAACAAATACCACAAAGATCAAGTGTGGGAGGCCATTCCACAAAAGCCTCACTTTAAAATACTTTTGTAATTTGGCTAGAAATGACAAACACATTGTTTGTTCTGATAGAACTCTAATGTCCCTAACATAGTGACCCCAAGGAAATCTTCATCCTTGGGCTGCCAATCCTCAGAGCATGAAGATTGAAGGAAGAAAATGTTCATCTTTCACAATTTACTTCACCATTGACTTTAATCAGCCCATTTAATCTCTCAATAAACAGTTCGACACTTTCCTCCCCTGCAGAGGTAAGTGAAATTCTAATTACAAATCCAGTCTTCCATTTTTTATTAGAGATAACAAGGTGTGGGGCTGGATGAACACAGCAGGCCAGGTAGCATCATAGGAACAGGAAAACTTGACGTTTCGGGCCTAGATCGTTCATCAGAATCTTCTTTCACTGGTTTCCCTCTTTACCATGATATTCCCAAAGTCTGTGTAGCTCAAAAACCATCACGTTCCACAGACTAATGGATCAACTCCATCTGCAATTATCCTAACAACTGCCTATCCCATTCTGAACAAAACTTTCATCTGGGTTATTTTCTACATTTCAGTTAACATGGGATTACCTTCTTTGTAGAAGGAATCTACTCCACAAATCCTCTTGATTGTGAAGGGAAAGAGTAACTTCTGAAGGTTCTTAAAATTGAAATTGTTTTCATGCTTGTGAAGTCTGAACACACGATTTTCCTTCTGAGAGCTAAATGCCATCCATAAATGAGCTGAAGCTTTGTGCATCCATTAGATCATTGATCCAGATCTATAAATGTTGCATTGGATCAAGGAAACCAATTTCTGTAAAGCCATTGCAGGGAATTGGTCCCCCATGGTGTATAAGGGTGTAGGAGCGTGAAATGGTTAACATTGAGGAGTGCAGTAAATCAGCATGATGCCATTAAATGGATTCAGGCAGGGGAACATCTTTGGATCTTGAAAGACCATGACTTAATGTTAAAGTCGCCCTCACAATCTTAGTAACAATGCCCATCATATCGATGTAACATGTACCTCGTGGCTAACATGCAATAACCTCCTAAAAATAAATGATGATGGTGACAACCAGATGTACCTTACAGCATGATGAGCTGTGGTGTGGATTCATCCTACAACACCTAGGTAATATGCACGGGTGGCACAGTGGTTAGCACTGCTATCTCACAGCTTCGGGGACCTGGTTTAATTCCAAACTTGGGTGACTGTCTGTGTGGAGTTTGCACATTCCCCCTGTGTCTGCATGGGTTTCCTCCAGGTGGTCTGGTTTCTTCCCACAGTCCAAAGATGTGCAGCTTAGGTGGATTGGCCACGCTTAATTGCCCATAGTGTGGACGCAGGTGATTAGTCATGGGAATTGCAGGATTACGGGGATAGGATAGAGGGTGGTCTGGGTGGGATGCTCTTTGGAAGGTCAGTATGGACTCAATGGGTCGAGTGGCCTATTTCCATATTGCAGGGAGTCTATGATCGGTGCAGGCTTGGAGGGCCGAAGGGCCTGTTTCTGTGCTGTAATTTTCTTTGTTCTTTGTTCTTTATGATTCTAAAAGAGATCATTTCTCAGTTCAAAGTGTTAAAAAGTTGATGGATCAATTCGTCTGAAACAGAATCTTGAAAAATAAGAATTAGGAGCTGGAGTAGGTCATTTAGCTCGCAATCATTGACCTTAACTCCACTTCCTGAGATATTCCCATTTCCATTCATTCTCTTAGTGCCCAAAAATCAATCCACCTCTGTTTTGATTTTTTTTATTCATTCATAAGACATGGGCATCACTTGCTAAGCCAGCATTTATTGTCCATCAACCACAATGCTGTTGGTCTGGAGTCATGTGAAGGTGAGACCATGTCAGGATGGCAGATTTCCTTCCCTAAAGGACTTCAGTAAACCAGATGAGTTTTTACAACAGTTCAACAGATACCTTTAGACATGGTTCCTATTAGACTAGCTTTTGTTTAATTCCAGATATATTCATTAAAATCCAGTGGTGAATGTCCACAGGTCTCTGTGGTAGAAACACTGCTCAAAATTGGAGGCATATTCTCCAAGGAAGTGAATAAAGTAACTTTGGGTCAATAAATATTCCCCATCATTGCAATCAAGCTGCTGGACCTGGCAGTGAATGTCATTCCTTGTATGATTTAAATTTTCTTATGTTTTGCTGAGCAAGTTGCAATGTCTATTGGGTAATTTTTGTTCTAGACCTTCACTGTAACAAAAACTTAAGGCTTACAGGAAAGAAAACCTCCTTCTAAGGATACTTTCCATAGTTAATTCATTGTCAGCATACCTGGAAACACAGCATCAAGATACCAGGCAAGAACTCCATACAAAAAGGCATCAAACAGCATCATCTTGATGGATAGCAGCAGATTATACTCATCTCCTTCTACAGGGCTGGCACGGATATTATCCCACTGAAGTCCACGACCCTGTTCCTCATAACGGGATAGGTACTCTGTGCCAAAGCCAAATGCCACTGGAGATAACAAACTCTGAAATTTTAAAAAGGAACTGGATGATTCAGTATTGGTCCCAATACAATTCATATCAATATTCAATAATGTTACAAACTGGACAGGGAGAAGGCTTTTATTATTCTGTTTCTAGTCTGATAAATCAATGGTACAGAATGGTTTTTAAGTGCAATTGCTCTTTCCTCTGATCATCCAGCAGTGAGGAAAGTTACAAGCTGTTACCAGTGGCACATTTTCAGCTCCTCACACCAACATTATCTGAATGCCAAAAGCTGTGGCTATCCTCAGTGAGAAAGAAAATGGATTTATGTTAGACCTTGGATGACTTCTGGATGTCCCAAAGCATTTCACAGTCAATAAATTACATCTGAAGTGTAGTTCCTGTCGTAACAGTAAGGTCCCACATCCATAAATGTGCTAATATCAAAATCTTCCATTTCTTTGGTTTGTTGATAGATAAATGTTGGCCAGGACATCAGAGAGGTCTTTGAAATAGTGCCATGCAAACCTTTATATCCAGCTGCGAGTAGACAGGGATATTGGTTTCATGTTTCAGGAAAGATTGCACTTCCAACACTCTGTTACCCCTGTATTAGAGTGTTAGCATGGGCTTTATCCTCTGGAGAATGACTTGAACCCATAACCTTTTGTCTTGGAAACTGTCATTGCCACAGGAACAAATTGCACTTATCGTAGCATCTTTAATACAGTAAAATATCCCAACGGACTTTGCACAAGTAGACAAATATTTGACACCAATGCGTAAAGGAAGTATTAGGACAGATGACCAAAAGCTTGGACAAGGAGGTATACTTAAAGAATTGTCTTCTTCAGAAGTAAAACGAAATAGAGAGAAATTGTAGGAAGGGATTCCAGAGCTCAAGGGCTTGGCAGATGAAGACATGGCTGCCAATGGCAGAGCGATTGGAAATGTAATCAAGGCCAGAAATGAAGTGTGCAGAGATCTGGATGCCTTGTACAGTTTAAGGAGGCTACGGAGATAGTACGGGGCAAGGTCTTGCTGGGAATGGAAGATACCGATCAGAATTTTAAAACCAAGACATTGCTAGATCAGAAGCCAATGTCGGTCACCCGGAGTGATGGATAAATGGAACATGGTGTCAGTTTGAACATGAGCAATAGAGTTTTAGGTGACCTCAAAGGTATCTAAGGAGATGATAGGAGGTTGGCTAGACATGTGTTGGAGTGGTAAGGTCCAGAGGTAACAACGACATGGATAAAGGTTACAGCAGCAGATTCAGCTGCATTACAAGTGGAGTGAGGTGATATAATTGAGATAGAAGTAGGCAATTTTGGTAATAGGGTGGATGTGTGTTCAGAAGTTTATCACAGAATTAAATACCACTAAAATTGTGAACCATCTGGTTTAGCCCCAGATTGTTGTCATGGAGAGGGTCAGAGTCAGTAGCGATGGGAAGAGTCAGTTGTGTGGACTGAAGATAATGGCTTCAATCTTTCCAATATTTAGCTGTAGGAAATTTCTGTTCATCCATGACCAGGTGTCGAATGCAGAGTGTTACAAATTAAAGTTGGTTGAGGGGCTGAATGGGGTGGCAGCGGTGGTGAAGAGAATCTGGGTGTCATCGCCATACAAAAGAAGGCTGACTTGTTAATGAGGATGTCACCAAGGGACAATATGTAGATGAGAAATAGGACGGAGTGAAGAATAGATCATTGGGGACACCAGAGGTAACAATGTGAGATCAGCAACAGAATCATTGCAAGTGATTCTCTGAATGCCACTGTATAGCGAAGTTTACTTGCAAGTAGAAATGTCTAATAATCATATCATACTTTATTTAGCAATGGTAGTGCTGGAATTAGTTAGAACAGCACCTCTGGGTTATTTTCTAGATATATAACACACCTTCACCTCCCTAGTTGATTTAAAATTGTGCTGTCTGGTACATCTTCCATGGTATGTGGCCAATATCTTCATAACAATGGAGAACATCTTCACTAGGGCAAAAATGACAGAAGTGACTGGAAATCAGAAAACACTGCTGAAAACAGCATTTTCTATTTTTTTGTGGGCCAGGAATGACATTAGGCTAAGGGCATGTCTAAAATCTGTAGATCAATTTGGATAGGTAGTATACAGCTTTAAAGAGATAGGTATGGCCCTTGGACATCTTGGGGTCTGGGTGTGGTCATGTATCTTTTGGGGGATTCAACTACCCTTGAGGGGGCCCTGTACCTTTGTCACTTTTAAAAAAGTATAGATGAATGTGACCAATAATGTATTAAACCCATTTGAACTTTCAATCTGTCAAACACCTGTTAAAGCTTTCAAAGACCTGTCAAACTTTCTGGGCCAGCTTTACTCAGGTTGGATTTGCAGAGCTCCAAAATGTCCCATCTCTGCACTCCCCTCAAAATTGGAGCCATTCCTTGAAAATTTCTGTTTGTGGGCCAACGAAATGTTCAATGGGTTAATCATTTGAATCCATTAAACTTACCGCTGCCAATTTCATATTTTTGGTCATACGGTCCTGCCAAGCATAGCAGAGAAGGTGAGGCAGATAGAGGGTGAAGTAAATGATCCCACTGCAAGCAGCTGCTAGATTGGCCTTGGAGAAGAAAACACTCATCAGAAAGCACTGCATAATTGTGGCCACGGTGAACACCAGGAGAAACACAAAAAGAAGGAAAGAGTTGCTGTAGTGAAGCACGTTTCCTCTCTGTAATGGAGAAAAGATGCATAATTAACACTGTAGAGGATAGAGGTGAATCAGAAAAATTCCTACAAGGTTATAATTGTAATGATCTTAAAATTTACATAAAGTTTCCATCAGTAAACATTCAGAAGTTGGCCAATGCCAAGTACCCTGATAATAGTACATATTATATAGCCTGATTTTCAGACACTTGAGATAAGTACACAAAGGATAAGTGATGAAATAAAGTTGAGATTAATGACATTAGGAGGAACAATACAGTTTTAATTGTAAGATTGAGGTTAGTTTAGTTGGCTGGATGACTGGTTTGTAATGTGGAGTGACACCAACTGTGCGGGTTCAATTTCTGCAACAGCCAAGGTTATCATGAAAGACTGTCCGCTTCTACCTCTCCACTGACCTGAAATGTGATGACCCTCAGGTTAAACCACCACCTGTTGTCACTCTCTAATGGGAGAGCAGTCATATGGTCTGGTTAGACAATGGTGACTTCAACTTTTAATAAGAAGATAATCAACTTCTGTAGTTAATACTATGGCAGTTTTCTAATTTATTAATTTAGGGGTTGACAACCAAAGCTATAATGATATGCATATCAATTTATTCAACTGTCGCCTATTGTATCTATTACCAAGTGGTCCTTATTGTCGATGAACCCAGGTTGTCAGAGGCAAAGGACAATGAAATACCTGAATATTTAAACTTACCTATGCCATGCAGTCCCATGAAATGCTCCAACCAGGGTTCACGATGGCGGCACTTTAACTCAGCAAGTTATGTCTGACCTCAGTTACCGCCTCTGTTCAATGTTCACCCTGCCCTTGAGTGTCTGAGGATTTTTTTATATTCATTAACGGGATGAGGGTGTTGTTGACTAGGCAGCACTTATTGCCCATCCCTAATTGCCCAGAAGGCAGTTCAGAGTCAACCACATTGCTGTGGGGCTGGTGTCACATGTAGGCCAGACCAGGTAAGGATGGCAATTTCCTTCCCTAAAGAACATTAGTGAACCAGATGGGTTTTCCCTGACAATCGACAATGGATTCATGGTCGTCATTTGATTCTTAACTCTAGATATTTTATTGAATTCAAATTCCACCATCTACCGTGGCAGGATTTGAACCCAGGTCCCCAGAACGTTAGAGATAGCAAGGTGTAGAGCTGGATGAGCACAGCAGACCGAGCAGCATCAGAGGAGCAGGAAAGCTGACGTTTCGGGCCTAGAC
>JAHRHZ010000273.1:4632799-4658666 GCA_024137785.1 Ginglymostoma cirratum | reverse complement strand
GATCTAGGCCCGAAACGTCAGCTTTCCTGCTCCTCTGATGCTGCTCGGCCTGCTGTGTTCATCCAGCTCTACACCGTGTTATCTCAGATTCTCCAGCATCTGCAGTTCCTACTATCTCTGAAACAGTTTTAACCCCAGAACGTTATCTGGGTCTCTGGATTAACCATCCAGCGATAATACCACTAGGCCATTACCTCCCCATTGATGAATGCTAAGTGTTTGGATTGTGTGTAGGTCTGAATTCTTACCATAATCACTATGGTTGCCAGCACTGTACTGGCTGCCATCAGGGTGAAGCTGTCGATGAACCATGCGACCCAATGCACCCAATTACTGACTCCCATGATTTTCAGGGTTTCTTTCAACCTCAGCTCCTTCTCAAGCACTATACTCTTCACAATCATGGAGACGGAGTAGATCCAGGAGAGCACCATAAAAATTGGGAAGCAACGGGTTAACGCTAGCATGAAGCTAGGATGAGAATTAGCAGGCACATTGAGGCAATGGGAAGGACAGGTGCAACAGGAAAAATTGCAGCAGAAAAGCGTATTTAGTGAAAAATATTTCAAAAAAGAAAATAATATTTAATATTTAATGGCAGCATCTAGGTTTTCTACATTGTTAATTTCCATGTTTTCTTTGCCCTCTTTTGAAATCCTCATACATCACTTCAAGAAGTAGTTTCTCAGATGCCGTTTTTATCAGCTTTCACACAATTTGCTGAATTCAGATTCCATTATCCCTCACTATAAGGGCCATGAGAGCCAGCTCTGTAGATTTATTCTGCCCTAGTTCATTTTACTTCCATTTTATTGAACAACAGTATATATTTTTATGATAAATTCAAATTAAATTGCTTGTGAATTTGTTTTCAGACCACACCACACAGTCTGAAACAGAAACAGAAAGTGCTGGAAATACTAAGCAGGTTGAGAGTATCTGTGGAGACAGAAACTGAGTTATTGAATCATAGAATCATAAAATCCCTACAGTGTAGGTAAGAGGCCATTCGGCCCAGCAAGTCTGCACTGATCCTCCAAAAAGCATCCTACCCAGACCCACTGCCCCACCCTATCTCTGTAGACCCTCATTTCCCATGGCTAACCTGCCTAGCCTGCACATCCCCTGACACTACAAGGCAATTTAGCATGGCCAATTCATCTAACCTGCACATCTTTAGACTTAATATTCCTAATGTGGAACGCACCCTCTGGTCAGGAAACCAGTGGGAAGCCCATGCTGCTTCAGTGGGGAATATCCCAATAATAGTCATTCCCTAGAAGGCTGAGCGAGGCAATCTCAGCCCCAGGAGCTGTCAGCCAATCCGAGGCAGCACCTGGTGGCTGGTGCTTGTGCTACACTGAGGCCTTCACTGAAGACCATAGTGGTAGCGAGGGAAGTGGAGTGGGTAGGGGGGTGTGTCACTGGTGGGTGTGGCAGAGGGTGATTAGGCAAAAGGAGTATTCTCATCTGGTAATCATTCCCCCAATACCCCCATCCCTACTTCCTGCTGCTGGATCCCTCCAGTGGCACAAAATGCTTTTGAAAGAGGGCCCCAAAGGAATAGCCTTCAGGAGAAAACCATGTGGCTTTGGGAGAATTCGGTTGCCACAACTAAATCTAGGTGCACTTGGGGATAATGAATCTGTCTGGCCAGGGAGCACATTCCCCACAATGACCCACTCCTGCCACTGATTTATTGCAGTCAGTTTTCCCAGCATGAGTGGGACTGCAATTTTTGATCTCTTCTATGATTTTAGGGGCCTACACACCAATATAGCTCACTCTGGTGAGCCGCATTAAATCCTCACCAATGTTACAGATCAACGATCTTTTACCAAAATGCAGAGGCCACAGACCTGAAGCATTAACTCTGTTCTTCTCTTCACAGATGTTGCCAGATCTGCTGAGTATTTCCAGTAATTTTTCCTTTTAATTTCAGACTTCCACTATCAGCGTTTGATTTAATACAACATTTATTAAACTGTAAGAATAGGATAGATTGTGCCCAAACTGTGAAGTAGGAGCATGAAGGGTGGATCACAGTGTGTTGCAGAACATGGATGACCTAGCATTACCGTCGTACAGAACATGTAGCTTCGACATTTAACCTCTAATACTACTTACAACAGACCACCTTCATTTAGGACAGTATGTACAGGCTAACTTTCTGCTTTAGTTCTTCCAGGGTGAGCCATCAGTCGAAGACTCAGGCCAGAAAATGTCACCTGGATCCCCAGGATGTGCTGTCACTGGATGAAGCTTGAAGCAGCAGTCACTTTCAAAGTTTTGAAGTTACGGCAATTTTCAAAAACAATGAGGAAAACTTTACTAAATACACCAAATATGACGTGACTCACATGTCATCAACAAAGCAGGGATACGGCATCTGTTGGACATAAATTCCCGATGGCATCTCAATGTTGGTGTGAGTCCTGATAATTCCGTGTTCAATCATGTCTTGTAAATAAGCAAAACCGCCCCAGATGTAGCGCATATCCTCTATTGGATCAGCTCGTGGACCTGGGTCCCAGTACCTGAGGGATAAACATTGATTGAAACTACATGACATATAGGTTAATTGGTGGGGCAGCCTGTAGTCCCACCAATGGCCATTATATCAGAGTGGCACTGCTGAGACTACAGAGCAGTCAGTCATCTGATTGGCTGGCAACTCTCTGGGGTGGGTTTTCTCCTCAGAAAGGGCTGGCAGTCCCTTCTTAAAATAATTGACACTTCTGTCTGCGTTGACCGGAGGGATCCAAATTATACTTTGATTGTACTAGAGCTTCATTTTGAGGAATGGAAGCGGGAACAGACTAATATGTGTCAGTACAAGTTTTGCTGGCTTTTCCTCCTGAGAAATTGCTGAAGGGCAGCTCTTATTATTTTTGGTGGACTTGCCCCGACCACTCCCTGACCCTGCCCTGCCCAGTGGAGATGATCCATAAAGTCCAGGCCTGTATCACTGTCTGGTGCCAGTCCATTCTCACCAACATTCATTTGCCTTTATAGAGGGTCTTTAAATGGAAAAGAAGGACAGCCGTTGAGCTACTGTGAGCAAGGCGTCAGACGCCTGACAAGCTTTTGCTGGATAGGTAGATCTTAAAAACACTTTGAAAGATCAGGTGAGTACGAGAGGGATACATGGATTTACTGAGAATTGAAGATAGTTTGTTTGAGATGCCTAAAGATGCTGCCAAGAGTGGGGAGAACAGAAGGAACGGGCTACAGGACCAGACAGCATGGGAACATACATGAATGGTGAAGTTTTCAGAAGTGGAGTGAATGAAGTTGTGGGTTGGGTTTTTAGGATAGATACAAAAGGTGGGTTTAACAGGGCCATCCATGGAAAAGGAGGAAGATAAAATGGCCAGTTAGGCCAGTTTATGGGAAAGCTGGTGACATGATGGTAATGGCACTGTACTGGTCATCCAAATATCCAGGCTAACCCGGGGGTTAAAGTTCCGCCATGGCAGCTGGAATTGAAAGCTAGTCTCAGTGAAGATGGCCATGAAACGGTTATTGTTGTGGTTAAAAAACCATCTCGTTCACTAATTTCCTTTAGATAAGGAAATCTGATCTAGTCTATGTGACTCCAGATCCATGGCAATGTGATTGGTCATTAACTGCCTTCTATGATGGTGTAACAAAGACACTCCGTTCCAAGACAGGAAGGGGTGGCTAACAAAGGTTGCCCTTGCCAATGCCACCAACATTACATCAAAAGGACAAGGCACAAATGAAGGGTGTTGACAACATTTTGTCCTCCAAATGGAGGGTGTCAGGCTATTGCCATCAGTATTTTACCAGATTCTGCACACCTGGGCCCAAATATCCTGTCAGGTTAAATGGCTGCAGGGATAATGCACCTTAGTCTATTCCTGCCTACACCAACCACATTTCCTGATAGAAGTCAGTGGACTGTAATTAGAGTGGGTGTCATTGCTAGTTTTTCTCTCTCCATCTCTGAAAATGTAGAGTGATTGTACCATTCAGCTGTTTCAGGTAACTTTGTACAGACTAGGCATCAAGCTTGAAGAACTTCCTAATTTGTATGGCCCAAGTGCTCACCATTGAACTATCACAAGAACTGCAAATGAGGCTTTTTGTCCAAGTTGGTGTTCTGATTTATCCGCAGTGGCTTGTAATAGTAGCAGAAATCCTACTTTTGGCACTAATGCATTCTCACGCTAGTGAAAAGATCAGATTACACGGTCCAACTTTGTTCTGTATTACTGTTTATTTGAGAGAGCAAGCCATCCTGTATTCTGTTCCCTATAGAGCCGGCAGTGCAACTGGGGCTAGAGGCTACAGGAATGGAGACTATACTGGGGAGTGAGGTGTCAGTGAGTGGTATGCTTCATTATAAGAGAAAATGGAACACTGGGAGGTAGATTTATTCAATGAAATGCAATGAAAATCACATTAGTTCTTTAAAACAGTGGGTGATCCACACTACCAGATTACTGCCCAGTTGATAGAGATAAAAATATTTTGTGTTTAGCCATGTACAACCCTGAACTAGGGTTTGGTGGGGATAAAGAAATACAAAATGTCGTGAAACAAAGAAGAATGATGAAGAAAGGGCTGCACCAAACCTCAATGGACTCAGCAGCCATGGGGATCATTCAAAAGGTTGTACTTTGATTCATTGTATGAAACAACCATCCATTGTATAAGAGTTACAATTCAAGGAGAGAATATGTCTGCTTCAAGATTTTGTTTCAATGTCTCGAATTCTAACAATGGCACTTCTTGGCTCTGCCAATGGACATGATAGTTATTGTATTGTTTGACCCATCATAAACACCAGTACAGCAAAGGCTTTGATTTCTTCTAAAAGAGTTAGGTACTTAAAAATATTGCACAAGATAGGATTAGTGAAGCAGAGCCAGAGAATCTATTAAATTTTTTTTTGTTCCCTGCCTTTAGTTTAAGGTGCGTTTACTTGTTACTCTCCTCAATGTTTACTGTTGGAAGAGCCCAACAATGTTATGGGCCAAACATTCCAAATATTTTCAAAACTATGGATTAGCTCCATCCAATCTTTGCAACCTTCTATTGGATCTTACATCCTATCACTCACTCATATTGTTCCCGTTGCAAATCACATCCAACACACATTCCCTGTTCCCCTCTCCTGATTTCTGATGAAAGGTAAATGAATTAGAGATTCTCTCTCTTCAGAGGTTGCCAGACTTGCTAAGTACTGTCAGCATTGTCTGTGCTTTAGATTTAGGCTCCTGGAATGGAGACTATACTGGAGAGTGAGGTGTGAGTGAGTGGTATGCTTCATTATAAGAGAAAATGGAACACTGGGAGGCATAACACTTTGCAATTATGTACAGTACAGAGAGAGATAGGCAGGGGTTATGTAGATCACTCAGCCTGCCCTGTCAATACCCTACACTTCTCTGGGAAATTTGCAGGAGGCATTAAAGGTTAAATTGACCCTATGACATTGGAAAGAACACTCATACTTTGCTTCTTCTTCAATCATTGATCACATTCTAAACTAATGTGTTGTCCAAATCCAGGGAAGACTAGAAAGAAGCAGGTTATTGCAGTCAGTGGGTTAGATGAACAGAGCTTGCAGGTGGTGCAGTGCCTGCAGGTTACGGTTTGGACATTTCTGTCTCCGGAATGAAACTTTTGCCTATGGCCTTTTATGAACTTGCTGATGGTTTGCAGTTGTTAGTGCATTTCACTGACTGAAATTCTGTACACACACACCAATAAAACAAACCTGTCTTTTATTTTATTTGTTCGTTCCACTGCATCAATGTCCATTCGGATTTTATACTTCACGTGAGTTGGAAGCTTGTTCGACCAGGGGTATAAGTCCATAAACACAATCCCAGCCCAAAACTTGTTTTCCTCCAACAAGTAAAGTGCCCGGTGGGTGAGCTGCCCTTCGTCAGAAAGGCCTTCAAATTTATCCAGGTTTAAACACTGCAAATAACAAAGGAGGTTATGACCTTAAATGCACAGTCTAGCAAATAACAGAGTGAGAAGATAACAGCTAATGGTGCCTCTAACTATTTGCTTAAAATGTAAACCAGTAATTAACCTGCCGTGACCCCTTCAGTGTCTCTAAATTATCAGACTTTTTGACTTTTGCATTTATGTTGCACTTTTAATGTAATAAAGACATTTCACAGGATTGTTCCAAAATGTTGTATCCCACCTGTCAACCAAATACTTGCTCTAAAAGGTTTTAAGGAGCAAATTATGACATGAAAGCCAAGAGGTAAATAGCATTGGATTCCCCAGAACTCTGCACCCACAAATTCTCTTCCCCAACCATGTGGCTTTCAAAGATAGAATAGAAAACCCAATCTGGAAAACTATTTAAACCTGAATTTTGACTGTCTGACAAAGGGACACAGGTTGCAAACTGGAGGATAAATAGAGGATTGGCATCATATCAAATTTCCCTTGTAAAAAGTGATCAACAAATGGAGGTTCACTTTTGAACAGAGGACTGGAGGCCCTAATCTTGGAATTTTTTAAAGAAACAGATGGATTCCAAGATAGCAACAACTGCAGATTGTTTCAGGTATATGAACAAATGTGATCTGAATGGCTTTTCTCACTTATATCTACTTTGTGATCTTTACAAAGATCAATTGAATAGGAGCTTCTCCAGGCACATTTTTTTCAAGAGTTAAAGCCACAGAGGGATAATGAATGGTGTATTCCTGTAGTATAGAAAAGATCCAGATTAAATGGGTACATTTCACTTAGTTGTCATGTGTTACAGAGTTGGGAGTTAGATAACAGCTTTGATCTTTTTTTCTGAGTGTGCTATTAGGAGACATTAACCCTCAATTACTTTACCTTAAAGGTTTGATATGGCTTTTAATCCTAAACTGTTGTCACAATGTCAAGACACATTATCTATTGATCGGATGGTCACTGAGGTAAATGTAGTTGCTAGGGAATGAAGTTAAGATTATCTAAATACCCAGTGTAATTCTCAATTTTCAAACTGATGTAAGTAAAATGTGTTGGCACAATTAGTTTGGTTTTATTAACATTAAAGATAAGACTACAAGAAGCTGAGAGCACTGCAGTAATCTTGGAGTGACGTGCAATAGAAACACAGCATTCCACTGAATCTCCAGCTTCTCAACCCAAGAATGTTGATCCTCATCTGAAATGAGCCACGAGAAAAAGACCTCCTAAATGAAATTGAAACAAATAGACACCACCACAACAACTACGTGCATTTACATAGGACCTTTGATATTCAAAATGCTTCATGATAGTGTAATCAGTTAAACACTGACATTGAGTCAAAAATAGGTGACGTTGACATGTGACTGCAGGTTTAGTCTAAGTGGTGTGCTTAAAGTAATATCTTAAAGGAGAGAATAGTGAGGCAAAAGGGTTTGCACAGGAATTCCAAAACAAGGCTAAGGGAACAGGTGCCAATGGTGGAAGTGGGGTCAGAATTTGAAGAACACAGTTCTCAAAGGACTGTAGTCTTGGATGAGGTTTCAGGGATAAGGAGGTTACAGAGATATTGACTTAGGGGATTGTGAGCATGAGAATGAGAACTTTAAAACTGAGGTGAATCTGCAGCCATCATAGGCAGTGAGCACAAGGGATGGTGAATGGAACTGGGTTAGGATATAGCATATAGGCAGCTGAGTTTTGGGGGGACTTGCTAATAGAGGTTAAAAGGTCAAAGATATAACAGGAAAGAAGGTCAACTGCTACATGGGAACACCGTTACTTCCTGATTTGGAAAATATTGCTGTTACTTCATTGGCTTTGGGTCAAAATATTGTGTTCAATTCTGGTCTACCAGAAGGATGTGGTGGCATTGGAGAGGGTACAGAAAAGATTTACCGGGATGTTGCCTGGTATGGAGGGCATTAGCTATGACGAGAAGTTGGGGAAACTTGGGTCGTTCTCACTGGAACGATGGAAGTTGAGGGGTGACCTGATAGAAGTCTACAAGATTATGAAGGGCATGGACAGAGTTGACAGTCAGAGGCTTTTTCCCAGGGTGAAAGAGACAGTTACTAGGGGCCATAGGTTTAAGGTGCGAGGGGCAAGGTTTAAAGGTGATGTATGAGGCAAGTTTTTTACACAGAGGATGGTAGGCTCCTGGAACTCACTGCTGAGGGAGATGGTGGAAGCAGATACTATATCAATGTTTAAAGGACACCCTGCCAAATACATGAATAGGATGGGAATAGAGGGATACAGTCCCCGGAAAGGTAGGGGTTTTAGTTGTGACGAGCAGCATGTTTGTGCAGGCTTGGAGGGCCGAAGAGCCTGTTCCTGTGCTGTAATTTTTCTTTGTTCTTTGTAAAATCATGGAACTCCCTTCCTAGCAGCATGGTGGGAGAATCCTTCTCATGGACTCCAGTGATTCATTATCATTCTCTTAAGGGCTGTTATGGCCAACAAATGCTGGTCTTTCCAGTTTTGTCTAAAACCCTTGAATCTATGAATAGTTTTTGTTTCGTAAAGTTCATATTGTCCTATGCTAAGATGAGTTGTTTGTCAATGTATAACGCTCTCTTGGTTGTACTTAGCTAACATTTGTAGTCAAAGCAACATAAAATAGTTAGCATTTGCAGCACAATCCTGTTCCAATTAAATCTGACTGCTTTCTTACCTCCATGTAATTATTGAATATACTTAAGAGTTGATCTGTTATATTAAAAATATTTTGCCAGCTAAAGTTTGGAATGTCTTCTGCTTGTTCGATAGATTGTCTATTGTGTAGGAAGTTTAGAATGTCATTAGCAGTCAAGTCTATGTCTTCCAGTTGCCTGTTTATGAAAAACGATACGGTGGGGTTTTTTATTGAGTCCTGTGGGAAATAAAGAGCAACAAGTGGATCAAAAATAGGTCATAGTCATAGAGTCATACAGCTCAGAAACAGACCCTTTGATCCAACCAGTCCATGCTGAACATGATCCCAAACCAAACTAATCCCACCAGCCTGTTCCTCGCCCTATCCCTCTAAACCTTTCCTACTCATGTACTAAGCATTTTTAAAATGTTTTTACTGTGTCCGCATTTACCACTTCCTCAGGAAGTTCATTCCACATGTGAACCACCTTTTATGTAAAAAAATTGCCCCTCATATCTTTTTTAAATCTTTCTCCTCTCACTTTACATGACACCAGGTCCAACAGATTTATTTGAAATCACAAGCTTATGGAGCGGAATCCCTTCGTCAGGTGAAGTGAGAGTGAAGCACACAGAATACAGAATTTATGGGCAGAAAGATCAAGGGCAGAGTGATAACTGGCAACTCCACATCCTGGCTACCATCGACACCACAAACTGCCAGCTCAAAGTGGAAAGGTTTTCCAAGAAGACAACACATATCAACAGAGACATCAAAAGTCTGCAGAAATGCAAGAAAGCAGAGAAAATCCCAAAAGGTCTACAGATTTGATTTCTCTGCTCTTGATCTCTCTGCCCATAAATTTTGTATTATGTGTGCCTCCCTCTCACTTCTCCTGACAAAGGGGCTACACTCCGAAAGCTTGTGATTTCAAATAAGCATGTTGGACAATAACCTCATGCTGTGTGACTTCAGACTTTGTCCACCCCACTCCAAAACCAGCACTTCCATATCCTCTTATTTTAAAAATATGTCCCCTAGGCTTGAAACCCCACATCCTAGAGAATTGACCCTATCTATATCCTCATGATTTTATAAACCTCCATAAGGTCACCTCTCAACCTCCTACACTCCAGTGAAAAAAGTCCCAGGCTATCCAACCTTTTTTTGTAACTCAAACCTTCCATACCAGGCAACATTCTGGTAAATCTCTTCTGAACCCTCTGTAGCTTAATAATATCCATCGTCCAACAGGGCGACCAGAACTGGACACAGTACTCCAAAAGAGGCCTCACCAATTTCCTGCACAACCTCAACATGACTTCCCCACTCCTATACACAAAGGTTTGAGCAAGGAAGGCAAGAATGCTACATACCTTTTTAACCACTCAGTCTATATGTGACACAAACTTCAATGAATTATGTACCTGAACCCCTAGGTCTCTCTGTTCTATAACACTTTCCAAGGCCCTGCCATAATTGTATAAGTGCTGCCCTGTTTGTTGTACCAAAATTCATTTATCCAAATTGAACATCATCTGCCATTTTTCAGCCCATTGACCCATTTGGTCAAGATCCCTTGGTAATCTTAGAAAGCCTTCCTCACTGTCTATAATGCCACAAATTTTGGTGTTGTCTGCAAACTTACTAGCCATATCTTCTATATTCTCAGCCAAATTATTTATACAAATGACAAACAAAAGAGGACCCAGAACCGATCCCTGTGGAACACTACAGGTGACAGGCCTCCAGTCTGAAAAGCAACCCTCCACTACCACTCTCTGTCTCCTACCATTAGGTCATTTTCAAAGAGAAAATCTGTTGGAGAACTTGTACCTATGGAGACACATATGGATGCTGGGAATTGAACATATTCCATTTTAGATTCCCTTCAAGCATTACCATGCTAGGTATAGAATGGTTATGTGGAGCGCAAAGCTCTTTATCTTTTTTTTATCCCAACAATACATCAAAACTCCAACATTAGAAAAACACCCCTCACAACAACAGTTCAGCATTACTCATTTCCCAGAACAGATGGCACCTCAGCCTGAGAGTGACAATTAATACTAAATTAGGGGCTGCTTTGTGGTGTTGGCACATTCTCTCATGGAACTGGAATAAGGTTACCCAGTCTCCATTCACTCTAATAACAATCCAAATAAACCTCTTCAACATAAACCCACATTCATGTGGGGTTTCCATTAAGAGGATATTTAATCTTTTATAAATAATTAGGTATTGTAGAATGTTTCAATATAGACAATTCATTCTTAAAGTAGCCATCTATGATAGTCTCACCAGTCACTATTTATGATCATGATTGATATAGTGAGGATATGCAAAGGACAGACTCAATACAAACAGGCTATAAAAGACCAGGTAGAGCAAACAATGAAAGTAGGAAGATGTTAAACACCTTTAATCTTCTGTTATCTCTATCACAATCAACTAATCATTCAAAACAAACATGGTAACAGAAGCTAAAGAGCTAAGTGGTAGCTGGTTGGCAGCTAAGGTCACACTTTGTCCTGGTGACCAATACTTACACGTATTATGTTCATTTGTACGCTGTTTTGGAAGAAGTTCCACAGCTGAGGCTTCACCTCATCCCAAATCTTTCCAATCCTTTTAAGTCTGTGTAGCTCCTCAAAAGTGACATTAGCCTGTGAAGAAAATTCCATCAACTTTCATCATTATGTGCTGCATTTAACTATTTAATGGTCAACGGTATGTAACAAATGCCTGAATAACTTCTGCTTCTGTAAAAACACAGGTTCATCTAAACTGCTACTGCCTTGGGTCAGCAATGTTAAAACTTGTAAATGTGCTTCTGTGAAAAATTGAGTCCGTAACATAAACTGGCATGTATAATAAAGACCAGATGTAAAGATCCACACGTGTCAGATTGGAAATCAGAGATTCTGGAGTGTGTGTCACTATTTGCCAGCTTCTCCTCATCTGAGCAAGGACATTGTTTCAAAATTCTAACAAAATACAATGGCACAAGGAATATGTCTCATGATTCAACAGACAAAATGGCTTTTTGCATAGACCATAGAAAACAAACAATAAAATGGTTATCTAACAAATATTTGGTAGTTAGCAGGACATCTAGACATATAGTCCACCCATTTCTTAAAGGCATAAACTTTTAACATTTTCATATCTGGTCTCAGAAACAGGGCCTAACAATGGAAATTGCAGATAATCTAAATCTCTGCTCTCAGTAGACTCTCTTTTTATCATCAAGTCAGTGGAATGGCATACAGCTTAAAATATTATCAGATTACATTCTTATTTATACGAAGTTTGCATCCACATTATTAGGACAAAGAAAAACAACCCGCTCTAATGTCTGCACCTTTACATGGTGTTAAAATTCGTAATTAATTTTAACCATAATTGACATTCCGTATTGAACAAACTTTTGAAGAGATTAGGATTTCACAGTGCATAGATACTATTTAGATACAGTGTGGATAAAACTGAAACTACCAAAATTAGTCATCCAAACAAAGTAAAAAAATCACATGTTCTTACATTTTTTATCAGCTGTTGGGTTGCAGGGGAATCTGGGGCGAACAGAATCTTTCCCATCAGTAGTGGTTTCATCACATTCCACACAATCTTGGTTGTAGGGTTGGACTCCATGTTTTGATTTAGTGCATTACAGAACGGAGCTACAACGAGCAAATATTTGTACCATCACAGTCTGATGTTAGATTCCAGTACAGCATAATTACATAAAATCCTGTATGTACGCATGCTTGACCTTCAGTCTGTCACTATCAAAACTCTTCCTTCTGCAGGTGGTAACATCTATTAGGTTAAGAGTTAGGCAAAGGCCACTCAGAGGCTCAGGAATCACGGCTACAAAATGCCACATGGCCCTCTTCAGTTGTCCTTAATGAGCTCTTAATGAGCTTCTTGGTTACACATGGGTGGTCCTGGCTGGATTCAGCAAACCTGCACAGTAGTCAATGAGGCTATTCTTAAACTTTTACCTGACTACATTTCTAGCTCCAGGAAGAGCTCAGAATCATGTTGTGGGTGGGAGTTTTTGGTTGAGGGTTTTACATCCAGATCCTAAAGATTGGTGGTCATGCAGGTAGCCATGTTATTTAGCTTTTCCAATAAGATGGGACGCAGAAAAGTGAGTTGCCATTCCTGAACACGCAATTTCAAACCCAAGGCAGTCCAAGGTGTCGAGACACCTGAATCAACCTGATGGTGGTTACTCGAGCCCAACAAAATATGAACTTCAAAAGGTGCACATTGTAGTGCTTCAGAATCCAACATTTTCATCCCTATCTAAAATTGCTCGAGAAAAGGTAGTGTTTTACAGAAAAGACTTACTGGTTGTGTAATCGTAAGCATACTTTGACTCTTTCTTTGTGTTGTTGATTCCAAGAAAAGCCTTGTAATTGTTGTCTTCATACCAGTTAAAAGAGAAAACACGAGAGCCTCCATTTTCAGGATACCCACAGAACAGATTTGATAATAGTTCCATCAACTGACTGAATGTGGCTGGTCCGTCTTCAGTAAAGAAGGGGTAAATCACTTGGAGCAAATCTTGAACGCTGTCCTTTGTGATAAACTAAATGGAGAACAATTTAACAAAAAGATGTCTTGAGAATTGATCACCCTCACACTTGCTTCGCATAAATATATAAATGCATCAATGAAAGGAATAGAATCTTGCGAACGCTGGAAACAAAAACAAAATGGAAAGTCGTGAAAACATGAAACTGATTGGACAATGTCAGAAAGAGAAATGACAATATGTCACAGAAGACCTTTGATGAATGGCATGAAATGGCACTGCTCTTCATTTCTGTTGCTAACATTCTGTAGAGTTCGAACACAACATTTATGATGTAATGGTGGTATTGCATTCAGTAAAACCTTCAATAGGGCATATAGGGAAAAACTATTTCCTCTGATGAGGAAAGTTTGGAACAAAAATAATCCTGCAATCTCCAAGAATTAAATAACTAAATTTCCAGGACATGACTGCGTATAGCCTGAGAGACAAATCACAAGTAGTAAGATATTTTTCCCATCCTTTTCAAACACATTCAATGATGAATTAAGGAAGCGCTGCTGCTTCACAGTGCCAGGGACCCGGGTTCAAGTCCACCCTTAGGTGACTGTCTGTGTGGAGTTTGCACGTTCTCCCCATGTCTGTGTGGGTTTCCTCTGGGTGCTCTGGTTCCTGCCACAGTCCAAAGATGTGCAGGTTAGGTGGATTGATCATGCTAAATTGCCCATAGTGTCCAGGGATGTGCACACTGGGTGGATTAGCCATGGGAAATGTACGGTACAGGGATGTGGGTCTGAGTGAGATGCTCTCTGGAGAGTTGGTGTGGGCTTAATGGGCCGAAAGGCCTGCTTCCACAATGTAGGGATTCTATGACGCTGATTCTAAAACAAAACCTGAGATGAGAAGGATCAAATTTATCTCGTCACATAAAGATTTTAGATGCTTTTCGACTGGGGTAGGAAGATAGTGATTCGTCAGGAGGAACAGATTAAAGAGATAACATGGGAATGTGGTGTGAGGGGTTAGGGTGTAGATGAAGGAAGGAAGCTGAACAGATCTAACCAGCATTGGCAACCCTGATGTAATCTCTTAGATTAGGTTTGATTGCCTAAAGTAGTTTTACAAACAATGGGCTGGAGTGATTGCTGCTTGCACGGAATGCATCACATAACACATTGCCATAAGAATTTTAAGCTAATATGAAGTCAGAGAACTAACTTTGTTTATCAGTTTTAAATTCCATGTGGGTGTGGATCCACCCCATATAATTCAGGACAAAAGTAACTCAAGTTCATTGGTGAGAGTAATTTACAGCTTTTGGTACCGTTTCAGTAACAGTATTAGCGTGCATGAGAAAGCTTTATACAGGTGTCCTTAAACATGTGTACAGAATGTGTGCTAATTTCCTTACCTCCTCTAATATGGGTGATGCATCATTCATAATTGTCACCCAAAAATGCAGATCTATTCCTTCTGAATAATGGTTTAGTACTCTTGGAAGCTGAAAAGAAGGCACAGTATGTTTATACACTTTCATCTTTGTTTTGGGAGTTTTAAGTCAAGTAGAATGCTATATGTGCAACAGTCTAGTTAAGTCTCACCCCACTTCTGTAAGCTCACCCAGTCCTACAACTAACCCTCATCCAATTTCCTTCCCTCTCATCTCTCCATCCTTCAGAATCCGGCTTCTTGTACATTTTGCCCTCCATTCACCCAATGATTTTTAGAATCCATAGAATCCCTACAGTGTGGAAACAGGCCCTTCGGCCCAACAAGTCCACAGTGACCCTCAGAGCATCCCACCCAAACCCGTCCCCCTATAACCCACCTAACCTACACATCCCTGAACACTACGGGCAATTTAGCATGGCCAATCCACCTAACCTGCACATCTTTGGACTGTGGGAGGAAACCGGAGCACCCGGATGAAACCCACGCAGACATGGGGAGAATATGCAAACTCCACACAGACAGTCGCCTGATTTTGGAATCAAACCCAGGTCCTTGGTGCTGTGAGGCAGCTGTGCTAACCACTGAGCCACCATGCTGCCCTCTGAAACTAGAAATTCACATGTGGGACATGGACGATATATTTATTGCCCATTCTTAGTCGCCCATGAGTAGGAGATAATGAACAGCCTTCTTGAACTGCTGCAATCTATTTGGTGTAGGTTCACACATGAGGAAGGGTGTTCCCAGATTAAGGAGGGAATTCCCAGATTTTAACCCACTGAAGAAAAATCGGTATAATTCCAAGTCTAGATGGTGCTTGGTTCGGCAGGGAAAATGCAGGAGACGGTGTTTCCATGTATCTGCTGCCCTTGCCCTTTGGGATGGAAGTGGACATGAGTTTGGAAGGTGCTGCTTAAGGAGTCTTGGTGAAATTCTGCAGTGTATCTGGTACATGGTACACATTGTTGCTACTAAGCATTGGTGATGGAGGGAGTGAATGTTTGTGCCAAGCAAGCAGGTGACTTTGTCCTGGACAGTGTCAAGCTTTTTGAGTGTTATTGGAGCTGCACCCACATGGCAAATGGAGAGTGTTCCATCACACTCCTGACTTGTGCCTTGTAGATAGGGGGCAGACCATCAATATCTAGATTACATAATCTGGGTGAAACCCTCCCTAATATCCATTTTTGTCTAATTATATGAAATACATTGTCGATTTATCATGCCTCGAAACCACAATGGATATTGGGAAAGAGACCATGAGACCGTAGGAACTAGGAACAGGAGTAGGCCATTAGCCCCCTCCAACCTGCTCCACCGTTCAATAGGATCACAGATGATCTGACATTCCTCATGTCCACTTTCCTGCCCTTTCCCCATAACCCTTGATTCCCCAACTGATCAAGTACCTATCTATCTCAGTCTTTAGTTATACACAAGAATCCTGCCCCCACAGCTCTCGGCGCCAAGGAGTTCCTAAAACTCACAACCCTCTGAGAAAAGAAATTCCTCCGAATTTGAGTCTTAAATTGGCTGTTTATTCTGAGACTACGCCCTGTGGTCCTAGACTCTCCCTTCAGAGGACACATCCTCTCAGCATTTACCCTGTCAAGCCCATTAAGAATCCCATATATTCGAATGAGATCACTTCACATTCTTCTAAACCCTTTAGCCTTTGCTTATAGGAACATTATTAGACCCTGTCATACTGCCTGTTACTAATTGGATCATATCTGATATAGGGTGCTCAGAAAATGTAGGAAAGGAAATAATAAGCAGTGGATGATGAATGACTAATTTCACTTTGAAAGCAGAAATTCAGTCAGGCTACTCTTCACAATGCGACTTACTCATGAATGTCAATGGGGATAATTTATATAGGTCAAAAGTGCCTGTTATAAAGAAAGCTCGTAACTGGTTACATACTTTTCCACAATTGTAAATGGCCAAAATAATAAACTTACCATTTTGAAGAGTTTAAAGAAATCCACGTTTGCATAAAGTGCATCTTCCATTCTCTGGAGCCGTTGTTGGGAAAGCACACAAATTCCATTCAGGACAGTACGCAGTCCTCGGTGACTCAAGAAGATGAGGAAACGATCCAGCAGAAATTGGCTGCATGCTATGTCCTTGAGGGCTATGTCTGGAACTCCATAAGCAAACTGGAAGCAAGAACATTTGCAAGCACCATTACATTTAGCTAACGATTCCCAAGTAGCTTATAACATTCATTTCAAAACAAATCATAAATGTGCTTTCACTGTCAGAGGTTATATAATAAAAACAGTAAAAGTATATATTTTTACAGACACAAATAATTATATTCTCTTAGGTCTGAAATACTTTCCCTATAATGTGCTCAGATTTTAGTATTTCAGTTTCACTTGTTCTTGTGTACAAATGGAAACTATGATCTCTTGACTGGCTTCCTAACTTTTAGTAAATTTGAGCTCATTCAAATTTTGCTGCTAGTAACCAAATACCTGTGCACCTATTAAGCTGTGCTTGCTGACCCAAATAGGCCTGGCAAAAACTTAAACTTTAAAATTTTCATCCTGTTGTAACAATATCCACTCTATTCATCCCCCTCAAGATCTTTGCATTCCAAATCTGGCATTTTGTTTATAGAGTCATAGAGTCATACAGAACAGAAACAGACCCTTTGGTCCAACCAATCCATGCCGACCATAATTGCAAACTAAACTAGTCCCACCTGCCTGCTCCTGACTCATAACCCGCCAAACCTTTCCTATCCATGTTCTTATCCAAATATCTTTTAAACATTGTAATTGTACCCACATCCACCATTTTGTCAGTTCATCCCACACGCAAACCACCCTTTGTGTAAAATATTTGCCCCTCATGTCTTTTTTAAATCACTCTCCTTTTACCTTAAAAATGCGTCCCCTAGTCTTGAAATCCCCCATTCTAGGGAAAAGACAACTACCATTAATATCTATACCCCTCGTTATTTTATAAACTTCTATAAGGTCGCCTCTCAACCTCCTTCACTCCAGTGAAAAATGTCCCAGCCTAACCAGCCTTTCTTTATAACTCAACCTCGCATGCCCAGCAACATTTTGGTAAATCTCTCCTGAACACTCCCCAGCTTAATAATATCCTTCCTATGACTTGGGTGACCAGAACTGGACACAATATTCCAGAAGAGGCTTCACCGATATCCTGTACAACCTCAACATGACTTCCCAACTCCTATACTCAAAGGATTGAGCAATGAAGGCAAACATGCCAAATGTCTTTTAACCACACTATCTACTTATAATGCAAACTTCAAAGAATTATGTATCTGCACCCCTAGGACCTCTGTTCTACAACACTACCTAAGGTCCTACCACTAACTGTGTAAGCCATACCCTTGTTTGTTGTACTGATTCATTACTGATTATTGTGTTTTCTGAGCTGAGGATTCTGCGCTCTATGATTTTGTCTCTAAACCTCTCAATCTCTCAACTTTCTTCCTTTAAGTTGCTCTCTTAGACCAAACTTTTGGTGACTTGCCTTAATATTTTACAGTGTGGCTTGGTATCAAATTTTGTCTGATAATGTTCCTCTCATACACCTTGAATTAAGTTACTGCCTATCTACTTTAGTTTAACTGTTACAGAAATGCAAGTTATTGTTGATTTCTGCTTTGATGCAACCATCTTCTTTAAACAAATTAAATCAAGTCTCTGAATATTTACAGCCCAAAATGTCTGATCAGCTGCATGGGGATATGATGATTCCAGTTGATGATAAAGCAACCCTGGTACAAAAATGCAACATCTCTTCCATGTAAGATATCCTGTGCAACTTATTTATCATTAAATAAGCAGATTTGAGTGGGGAAGGGAAATAGGATCAAACAATGAAAAGGGGTTCACTACATAATTCTATCAATTTTGTTTTAATCCGTACAAAAGTATTGCTAATCAATTCCCCTTCTGATATATCCCTCAATGCCTTGTGGGAACATTCAAATTGAGATCAGTAAGTCAAACTGCAAATGCCAACTGAAATATTCAAGTGCTTTACCCCACTGTGATGATCTGCCACTATCTCATCTATAAATTTTTCCATTGATCTTGATCAATTAGATGGCACGTCTCTTGCAGAATTGCTTGCATCAGACAAAAGCAACTCATGAAAGCTCACAATTCCTGAAGTTGACAAATTCTTGGTAACCGAGCAACCGACATCAGAAGCTTGTTGATGCGATCGGTTTAGTCAGAGAATCAAGGTTAACTTTGCAAATTATCAATATTTCATGCTTCAACCTCACTAAAGGCACAGAATGTGGCGATCTTATTAATTTACTGAAGTATAATCATCCCACTGTGCATATAACGTCAACAAATATTTTCCCCCTGATTATACTTCATTGTCTGGATCATTGGAGTGCTGATGCGTCAAAAGATTAATTACGCGCATGTCTTCAACAGACTGTTCAAATATTTCAAGATGTTAAAAAGACGAGATGTTAAGAGCTATGATTTTAGATGTTGAAATTGAGCCGGCATATTTTGTTTTGAATCTTTCTTGGCTTATTGGAAAGCATTTCCTCCTTTCTCCCTCCCTTCCAGCTGAAAGCAGATGATCAGAACCACAGTTCCTGTGGGAGGGTTTTCATCAGTCTAACAGCTGCTATGGAGCATACACCCACCTAAAGGGAGATGTGGGTTATGTGGTTACCGCCCTGTTTTTCCTAGGTACCCAGCCAACATCACAGTAATGTTATACTAAACTCCCCAGGCTCATTTCAATGTTGACTTCCCAAGCGCTCCAATATGACCTGTTATTCCTCTTAAACCAATGATGCCAAGCGTTAAATTTCCTGTTTTGGGAAACTGCCCTCTCCTATGCCCCAGTTATGATACCTATGATACCATAGTTCAAAGGAACTTAGAGATGGGCAAAATATCTGAACACACATATGAATTAGGAGCAGATATAGGCTGCTAGATTCTTCGAGCCTGTCCTGCCATTCATTAAGATAATGGGTAATCTGATTTTACCTTCAATCACACATTGCTGCCTATCCCAGTAACCTTTTGTCTATTTGCTTGTGAAGAATCTATCTATCTCTGCCTTAAAAATACTCAGAGATTCTGTCTCTACTACCTTTTAGACCATAAGATACAGGAGCAGAATTTGGCCATTTAGCCCATTGAGTCTGCTCCACCATTTGATTTGACTGATATGTTTCTCAATGCCATTCTTCTCCTGCCCTCCTGGATTCTAGCCGTAACCCTTAATTTCCTTACCAGTCAAGAACCTATTTCTGACTTAAATACATTCAATGACTTGGCCTCCATAGCCTTCTGCAACAATGAGCTCCACAGATTCACCACCCTCTGACTGAAGAGATTTCTCTTCATTTCAGTCCTAAAGGGTCATCTCTTCACTCTGAGGCTGTGCCGTCAGGTCTTAGTCTCTCCTACTAATGGAAACATGTTCTCCATGTCCAGTCTATCCAGGCCTCTCAGTATTCTGTAACTTTTAATGAGATCCTACCTCATCCTTCTAAACTCCATCAAGTGCAAACCCTGAGTCCTCAACCACTCCTCATATGACAAGATCTTCATTCCCTAGGATCATTCTTGTAAACCTCCTACGGACCCTCTCCAAGGTCAACATATTTTTCCTAAGGTACAGGGCCAAAACTGCTCACAATATTCCAAATGTGGTCTGATCAGAGTTTTGTACAGACTCAGCAGTACACTCATCGTGTTGTAATCTGGCCGTCTCAACATGAATGCTAACATTCCATTTGCCTTCCTAAGTGGCAACTGGATCTGCATGTTAACCTTAAGAAAATCCTGAACTAGGACTCTCAAGTCCCTTTGTGCTTCAGCTTTCTGAAGCCTTTCACCATTTAACAAATAATGTACACCCATATTCTTTTGTGCACAAACTCACAAGTCTCCACATTGTATCCCAGCTGCCATTTCTTTGCCCAATCTCCTAGCCTGTCTAAGTCCTTCTGCAGCCTCCTCACTTCCTCAACGCTACCTGCCCCTCCACCTATCTTTGTGCCACCTTAACCACAATGTCCTCTGTTCCTTCATCCAGGTCATTAAGGGACAATGTGAATAGTTGTGGACCCAACACGGACACCTGCAGAAATCCACTAGGCACCAGCGACCATCCTGAGAAAGACCCCTTTACCCCCACTCTCTATCTTTTGCCAGCCAGCCAATCCTCTATCCATGTTAGTACCGTCGTACAATGGGCTCTTAACTTAAAGAGCAGTTTCCTATGTGGCACCTTGTCAAATGTCTTTTGGAAATCCAAATAGATCACATCCACTGGCTCTCCTGTATCTAACTTGTTCACTACCTTCTCAAAGAATTCTAACAGATTTGTCAGGTCTGACCTACCCTTGATGAAGCCGTGCTTTTAGATATTCTTTTAGTTAAGTCTTTTAGTTATTCTTTGCTGTTCTTTATATTCTGCCCAATCTTCTTATCAGCCATCCAACTTTGCACAATGATATGCTTACCAGCAAAGCTGGTCTTATCTTTGATGATTTAGTAGAATCAGGAATGTTAATAGCTGACTGTCTATAAAGTATTTTGAATGATCTGGGAACCTGCAACTGTAGCTGCAAAGATGGAGATAAATGTCAGGCTGAAACCATAACACAAGTATGGTCTCAACATCCACAACTGTTTTCTATTAGAGGTGTAGGGAAAAGTAATAAGTGGTAGCTCATCAGATTCTGATTCTGGGAATATTAACTAATTTCAAGAAACTAGAAAATATAGGAATTTTGTAAACAATAAGGAGAATACTGATAGTCTTTAGGCCAGCCTAGACTGGTGAAATGTACAGAGAAATGGCTGGTGATAAGTAAAAAGGTCAAGAGCAAAAGATGATGAACCAAGAATATGTTACTTTTAATTGTTACTTTGTTGAATAATGGCCAAACTAAAAGTCCAGTGAGTTGACCTCGATCACATACTTTGAGCACCGACAGCATTTCATAAGCATGGAAAGCTTCAGAATACAGGGTGGCTCAGAAGTTAGCACTGCTGCCTTACAGCACTAGGGACACAGATTCGATTCCAGCCTCAGGTGACTGTCTGTGTGGAGTTTGCACATTGTCTCTGTGTCTGTGGGTTTCCTCTCACAGTCAAAAGATGTGCAGGTTTGGTAGATTGGCCAGGCTAAATTGATCTTATAGTGTCCAGGGATGCGTAGGTTAGGTGGGGGGGTGAATCTGGGTGGGATGCTCTTTGGAGAGTTGGTGTGGACTTGTTGGACCTAATGGCTTGTTTCCACACTGTAGGGATTCTATGGATGATTATTAATCTAGTTTCTGTTCAGGAAGATGTATTGAAAAGGATTCACTGGTGCCACTCAGTCACAGTCAAAGCTCAGCCAACAATGTAGAAGCCAGGGACCTCAACATAGATTAGAGACCTTTGAACTTAATGATAAATCTGTGACTGCACATTACTAGAAACTACAAAACAGCCTTATCATCACTGAAGAAAACTCAGATGACAGAAACCAAAGTTTGTGAGACGATGCAGATGAGGAGAAAAGGAATGCGCAGTACAATCGATTTGAAGCCACTGAAAAATCTATAATTATAGGGTCATAGAGATATAAAGCATGGAAACAGACCTTTCGGTCCAACTTAGCCATATTGACCAGATATCCCATATAAATCTAGACCTATTTGCCAGCATTTGGCCCAAACCCTTCCTGTTCATGTACCCATCCAGATGCCTTTTCAATGTTGTAATTGTACCGGCTTCCACCACTTCCTCTGGCAGCTCATTCCAAATACGCACCACCCTCTGCTTGAAAACGTTGCCCCTTAGGTCCCTTTTATATCTTCCCCCTCTCACCTTAAACCTATGCCCTCTAGTTTTGGACACCCCCACCTCAAGGAAAAGACTTTGCCTATTTACCCTATCAATGCACCTCATGATTTTATAAACATCTATAAGGTCACCCCTCTGCTTCCGACACTCTAGGGAAAATAGTCCCAGCCTATTCAGCCTCTCCCTACATCTCAAACTTTCTAACCCTGGCAGCACTCTTGTAAATCTTTTCTTAGCCCTTTTTAGTTTCACAACATCCTTCCTGTAGGAGGGCGACAAAAGTGCACGCAACACTCCAAAAGTGGCCAAATTTTGTCCTGTACAACCTCAACATGACCTCCCAACTCCTGTACACAATGCCCTGACCAATAAAAGCAAGCATACCAAATTTTTCTGATGAAGGGTTTAGGCCCGAAACATCAAGTTTTCCTGCTCCTATGATGCTGCTTGGCCTGCTGTGTTCATCCAGCCCCATGCTTGTTATACCAAATGCTTTCTTTGCTATCCTGTCTACCTGCAACTCCACTTTCATTCAGCAAAATAGTTTGATAAACAAATTGGTACTGCAAACAAAAAACCCAGAGAACTGCAAATGCCAGTTCTGAAGAAGGGCTACTGGACCCAAAATGTAAATCCTGATTTCCCTCCACAGATGCTGCAGATTTGACTTTGGCACAGATGACGAGACGACATGAGTTTAGCAGTAACATTTCAACTCATCGTCCTTCAAAGAAGAATGATCAATTCTAGTGACAGAGATACTGCAGCAACCTTCCAGTAACATGCCAGGATGTAAAAATGTCTAGTTCATGAGAAAAGCATCCAGAGAGGGTGCATGAAGGCAAAAAGCTCCTCCAGAAGTTGAAGTAAAGTGCTTACTCCCTTCAAAAGCAGGCTGAGAATGAACGTTTGCTTGCACAATGTACTGCTCCTGTAGTGGTAACATTACTAGTTTCAGCATATCTCACTTATACTAACTACAGTTCAGAACAGTAATGCTCTTTAGGTATTGCAACCATACGTCTACTATGAAGAACAACTTTCAGCCACAGAACAAGATATAAATACATTATGACCTTTGGCTCCAGTTGCACAGGACACACAAATATCTCAGTCTCTTTGAAGGAGCTAAATTGAATAGAAATTCATCCAGGTAACTTCGATATTTGAAAAGTATCTTTCAATTTAATCATCTGATCAATAATACTTAACACAAATCCAAAAACAGTGTCCAACAGAAAAACAACAAGTCAAACCTTTGTGAGCCTCTGTAAATCATTTGACGTTCCTACAGTTACGTGTGGGATGTGAACATATTGTACTATATAGTACAATATAGTAATCCTGAATAGATTACTATTCAGGACTTATCCATGTGTCATAACCACTAACACCCAGAAATACACTGCGGTCAAAGAAGCCTGTCACTAAAGTATTGACAGCTCCTTAGGAATTCTCTGGCTCAAAGCTTTTAAAAAAGGTTAAGGTGGTTGACGTCTGGATAATTTTGAATCACAGCGTACGTTGATGTTTTCTCATTATTTTATTATTTGCATATGAAAAGGTTCTTTAGAGTTGTGTTTCAATTTCGTTATTATCCCGGCACTGTCAGTCAGTGCTGCTTCCCACACTGGTGCATTCCATCTGTTAAAGAATTTGAGGCCACACACCATTACCAAAGGGAACATTCTGATGCAGATTGTAATTACTTCAACACTCAGACATTCAGTGAGTGAAGGGCTGCACTGTGTCTAAAACTTTTGGTTAAGGGCGTGCAGTGGACTTATGAATAAATCCCTTCTAACAGATTCGCATTTGCTCTTTTTAAATTTTTTTTTTAAAACGTCCGCACAGGTTGGATTATGATTTTCAATTATATAGTAGGATGAAATAGCATGCAGAAATGTTGATAAGTTTGATCAGGTGCCTGTGCCACACCTCAGAGCAATTTACAACATAAAAGACACCATAGAAATCTAAGTAAAAACAAAAGAAGCTGAAGAAACATATAATGTCTGGCAGCAACTGTGGAGACAGCAACAGAGTCAATGTTTTGACTCCTGTTCAGAATGCTGTCATAGTCATATCAGAAGCATTAACTCTGTTTCTGTCTTCCAAGATACTGCGAGACCTGCTGAGTTTCTCCTGTACTTTGTTTTTATTTCAGATTTCCAGCAACCACAGTATTGTGATTTTATCTCAATATGAGTTCTTTCTTTTCACTTCTTTATGGGATGTGGGCAGCCCTGGATGAACCAAAATCTATTGGACATCTCCAGTTGCTCTTGAGAAGGTGGTAGCGAACCTTGAACTGCTACTGTCTATGTGGTGCCAGGGTGGACAAACTGCTGTTACGGAGGGAGTTCCAGGATTTTGGCAACAGTGAATGAACAGTAATATCGCTCCAAGTCAGGATGGTGTGTGTTTGGTGGGGAACCTGCAGATGATAGTGTTCCCATGTGTCTGCTTTCCTTGCCCTTCCAGTGGGCAGAGGCTAATGGGACACTGATGTTGCATAAACCCCTTGTCCACAGCTTTCACTCTTCTAGGTGCATATAACATTTGCAAATAAAGCTCAGTGATCTGATAGCAGGACACTCCTTTGCTCCCTCTGTGCCAGGTTTCTGGTGGCACATGACCCAAGGGTGTTTACCCTGATTCATCTACATTAGAAGCAGATCGTACCAACTTAGTCCAGTTGAATGAGAGAGTTCTTGGAACATGGCTTAATCAATCTCCATGGCAATGAACTTACTCCCCCACACAGTAAATTTCTATTAAATAATCAACATCCCTAAATGTTATGGAGCTCAGACACCAGATGATGCTATGAGCCAGAATAAAGCAGTGATATTAATTAATATAATGCTTCTTCGCAATGAGTACTCTGGAGCTTCTAATACCTTTAAAAGGGAACTGGGTCAAATTCTGTTGAGAAATGAATTCCAAATAAAGGGGTATTGATAATTTGATTCACATGGGCTTTATGGAGCTTGAAGACAGAATAAATAATTCTAGAAAAGAAAACTGAACAGGTCAGATAACATTGGTGGAGAGGGCAACATCTTTAACAGGCTTGATTTCAATTCTGTCTGAATGGATGGGTTTTGAATGAGTTAGTATGGCTAACGTTTCAGGTCAATGACATTTCATTGGAAATGGCATTTCAGAATCCTTGGCAGGGCCTTTGTTGAATGAGTCTTTGTCTGAGGTTGCCGTCTCTAGAAAGGGGCAAAAGGGAGTTTGATTGTCAGAGTGGCTTTTACCTATTGCTGACAGGCTTATTTTATTACATGAGTAACAGAACCAAAGCAAAGCTCAGATAACAAGGTGTAGAGCTGGATGAACACAGCAGGCCAAGCAGCATCAGAGCAGCAGGAAGGCTGACGCTTTGGGCCTAAACCCTTCTTCAGAAATGGGGGAGGGGAAGGGGGT